>JANJGK010000011.1:10668289-10673289 GCA_039081455.1 Macrobrachium rosenbergii | reverse complement strand
TTCCCTCTCTTTTCCTCGTATTTTTCTTTCCCCTCCCTCTTGTCCTCCTCTTCCTATTCCTCCTCCTCCTTTTCCTCCTCCCATTCCTCCTCCTCCTCCTCCGCCTAGAAAAAAGAAAGGGGCGAGGGAATTAGGAATAAAAAGCCGTGTGATAGACCCTTCTACCTCCCGAATGAAGAGAGGTCTCAGTAATCGGGGAAACAGAGGCAGAAAGAAAATTCCAGTACTTCCCAGTAGAAGGAAGGAAACAGCCAATGGAATCCGAGAATCTTCGGCCACAGAAAGGGAAACCTAGGCCATCTACCGAGCTGCGAAGTACGCAGTATATGTTACAGGCAGGTAGCGAAACCAGACATTTCACGAAATGCATGAAATTTCAGGCAGATAGCGAAATGCACTCAGGGACATTTGATCCCCCAGGGGCTAGAACTAAACACGGCGAAATACATTGACACCCCGGGGGCTAATATTAAACACGTCGAAACAGTGTAGGTGAATCACTGTTTCGCCGTGCTCAGTACTAGCCCCGGGGGGGTGGGGGGGGGGGCGGCGGTTCAAAAATCCCGAAAGTGCATTTCGCTATCTGCCTGAAATTTCAGGCAGTTCGCGAAATGCCTGGTTTCGCTGTCTTGCTGTAACATATATATCCCATGTGTCAACGATTCCGTCTCGTGTTGGCGCCGTCTGGAAGTCTGGAACTCTGGCGAAGTCTGAGCCTGACGAGAAGTTACGGAAGTCGAACGTAATCTAGAGCCGAACCAGCGAGCGATTTTGAGTTAGTTCCTCCAAGAGATTCGGCGGCTGGAGGGAGAGTAAATACTCCGTGTTTTTATACGGCAGTCGGTCCATGAATTTACATCTAAGGGGAATTTGTTTGGTTCAGTAGTTGCTGGAATTTTATGTATGTTTGTATGTATATGTATATGTACTTATATATTATATATATGCGAGTGTATGTATATATATATATGTGTATATATATATGTGTGTATAATTATGCATATGTACATAAATATATACATATATATAAATATATATATATATATATATATATATATATATATATATATATATATATATATATATATATATATATATATATATACATATGAATTTGTGTCACAGATACGTGCGGCTTCTTTTTTATTTACAAAATTAAGTCCCAATTTTCGTTTAATATCGAATTCACTCTACCTTGAGGGGTAACGTAACTACCACTATCCTAATCATCCATATATTCATTACACATATGTTTCGCAGAGTAAAGTGTCAATAATAAATGTGCTAATGGCTTCATATCCGGATGTCAGCGGATGGAACTAGTAAATCAAGCTGCATTAGCCTCTTATACTTTTATTTTTAAGTAGATGTTTTTCAAGCGAAAGGCCACATTGCAAGAAAGAATGGAAAAACAACAGACACAGGACAAAATATAGGACACTGAATGTCATGAGACATGTCATAAAAATGTCATTTAAAAAAAATGTATGCTACCATCAGTAGGATATTTAATGCACGTTCTCTGAATGACTGATTTTCTGAGCACCGAAGGAAAATGAATTTACGTTTCCAAGACTTTCCTCGAATATTTCTGCGAGCCGGTTGAAGTCGTTTCTCGCGAATTTCTTTTAAGCTTCTTCCGAATACTTCTGGAAAGTTATTTCAGTCGCCATATCTCTTGATATTGTGTAGAAAAAAAGCGTCTAGTCAGTGATTTATTGAAAGTTGGCTTCAGATGAATAGTGTCGGAACCGCAGTAATTGAAATCGTACGTTTTATTCACAGTCGTACGTTACAGCGAAAAATATATTAACGAATAAGTATGGAAATGAATCTGTATTTTTTACTTCCATTTGGTGTTGAGATGTTGTGGATTTAAGAATCATTTAATGAAATGTAGCAGCAATGTAGCATTTAATGACATGGTTCTTAAATCGACAACATCTAACCAGTAAATATAAGTGAAAAATACAGATTAATTTTTATACAGATTCCTTTTGATACTTATCTGTTCGTCAATTTTTCTCTGTAATACGACTGCGAATAACATTACTGTTACAACAGCAATCACTCACAGATTGAGAAATGACCGAGAAACTCGTTTACAAACTTCTCCATGTTGTCAACTCTCATCTTCTCGATTGTCTTATGAATTTGTCTAAGCTTTGCGCGGAAAACCTTGAATCCCAAATTGTGAAGGAAATTCCGTTCCACGCCGGGATTCGAACTGGTATTAAAAGTGATATTTGTTTAGTGCTTTACCACCACCAAGTCATATTGATCTGTTGAACGTGATTTTCAGTAGATTTCAATCACCATTCTACTCATTTCCCTGATCTCCTGTGGGTGTCGAAGTATACCTTAGTTTAACCAGACCACTGAGCTGATTAACAGCTCTCCTAGGGCTGGCCCGAAGGATTAGACTTATTTTACGTGGCTAAGAACCAATTGGTTACCTGACAACGGGACCTACAGCTTATTGTGGAATCCGAACCACATTATACCAAGAAATGAATTTCTATCACCAGAAATAAATTGGGCGTGGAAGTGCAGTCAGGGTACCTCAAGTAGGAACGACTAAAGGGTGTCTGCAGAGTCCCTTCTGCCACTAGCTGCAACCATCTTTTAGCCTTTCGCCTGATGTCCACTCCCGCTTTGCTCTCCCACCTTGCTGCTTAGCCTCCCTGACTATTGCTTGCTTTCTGGTGCAACTAATCGTTTTCTCCTGGTTTCTCTTTGAGATCCCTGTGCCTCGTGTCACTTTTTTTCTGGATCCCTCTCTGCCTTGCTGTCCAACCACCCCAACTCCCTCTCTTCACTGTCTTAAGCGCTGAATGGCTGTAAATGCCCCATTGCTTGGCTTTTTAGCCTAAATTTCATAACTCATACTTCTTATCCTATTCCATTTACTGTTTCTGTGGAGAAAGTTACAGTACTGAAAATATCTACTTTGAAAATATCTATTCTCAGACTTATTAGATCTGTGGATTCACACAAACCTGTAATCAGGCTTTTCAAGGAAGGTCTTCACGTAGACAAGAAAAGCATTCACTAGAAGCTCCTTTTGCTGCTTTTCCGTATTTCATGGGAGAATAAGATTATCTCGCCCCCCCCCTTTTTTTTGTCCAGAGGGCAGGGGTCATTCCAGCAATTTATTTATTTTTTATTTTGTTCTATATATACTTTCGGTAACCCTTCTCTTATTCTCCTTATCACAGAGCCTTTAGTTGAAATGTCAGTTATGTTTTGAGATAATGGTGACGGGGGACCGGTCGTATTGTTATACCTCATTAGTGTATGAAAGGCTTTGGGGGATTAACTGGCTTCTTCGCTATAGTGAAATTTAACCCCAGTCTTGATCCCTTTATCTGTTGGGCACTGGTCTTTCGGTTTTTTCCATTTTGTGTAGCAAATTTTGGACTGTTATGCTCCATAATACTCAAGTCTGTTTTCCAGAGCTGGCGGTAAATATCCATAGCCGATATCATTGTAACACGTGATTGGCGCGAGCAGCATGAGCAACCAATCAGAAACAGCTTAAATGATATCGGTTGCGGAAATTTACCGTCGTCTCTGAAATTCAGGAATTATGGAGCATAAGAATCCAAATTTCAACATAATTATATAAAAAAATGGTCTTGTTCTTAAGGATTGTGACCATTATTACCACTTCCAATGTGTTAGTTAATCACCTATTAATTATGCAGGCATTTAAATCTCTGAAATTATCCCAGCCTCTTAAGAAAATAAGCTGGAGGAGCTAGTAATTAGCTCTGATATTAGTTGTGAATAATTCAGACATGTTTGATAATTGTTTGTGCAAATTAATCGAGCGCAAATTTGGTAATTGTTCGTTCGAATAATTGAGATACATATTTGGTAATCGCTTGTGCGGATAATTCAAAGGCATGCTTTATAATCGTTTGTGCAAATAATTTAAACACTTATTTGGTAATTGTTTGTTCGAATAACTCAGATGCATATTTGGTCATCGCTTGTGCGGATAATTCAAAGGCATATTTTATAATCGTTTGTGCAAATAATTTAAACGCTTATTAGGTAATTGTTTGTTCGAATAATTCAGACGCACATTTGGTAATCGTTTGTGCGAATAATTTAGTCGTATATTTGGGAATCGCTTGTTCGAATATTCGAATAATTCAGACGCGTATTTCATAATCGTTGATGCGATTCATTCAAACGCATATCTAACGATCGTTTGTGCGAATAATTCAGTCGCATCTTTGATAATCTTTTGTGCGGTTAATTCAGACCCATCTTTGATAATCGTTTGTGCGATTAATTCAGAAGCATCTTTGATGATCTTTTTTTGCGAATAATTCAGACGCATCTTTGATAATTGTTTGTGCGAATAATTTAGACGCATCTTTGGTAATCGTTTTTGCAATTAATTCAGACGCATCTTTGATAATCGTTTGTGTTATTAATTCAGACGCATCTTTGATAGTCGTTTGTGCGATTAATTCAGACGCAACTTTGATAATCGTTTGTGCGATTAATTCAGACGCATCTTTGATAATCGTTTGTGCGATTAATTCAGACGCAACTTTGATAATCGTTCGTGCGATTAATTCAGACGCATCTTTGAAAATCGTTTGTGCGAATAATTCAGACGCATCTTTGATAATCGTTTGTGCGATTAATTCAGACGCATCTTTGATAATCGTTTGTGCGATTAATTCAGACTCAGAAGGAGATAGAAAAGTATACCTTAGTTTTACCAGACCATTGAGCTGATTAACAGGTCTCCTAGGGCTGGCCCGAAGGATTAGACTTACTTTACTTGGCTAAGAACCAATTGGTTACTTAGCAACGGGACCTACAGCTTATTGTGGAATCCGAACCACATTATAGCGAGAAATGAATTTCTGTCATCAGAAATTAATTCCTCTAACTCTTCATCAGCCGACCGCGGGAATCGAACTCCGGCCCAGCGAGTGCCAGTCCACAGCTCTACCGACTCACCCAGCGAAGAGATT
>JANJGK010000011.1:10657424-10663189 GCA_039081455.1 Macrobrachium rosenbergii | reverse complement strand
TAAATCCGTACGCACACCCACACGTGCATACATACATACATACATACATATATGTGTATATATATATATATTATATATTATATATATAATATATATATATATTATATATATATATATATATATATATATATATATATATATATATATATATATATATATATATATATATATATATATATTGCAATGTAGCACGAATGAACGCGTGCTTGAGAATATCATAAAATCCACTTAAGAAGGTGAGTGAAAACCGGGACTTTGAAAACAAGTGCTTTCTTAGTTTACTCTGCATCTTCAAGTTGATATTATTCACAGTGTGAACTTGAATATGTAAACTACGAAAGTACTTATCCAAAGTCCCGGTTTTCACTCACCTTCTTACGTGGGATTTTATGATATATATATATATATATATATATATATATATATATATATATATATATATATATATATATATATATATATATATATATATATATAATATATATATATATATATATATATATATATATATATATATATATATATATATATATGTATGTATGTATAACTGAATCACGAAAATATGGAACGTGATGAATATATAAATAAAAATAAAATCCACGAAGGAAACGGAAACACTGGAGTGCTGCGAGGCCTTTCGACACTAGGACCTAGTGTCGAAAGGCCTCGCAGCACTCCAGTGTTTCCGTTTCCCTTCGTGGATTTTATATATATATATATATATATATATATATATATATATATATATATATTTATATAAATAAAGGTACGAGCCTAGGGTAGCCGATAAACACTCCTTGCTTGAGATGAAGTCTTTGTCACGTTTCATATATATTAATGCCAGTCATTGAGGAAATACTGATAAACTGGAATTTCCTCTTTTTTTCTTAGTTTATTTATCCTTAAGATTTTCTTCTTTGATTAGGAGATTTTGCTTCTTTCTGATTTTTTCCTTTGTTTTGCTTAAAATATAGTGGGGAAAACACTTTTTTTGCTCCTAGTAATGAGAACTGTTTTTTTTATGCGCTTGATAATAAGAACAGTTTGTTCCCATATTAATAAGAGTAGTTTTTTGTCCTTAGTAAAAAGAACAGTTTTTTTCCATAGTAACAAGAACAATTTTTTGTCCTTAGTAAAAAGAACAGTTTTTTCCATTGTAATAAGAATAGTTTTTTGTCCTTAGTAAAGAGAACAGTTTTTTGACCCCCTTGTAATAAGAACAGTTTTTTGCTTATTGTAATAAAAAGTTTTTTGCCCCTAGTAAAAAGTTTTTTTGTTCATTGTGATAAGAATAGTTTTTGCCGCAAGTAACAAGAACAGTTTTTTTTTGCCCTCGGTAATAAGTATAATTTCTTTCGCCCCTAGTAATAACAGTTTTTTTGCTTATAGTAATAAGAATAGTTTTTTGTCCCTAGTAAAAAGAAGAGTGTTTGTCCCCGGTAATAAGAATAATTTTGTTGCCCCTGGTAATAATAAAAACAATTTTTTTTGCTCATAGGAATATGAATAGTTATTTTGCTCCTAGTGAAAAGAACGTTTTTTTTTTTTGCTCGTATTAACAAGAAAAGTTTTTTTTGCCCCTGGTAATAAGAATAGGAAATTTAACGATAGTAAATACACACACACATACACAATACACACACACACACACGTACGCACGCAGAGACGATACGAGCAGGAGATTAGAATGAAGTTATCGGCATGGAATGTTGTTAGCTCTGATAACAATAACAAGTCACAATAACAACAGTTGCAGATGAACAACAGGAGCAAATGCTTGGCTGCATCTGCCTCCCTGTAGGTTACTCGCCGAAGCAGATCACCGAGCGGCATTCCGCCTGATAACAGAATTACCATCCTCATATCCGTCATCCATATAATTATTATTCCAGGCCGATTGTTGAAGACAAAACGCAATTTGCTTCGACACTGTGGATTCCTACGTCCAAATTCTCTCTGATCCTCGGATCTGTTAATTAATTGTGCTTCCCTTATTTCGACGGTCCCTGCCGACGTTATTGTTTGGGGGGAATACGAGGCCGGGTTGTATACACTATATGCTACTCTCGTCATCTCTTGCCTTCCCGGATTAGATAGTTTATCTAGAAATATTGAACAGATAGATGTGGCGACGTAATTCCTCTTTGTTTTGATTATATATATATATATATATATATATATATATATATATATATATATATATATATATATATAAATATATATATATATATATATATATATATATATATATATATACATTATATATATATGTACATATAATATATATATATGTACATATAATATATATATATATATATATATATATATATATATATATATATATATATATATATACATATATATATATATATATATATATATATATATATATATATATATATATATATATATATATTATATATATATATATGTATATGTATCTATAAATATATATGTATATATATATATATATATATAATATATATATATATATATATATATATATATATATATATATATATATATATATATATATATATATATATGTATAAGAAAGGATTTTGAAATATTTCCAGTAGGAAAGAAAGCATGACATTGAATGACCAAAGGTAAATTTCACGATGACTTCAATTACAGTTTCCTTTGAACTGGCTACGAACTTTGCAAATCAGCCGACTCAGTACAGCATTGAAATTATGCTCATATGTAAATATCTTCATTACCAGTTCGGGAAAATATTTCAGGAGATACATTACAAATTTCCGAATAAAAGGTGCAACCTTTATTACAAAAGGTATCTTGTTGTCTTTTCTCCTTTCCTGTTGGCGGAAGTGAAAGTGGCTATTGAATTTTCAGAGATTCATGATTATGGCTTTGAACTGTGTAATGTACATTTCCTACGGAAACTGTATCGGCTGGAAACTTTGGTCTCTTTTTCCTTTTCCTGGAAGGTAAAACGTTGTGACTTTCCATGACCTTATAAGTAAAGGTCACTGGTCTTTTCCTGGTCTTTTCCATAGCTTGACCATCAAGGGCGTGGTCTTTCACTTAGATGAGAAAAGAGTAAAAGGCAGAGATTTTCTTTGACCTCATAAGTAAAGGTCACTGGTCTTTTCCTGGTCTTTTCCATAGCTTGACCATCAAGGGCGTGGTCTTTCACTTAGATGAGAAAAGAGTAAAAGGCAGAGATTTTCTTTGACCTTATAAGTAAAGGTCACTGGTCTTTCCCTTGTCTTTTCCATAGCTTGATTATCAGGGACGTGGTCTTTCACTTAGATGAGAAAAGAGTAAAAGGCAGAGATTTTCTTTGACCTTGTAAGTAAAGGTCATTGGTTATGACCCATAGCCTGATAATCAAGGACGTGGTCTTTCTCTTAGAATGGAAGCAATTGGTCTTCCTCTTAAATTGATAGCAAAGACCTTTGGCCACATGTTTTTAAGGGTGCCCCTGTTTTCACGTTCAACAATTGGTGGTGAGTATTTATACAATGATTATTTCTTACTGTTTTGCATGCATGTGTGTGTATGTAAACATATATATATATATATATATATATATATATATATATATATATATATATATGTATATATATACATACATACATACATACATACAATACATACATACATACATACATACATACATACATACACATACATATGTGTCTGTGCGTATACACACACATTTATATATATGTATGTATGTACTGTACATATATCGAAGATTCTTTGCGAACTTTTTATTTCTTTATCACGGGTATCATGTGAATTAGTAAAGGACGACAACCGCATTCATAGAGAGAGAGAGAGAGGAGAGAGAGAGAGAGAGAGAGAGAGAGAGAGAGAGAGAGAGAGAGAGAGAGAGAGAGAGCTAAGGCAAAGATTACTTTTTTTTTTAAGCTCTTATGTTAATAATAATGACTGAAACGCAGACCTCTCTTAGAGGAGCTTATGAAAACAACAATAAATAAAAATGATATAATTACTGTACTATAACTTAACGCACAATTGTGCCATCCGCGATATTGTTTTAATCAGACTTCAAAAATACTTCAGAATTCATAATTGATGTTTAAGTAAGCCATTAATTCAGGCCTTTACATCCGGACCATAATTACCGCAAAATCCAGCAATTACGATTTATTTTTCGGGAATAAATTTCCTCTCGAATGACGTAATCTGGAATTAATGAGGGGGAAAAAATAATTCCAGTTGAAATTCAAGATTATTCGAACGCATCACCTTTAATCAAGATCTTGGCGGTTGGTTAGACACTGCAGCAAGTTGAGGGGGGGGGGAGTTTGGAGGGTTTAGGGGGACGTTATTGTTAAGCATGGCAGGAAATCTAATTTGTGATGTCAGAGAGGATTACTTCAATAATAATAACCATGATAATAATAATAATAATAATAATAATAATAATAATAATAATAATAATAATAATAATTATTATTATTATTATTATTATTATTATTATTATTAGTATTATTATTATTATTATTATTATTCCCACTTCATACCAAGTGAACTAAAATGACGAATTAATTCTTAATTCCTTTTTGCACATTGTTATTGTTATTTCTCATAATGCCAGTTCTGCTAAAATGAAGAAGAATAATTAAGCACTTTTATTTTATTAATATTATCATTTAACTTCTCATAATATAATGAACCCTACAGCTGTAAATGTAATCCACGATATATTTTGTTATCGAATTATATTTTATTGTTCGTCATCATTATTATTTTAAACTGCAAAAATGCTTTTATCTGGCACAATGGAAGCAGCTTTTCATGTAGCCAGAATCGAATACCTGCAAACGAACAGAGAAATTGCAACAGGGCCAATTTCAGAGCAAGCTGCAGACAAAATAAATATCAGTAGATCTAAGCAAAGGAATCTTTTTAATTCTGCTTGTTTGTATGTATGGGAGATTTGCTTAGTGAAGAACTTGGTGTGATTTCCGTAGATTGCAACAAGCTACTAATTAACTGTTTCTGTATTCAAAAACAAAACATACAAATCATTGTTACGTTTGTATTCTAACCAGAATGCGAACCCAAGAACCTATGCCATTTTGGGTTGGATCCATGGTGACAGTGACTGACTACACCCAGCCATGAAGAGTATAAGTTATTCGTAAGTTAAATTTATTTAGGTATTGACTAAATATCTGAAGCATGATGTTAGAAATTGTAAAAAATGCACGAGTAAGATAAAACCGAAATAAGAATAGGGTGCATCCACACTGAAGTAAAACATGTCATCAACACATGTAGGCAACTTATCTAAGATTTGTCATAAACAGGTTGAGTACAATCAGCGTCTTAATAAAGGTAGTTCTAGCCTGTAGTGCCTTATACGGTTATCCAGCATTTGCTAAAGATCCATTACCTACTTCCGGTCGTCAACTTGTTTTCAACAAGTTTGTGATATGTATGCGATAAGCTTCCCACTTGTGTTTACAACCTGTAGTTGAAACGTCCCAGAATTAGAAGAGGAAGGGACAAGGAGATAGCTAGTGTCTCATATGGTTATCCAGGATTCCCTGAAGATCTGTTCCCTACTTCCAGTCATCGACTTGTTTTCAGCAAGTTTGTGATATATATGCGATAAAGTTTACTACTTGTGTTTACAGCCTGTAGTTGAAAGGACCCAGAATTAGCAGAGGAAGGGACAAGGAGATAGCTAGTGTCTCATATGGTTATCCAGGATTTCCTGAAGATCTGTTCCCTACGTCCGGTCATCGACTTGTTTTCAGCAA
>JANJGK010000011.1:10644924-10654924 GCA_039081455.1 Macrobrachium rosenbergii | reverse complement strand
GCCTCGGGATAATGCTGTATGAGCCGCGGCCCATGAAACTTTTAACCACGGCCCGGTGGTGGCCTATCTTACATAATTGCCAGGAGCACGATTATGGCTAACTCTAACCTTAAATAAAATAAAAACTACTGGGGCTAGAGGGCTGCAATTTGTTATGTTTGATGACTGGAGGGTGGATGATCAACATGCCAATTTGCAGCCCTCTAGCCTCAGTAGTTTTTAAGATCTGAGGGTGGACAGAAAAAGCCGGCACAATAGTTTTCTTTTACAAAAAACTAAAATTAGTTGTAGTTGTATAGTAATAGTAAAAATGGTAGCAGATAATAATTGCATCTCAATTATTATATACTTATTTCTGAGATTTTCTTCTAGAAAAATAGAAAATAGAAATGGCTTTTTCGACTGTCCGCCACAGAACACGAAGGAAGGTCCTTCACTGGTGGAGAGAGAGAGAGAGAGAGAGAGAGAGAGAGAGAGAGAGAGAGAGAGAGAGAGAGAGAGAGAGAGAGAGCTGTTTCCATGTAACTTACGAGTTATTCAGACTACAAAACTTAGAGAGAGAGAGAGAGAGAGAGAGCGAGCGAATGTTTTGCATTCAAGTTAGGAGTTGCTCAGATTACAAAACTCAAACAGAGAGAGAGAGAGAGAGAGAGAGAGAGAGAGAGAGAGAGAGAGAGAGAGAGAGAGAGAAAAGAGTAAAACCGTTACCGTTCTGGTGAGGAGACGGTCTCTTGGCACACACGATGACGACCGTTATAACGGCCAGCAAGAGCGCTATCCCCCCGGCCACGCCAACTAACCCCAGGATCGGTAGAGTTTCTGAAATGCAATAACAAGGAATTTATCTATCTGTCTATATTTTTCCCACCACAAAGGTACAGCATTTGGGTTTCTCAGTTAAGTTTTTAAGGATGAGGTTGCTAGACTCATGCCTTTATTCGTAACAACAACGGACGATGGTACTCGTGTACAGCTTGTGATTACTAGGATGTAGGAATTCAGCAAACTGTGTATCTAACAACATTGAGCCGTGAACTGTACCACCCAGTCACGTTGCCAATTATATATATATATATATATATATATATATATATATATATATATATATATATATATATATATATATATATATATATATATATATATATATATATATATATTATATATATATATATATATATATATATATATATATATATATAATATGTATATAATATATGTATATATATAATATATATATATATTATATATATATATTATATATATGTATATATATATATATATATATATATATATATATATATATATATATATATATATATATATGCGTACACATATATATATATATATGCATGTATGTCTGTATATATCTATATCATTAAAAATATGAATTCATAAACAAGGAAAACTGGTAAACAGAAGTCCTCAAATTTAAGAGCAACCTTATTTTCCTATACTGATTTCAAGCTCTGAAGGAAAAATAAAAAAATAAAATAAAAAGAATTAGAATAATTATCAACTGGTGATGATCAGAGTGACTGCAGAGTGAATTAAGTGGTGTGTGAAAAGCATTATAAGGGGGGACTCTACAAAAAGTAACTTGTGATAGTGTATGGTTGAACCAACACTTACGGACGCTTACTTAAGTTCCGCTTACTCTTCGTACTAAATAAATATATAGCTAAGTAAAGAAAATTATAAATAAATAATTAAAGAAAGAAAATGGTACGTGAATAAACAAGGAAAATAGTAAATAATACAAAAAATAGATAAGTAAATGAATTAATGACCAGTCAGTAAAGTGTATAGTTGAACCAACCCATTTTACGCTTATTTAAGTTCCATTCACTCTTTCTACTACATAAATAAATAAAGAAGGAAAAGAGTAAATGATTAAAAAAAAAATAGATAAGTAAATGAATTAATGACCACTCAGTAAAGCATATGGTTCATCCAACACTTTTTGACGCTTATTTAGGTTCCACTTACTCTTTCTACTACATAAATAATAAATAATGAAAATAGTAAATAGTTAAAAAAAATAAATAAGTAAATGAATTAATGACCAGTCAGTAAAGTATATGGTTGACCCAACACTTACTGACGCTTATTTAAGTTTCTCTTAATCTTTCTACTACATAAAAAATAAATACAGAAAATAGTAAATAATGAAAAAACAGATAAGTAAATGAATTAATGACCACTCAGTAAAGCATATGGTTTATCCAACAACACTTTTTGACGCTTATGTAAATTCCATTTACTCTTTATACCACATAAATAAATAAATAAAATAAATAAATAAAGAAAGAAAACAGTAAATAATAAAAAAACAGATAAGTAAATTAATTAATAACCACTCAGTAAAGTACATGGTTCATCCAACAACACTTCTTAACGCCCATCTCAAGTGCCACTCACTCTTCCTGCTGAGTTCGACCTCGAAGAAATCCATGCCGTATTCGTTTTGGACGGAGCAGTTGTACCCACCGAAGTCCTCGAGCAGGGCATTGCGGATCACCAGGGTATGACGGATGCCCAAAGTCGTCACCTCCTCCAGGGGCTCGTAACGATCATCCTCTGTGGGTGGAGAGGTGTACGGTACAGGGTGTTCAAATGTTGTATTGATTAATTAATTAGGAGTTTTGTTAGTTCATCATTTAATATTTCCTTTAGGAGGGATGAAGACAATCAGCTTTGAGGCTGATTTGTGAATTAATAATAATAATAATAATAATAATAATAATAATAATAATAATAATAATAATAATAATAATAATAATAATAATAATAATAATTATTATTATTATTATTATTATTATTATTATTATTATTCACCGTGAGCATATTTCAGTTGAATAAGGCAAAATGTTATGTATATACATATATAATATATATATACAGTATATATATATATATATATATATATATATATATATATATATATATATAATATATATATATATGTATAATATATATATATATATATATATATATATATATATATATATATATATATATTATATATATATACCGGTATATATACATATATATATGTATATATATATACACATATATATACAACAAATATTAGTAGAAGAAACAAAAAATTATCTTTGAAAATATAAAATCAAAGACTAAAGAAAAACATTTTTTGTTAGTCAAAAACTAATCTTGAGGAGGCCACGCCTGAGTTGATAAATTGCCCTAATTAATAATTAAGAAAAATGTTTGTCACCCCATCATTTGTGCATTGTTTTTGCTTAATCTTCTCTTTTAGCTTTTAATACAAGATCAACAACCAGGAGAAAATTAACGTTAACCATGAATATCATCGACAGGAGTATTCAATTATGTGTGTATATATATATATATATATATATATATATATATATATATATATATATATATATATATACATACATACATACATACACACACATAAATGTTATATAAAAGTGAATGTTTGTATATTTGTTTGGACAGTATAGAAATCCGAACCATTTGACAGACCCAAACAAAATTCTTCCAGGCACTGTCAGACGTATGAGTAACTTACAACAATGAATCCAAATCCCCTCTATAACATCAATTTTTATGAGAATTTACGCGAATTTTGATCATGATTTATGATGATTTTTAATATAATTGCTTAGTACCTCGATAAAATCAACATTGAAAACAATTATATTAATGTTGATTTTATCGAGGTACTTAACAGTTATATTAATAATTATTTAGTACAATTATTAATATAATTGTTTAGTACCTCGATAAAATCAACATTATATAATTGTTTTCAATGTTGATTTTATCGAGGTACTAAACAATTATATTAACAATCATCATAAATCATTATCAAAATTCGCGTAAATTCTCAAAAATTGATGTTATAGGGGATTTGGATTTACTGTTGTAGGTTACTCATACGTCTGACAGTGCCTGGAAGAAAAGGTGGAGAATCAACATGGAAAACCTATATCGTTTTAAATGAGGTTTGGGATTAATTACCGGCAACAGATTAGTGAGGAGCTGGAGACAACGGACGAAACAGTTGCCAGTTAACCATACATACAGGCCTTCCCGAGTCTATCTCAGCACATTATAAATTTGATCGAGGAACTAAATAACGTTTTTCATACAATCACGAACATAGAATGTGCATGAGAAAAACGAAGCATCAACTTAAATTCGGTATTTCATTCACTTTTATTTGAAATGGACACCTGGGAACTACATTTGCACCAGTTGCTGAATTCCCGTCGTTTAGGAAAATCAAATGTTTGTTTATGGTTGCTTATTAGAATGATATATATTCATTTCTGTCTTTTATCAACGTGTGTTTATTCATAACAATAAATAACCGTTTGTATTACATTCCTCCGTGATGGGAATATTTTTGTTTATGATACCTTATTACACCATTACCGATGGTGGAAATTGACCGTTAGGTGCTCACCAAACCTCGCTTTTTACGGGCTGATATAGCTACCATACGAACATGCATAGCGGTAATTTTTTGCTATCGTTCTGTGTAACCGTATAATGAATGCAATGGTCATAAATTTCATGTCATTGTAAAGTTAATGAGCTGCAATTTATTATGTTATGCTAAAAACGTCCCTAAAACCAATATAAAGCATGCGTATCTCGAGCTGAAATAGCCCTATTGGAAAATGAAATGTTTGCAAGTTTTTTTTTCTTAATTCGCCAAATATTGCTAAACAGAGATACCTATTTTTTTTTTATTCAGCACAAAAGTAAAATAACTTGTCTTTCTTTTGATAAATAATTCGTTACTATTTGTGTCAGGTGTGATATGACAAAGGGCAGTGAAACAAAGGCAAAATGTATGAACGAGCTGTAGGTTATAGGTAACTGACACCTGCAGGTTACTATTTTTCAAAAACACAAAAAATAGGTACATTGAAATATTTAATTTTTATTTACACGATGAGGCTATTCAATACTTTTGGTTTCCAATAAATTCCGCTGTCTGATGAGGAAGTGGAAGAATAGCTGCTTCAGCAATTCACTTAATAAAGGGAAAGAAGCACAAAGGTGTAAAAGAGTATAGTCTAAATATTTCCGATTGAAAAAAGACGTATATTCTCATACATATTAATGAATGAGTTTAAATCAGGACCTGTGAGAGAGATAGAGAGAGTTTATAGGTTGTTATTCAGAGTTATGCCAGGCAGCACCTGGCTGGTCAGCTAATTTATATACATACATACATACATACATACATACATACATACATATATATATATATATATATATATATATATATATATATATATATATATATATATATTATAACCAATGTATTCAAAATAAACTTAACCGTTACCCTCCCCCCTTTTACTAAATACGCAGGAAGCAAGGTCGGGAAACTTATTCTTAACCCCCACCCCAATCTGACTCCCCATCATAAAATCCCCCTCCCCCCCAAAAAAAAGGAATGTCAAGAAGCTCACCTAAATGGATTAGTTGACTTGGACCAATAACTCGCCTAAATCGAGTAGTTGATCTTGACTGAAAAGCCCACCTAAATCAAGGAGTTAACCTTGACTGAGAAACTAACCTAAATCAGGGAGTTGACCTTGATCTAGAAACTCATCTAAATCTAGGAGTTGACTTTGACCGAGAAACTCGCCTAAATCAAGGAGTTGATCTTGGTCTAGAAACTCACCTAAATCTAGAAGTTGACCTTGACCGAGAAACTCACCCAAATTGAGGAGTTGACCTTGACCGAGAAACTCACATAAATCGAGAAGTTACCCTTGACCAAGAAACTCACCTTAATCCAGGAGATGACCTTGACCTGGAAACTCACCTAAGTCTAGGAGTTGACCTTGACCGAGAAACTCACCTAAATCAAGGCGTTGACTTTGACCTAGAAACACACTTAAATTGAGGCATTGACCTTGACCTACAAACTCACCTTCATCAAGGAATTGACCTTGACCAAGAAACTCACTTAAATTGAGGAGTTGACCTTGACCTAGAAACTTACCTCAATTAGGAGTTGACCTTGACCGAGAAATTCACCTAAATTGAGGAGTTGACCTTGACCTAAAAACTTACCTTAATTTAAGAGTTGACCTTGACTGAGAGACTCACCTAAATTGAAGAGTTGACTTTGACCGAGAAACTCACCTATATTGAGGATTTGACCTTAATTGAGGGACTTACCTAAATCGAGGAGTTGACCTTGACCTAGAAACTCCCCTAAGTCAGAGAGTTGACCTTGACTGAGAAACTTGCTCAAATTGACGAGTTGACCTTGACCAAGAAACTCAACTAAACTGAGGAGTTGACCTTGACTGAGAAACTCACCTAAATGAGGAGTTTACCTTGACCAAAAACTTCCCTAAATTGAGAAGTTGACCTTAACCAAGAAACTCACTTAAAACTAGGAATCGACCTTGACCGATAAACTCACCTAAATGTAGGAGTTGACCTTGACCAAGAAACTCACCTAAATGAAGGAATTGACCTTCACTGAGAAAATACCCTAAATTGAGGAGGTGACCTTGATCTAGAAACTTACTTAAATTAAGGAGTTGACATCGACCAAGAAACTCAACGCAATCGAGGAATTGACCTTAACTGAGAAAATCACCTAAATTAAGGAGTTGGCCTTAACCTAGAAACTCACCTAAATCCAAGACTTGACCTTGACCAAGAAACTCACCTAAATTGAGGAGTTGACATCTACCAAGAAGCTTACCTAATTCGAGGAGCTGACCACCTAGAAACTCACCCGAATTAAGGAGTTAACCTCGACTGAGAAACTTGCCTAAATCAAGGAGTTACCCTTGACCAAGAAACTTACCTAAATTAAGGAGTTTGCCTTGACCAAGTAACTCACCAAAATCAAGGAGTTGACCTTGACCAAGAAACTTACCTAAATCGAGGAGTTGACCTTGACCAAGAAACCTACCTAAGTCGAGGAGTTGACCTTGACCAAGAAACTTACCTAAGTCAAGGAGTTGACCTTGACCAAGAAACTTACCCAAGTCAAGGAGTTGACCTTGACCAAGAAACTTACCTAAGTCGAGGATTCACCTTGAACAAGAAGCTCATCTAAATTGAGGGGATGAGCTTGACAAAGGAACTTACCTTAATCAAGGAGTCGACCTTGACCAAGAAACTTACCTAAATTGATGAGTTGACCTTGACCAAGAAACTCACCAAAATCAAGGAGTTGACCTTGACCAAGAAACCCCCCTAAATCGAGGAGTTGACCTTGACCAAGAAACTACCTAAATTGAGGAGTTGACCTTGACCAAGAAACTCATCTAAATCGAGGAGTTGACCTTGACCGAGAAACTTACCTAAATTGAGGAGTTGACCTTGACCAGGAAACTCACCTAAATCGAGGAGTTGACCTTGATCAAGAAACTTACCGAAGCCAAGGAGTTGACCTTGACCAAGAAACTTACCTAAGTCGAGGAGTTGACCTTGACCAAGAAACTCACCTAAATTGAGGGGATGAGCTTGACAAAGGAACTTGCCTTCATCGAGGAGTTGACCTTGACGAGAAACTGACCTAAATCGAGGAGTTGACCTTGACGAGAAACTCACCTAAATCGAGGAGTTGACCTTGACCAAGAAACTAACCTAAATCGAGGAGTTGACCTTGGCGAGAAATTCACCTAAATCGAGGAGTTGACCTTGACCAAGAAACTAACTTAAATCGAGGAGTTGCTCTTGGCTTAGAAACTCACCTAAGTTGTGGAGTTGACCTTGACCTAGAAACTCACATAAATTGAGGAGTTGACCTTGACCGAGAAACTTACATAAAAAAGGAGTTCAACTTAACCTCTAAACTCAGAGAAATCGAGGAGTTGACCTTGACCTAGAAACTCACCTAAATCGAGGAGTTGACCTCGACCAAGAAACTTACATAAATTGAGGAGTTGACCTTGACCGAGAAACTCACCTAAATCTACAAGTTGACCTTGACTGAGAAACTCCCATAAACCTAGTTTAACTGGACCGAGAAACTCGCCTAAATCTACGAGTTGACCTTGACCTAGAAACTCACTAAAATCGAAGAGTTAACCTTGACCTAGTAACTCACCTAAATCGAGGAGTTGACCTTGGCGCGCCCAGGTGATGAGGATTGAGGTGACAGACGCGTCTGTAATGAGGCACTCCAGCGCCACATTGTCGCCCTGCTTGCCCCACTGCTGCCTCTCACACCTGAGATTTGGGGGCCCCTGGTGGGAGGTGGGGACGTAAGATATTGCTCTAGTTAAGATTTAGCAGATAATCTTCATTTATCTAGTGGTTTCATGAAGTGGGGAAATAATGAGGTTATGCAGAAGTAACGCATTATTATTATTATATTTTTTATAGAAATGGTCATTAGCTCAGATTTTTTTACGGGTATGGTGAGATGTGAGATTTTTTCACAGTGTACGGTTGCACATTTTTTGCATACTTTTTGTGTTTTTACTTTATTTTAAAAACACTGGTTAAATTTTACACGCACACACATACACATTTATATATATAATATATATGTACAGTATATATATATATATATATATATATATATATATATATATATATATATATATATATATATATATATATATATATATATATATATATTGTGTGTGTGTGTGTATGTATGTTCAACTCTGCGAAATCACGAAAACACTAAGTCATTAAGGAAAAATGTTAATGAAGGATGGGGAAGTCAACTTTAATCAATTGACAGTGACACAGTGACGGTTCAGTACATGAAACGTAACTATCGCTATTTTTTTTTTTAATTAAACAAGAATATACGGTTTCAGTTTTTTGGCTCATACATTGTTTCTGCATAATTCTTGGACTTCATCGAAGACTGGGAATGGATTGAAAATCTATTATATACTTAACCATGCTGAATAAATTGTAGGTCTTTGTAAACAGTTCAGGTCAAAAATAAACCATTTTTTTAGTACCTCATTTTGAGAAAAATAAAAGCACTTACACAATTTGCTCTTAAAAACAAGATTCTTATTATGATAAATTGTTGTTAGTCATTCTTTGTTGGAACTGGTCTATGGTGCAAGAAAATCGAAATCTTTTCTTCCAAAAATGCCAAGACGATAATTTACAGAGTCTTCAACCAGATTTTACAATTTATCAAAATAAGTCCCTCAGACTTTGTACAACTTTTGGAATGTTGTCCACGAACTTTTCTTTAATCTCTCAGTACTGGAATGCTAGAGAAATAAATGACTGTTAACTGGTTTTTCTTGAACTTGAAGTGCTTTTGAAAACTGAATACTATATATATATATATATATATATATATATATATATATATATATGTACAGTATATGCATGTGTACATATGTATATATATACATATATATATGCATGGATGTATATATATATAATATATATATATATATAATATATATATATATATATATAATATATATATATATATATATATATATATATATATATATGTATGTATGTATATATTATACATATGTATATATATAAATAATTATATATATATATATATATATATATATATATATATATATATATATATATAAATACTATATATATATGTACGTATCTATGTATATAAGCAGCTAAAGATGGTCTGATAACAGCTTTGATCAAGCGCTCACCTTGAAGAACAAGCCGACGATGGCGGAGATCTCCGGGAATCCCCTCGACCTTGGCGATGCAGAGGTAGTACCCGACGGTATCCCTGTCTGCCACGAGGTTGACCTCCTGCCCTTTGCCGACGACGGTCTGCGACCTCTGGTTAATCCACACGATGGTGGGGCTGGGGCTGGATTCCACCTGACAGCGTAAAGTCACGTTGTCCCCCAGGTCGGCGTATTGGTCGCTCGGAGTCAAGACGAAGGAAGGTCCATCTGGTCGTTTGGAAATCCGAAAGTGGGAGAGATTGTTATTTGGGTTGTTTTCATGTTGTTTTTAGGATTAGCATTCTCATCGAAGAAAAAGGGTC
>JANJGK010000011.1:10639533-10644824 GCA_039081455.1 Macrobrachium rosenbergii | reverse complement strand
TAATAATAATGATACTCCATATCCGAGAAATATGACGATATTTAGTTTCGCTTTTTCTTGAGAATTATTTTTTGTTTTCGTATAAATTTTTTTCTTTCAAGACACAGAAAACGGTTAGGCCTGCTCGTTTCACTACTACTACTACTACTACTACTACTACTACTACTACTACTACTACTACTACTACTACTAATAATAATAATAATAATAATAATAATAATAATAATAATAATAATAATAATAATAAATAATAATAATCCATCTCCGAGAAACATGACGATGCTTAATTTCGCTTTTTCTTGAGAATTATTTTTTGTTTTCGTATAAACTTTTTTTTTCAAGACAGAAAATTACTACTACTACTACTACTACTACTACTACTAATACTACTACTACTAACTTACTACTACTACTACTACTACTACTACTAATAATAATAATAATAATAATAATAATAATAATAATAATAATAATAATAATAATAATAATAATAATAATAATAATCCATTTCCGAGAAATATGACCATGCTTAATTTAACTTTTTCTTGAGAATTATTTTTTTGTTTCCGTATAATTTTTTTCTTTCAAGAGACAGAAAATTACTACTACTACTACTACTACTACTACTACTACTACTAATAATAATAATAATAATAATAATAATAATAATAATAATAATAATAATAATAATAATAATCCGCCTCCGAGAAATATGACGACCCCTAGTATCGGTTTTTCTTCAGAATTATTTTTTATTTTCGTATAAACATTTTTCTTTCAAGAAACAGAAAATGGCTACTACTACCACTACTACTACTACTACTACTACTACTACTACTACTACTACTACTACTAATAATAATAATAATAATAATAATAATAATAATAATAATCCATCTCCGAGAAATATGATGATTAATTTCGCTTTTTCTTAAGAGTTATTTTTTGTTTTCGCATAACTTTTTTCTTTCAAGAGTCAGAAAATTACTACTACTACTACTACTACTACTACTACTACTACTACTACTACTACTACTATTAATAATAATAATAATAATAATAATAATAATAATAATAATAATAATAATAATAATAGGTTGAATTGAATTGATTATAGAATTTAGGCTAAAGGCCAAGCACTGGGAACTATGAGGTCATTCAGCGCTGAAACGGAAATTGACAGTAATAGGTCTGAAAGGTGTAACAGGGGGAAAACCTGGCAGTTGCACTATAAATCAGTTGTTAGAAGGTGGAAAGTAAGATGGAAGAAGGAGAATATGAAAGGAGGTGCAGTAAAAGGAACGAAAGGGGTTGCATTTAGGGTCCGAAGGCATGCTGCAGAGAACCTTAAGTAATGCCTACAGTGCACACTACTACTACTACTACTACTACTACTACTACTACTACTACTACTACTTACTACTACTAATAATAATAATAATAATAATAATAATAATAATAATAATAATAATGATAATAATAATAATAATAATAATAATAATAATAATAATAATATCGGCAGGCATCGATAATAATAATGATAATTTGGTTGACCATAGCCTGTCTTTATAGTTTTATTTTTATTGCTGCAACTACTAAGATTATAATGATCTCATTTTTATTGCGTAATTTCAAAGCTGTGTTATTCAGCTCTCCTGGATATAATTACATTACGTTAAGTATTCAACTTCCTCACTCATTTCCTTATTCCCGATATCCCGGTAATTTTGGTCACTTAATTATTTATGAAATATCAGACATTGTTTCTTTTTTTATTTCAAATTCCTCGCACATTAAAATCTACGGTTTTATAATTCTTAATTTTTTTATGCGTAATCTCCAACTCTGACCTATATGACATAAAAAGATAAGTTTTAAAAATAACCAAAACAGCTTTTTGGATTTTTTTGATCTAATTTACTTCTGCCTCTTCGTAGCTTTTATTTTTCTAAAATGGCTTTTGGGATTTTTTTTTTCTAATTTTTTCTGCCTCTTCGTAGCTTTTATTTTTCTAAAATAGCTTTCTGGGATTATTTTATCCAATTTACTTTTCCCTCCTCGTAGCTTTTATTTTTCTACAATAGCTTTTTGGAATTTTTTATATAATTTACTTTTGCCTCTTCGTAGCTTTTATTTTCCTAAATTGGTTGTTTTGGAATTTTTTTATCTGATTTACTTTTGCCTCTCCGTAGCTTTTATTTTTCTAAAGTAACTTTTTGGATTTTTTAAACTAATTTACTTTTGCCTCTTTGTAGCTTTCATTTTTCTAAAATAACTTTTTGGATTTTTTAACTAATTTACTTTTGCCTCTTCGTAGCTTTTATTTTTCTAAAATAGTTTTTTGGAATTTTTTTATCTAATTTACTTTTGCCTCTTTCTAGCTTTTATTTTTCTAAAATAACTTTTTGGATTTATTTAACTAATTTACTTTTTGTCTCTTCGTAGCTTTTATTTTTCTAAAATAACTTTTTGGATTCTTTTTACTAATTGACTTTTGCCTCTTCGTAGCTTTTATTTTTCTAAAATAATTTTTTTGGGGTTTATTTTTAAGTAATTTGCTTTTGCCTCTCCGTAGCTTTTATTTTTCTAAAATAACTTTTTGGATTTTGTATCTAATTTGCTTTTGCCTCTTTGTAGCTTTTATTTTTCTAAAATAGCTTTTTGTAAGTTTATCTAATTTACTTTTCCCTCTTTGTAGCTTTTATTTTTCTAAAATAGCTTTCTGGAAAATTTTCATCTAATTTACTTCTGCCTCTTCGTAGCTTTTATTCTTCTAAGACAGCTTTTTGGAATTTATTTAATTTACTCTTCTCTCTTCGTAGCTTCTGTTTTTCTTAGATAGCTTTTTGGAATTTTTTTTTTATCTAATTTACTTTTTTTCCCTCCGAAGCTTTTTTTTTTCTCAAATAGCTTTTGGCATTTTTTTTATATGATTTACTTTTCCCGCTTTTTGGACATTTTTTAACTAATTTACTTTTGCTTCTCCGTAGCTTTTATTTTTCTAAAATATTTTTTTGTAATATTTTTATCCCCATTACTTTTGCCTCTTCGTAGCTTTTATTTTTCTTAAATATTTTTTTGTAATATTTTTATCCACATTACTTTTGCCTCTTCGTAGCTTTTATTTTTCTAAAACAGCTTTTAGGAATTTTTTTGATCTAACTTACTTTTCCCTCTTCGTAGCTTTTATTTTTCTAAAATAGCTTTTTGGTAAATTTTTTTCTAATTTACTTTTGTCTCCCCGTAGCTTTTATTTTTTTTAAAACAAACAGCTTTTTGGAATTTTTTATTTAATTTACTTTTCCCTCTTCGTAGCTTTTATTTTTATAAATAGCTTTTTTTTAAACTTATTTCAAACAACTTATAACCGTAACGACCACCCTGAAAGAAAAAAAAATCCTAAAGAATCAAATTTACTCAGGAACATATTCTCAATGTTCTCTCTTCTCTCTTTTTTTAAATTTTTAATTTACCTTTCTTTTTTTCTTACCTTTTAACTTTCCCTGAAAGAGGCGAGGCAAGTCATATATATATATATATATATATATATATATATATATATATATATATATATATATATATATATATATATATATATATATATATGTATATATATATATATATTATATATATATATATGTATATATATATATTATATATATATATATATATATATATATATATATATATATATATATATATATGTATATATATATATATATATATATATATTATATATATATATATGTATATATATATATTATATATATATATATATATATATATATATATATATATATATATATATATATATATATATATATGTATATATATATATATATTATATATATATATATATATATATATATATATATATATATATATATATATATATATATATATATATATATGTACACACACATATATATATATATATATATATACTACATATATCTAATTTCCCCGCCCCCTTCTAACGCAATTATCATGACTGTAAGAGCTGTATACCTTACAGGAATGGGGCGGGGGGAGGTAAAATAAAATTAATGGAGCGTTTTGCCATGTCACAATACATCACGCGAAACAAGCCGGAAAAGGTATTTAAGAAGTATAAGAAATAAAAAAAAAAAAAATAACTCTTGGAAAAAGAACATAAACTTCAACTCATATTTCACATTTCCTTGAGCGGGATACCGCGAGTGAACGCCTCTTAATGGGGGTTGTTGGGAGGTGGGGTGGGGAGGGGGAGAAGGGGAGAAACGTTGATAGGGAGGTTAGCGGTGAAGGGGAAAGTGGATGGGAGGTGGGGGTTACGTGATATGGAAGTTAGGGAAGAAGGGAAGGGAGTGATGGGATGTTAGGGGGAAGAAGGGAGGGGAGTGATAGGGATGTTAGGGGGAAGAAAGGAGGGGAGTGATAGGGATGTTAGGGGGAAGAAAGGAGGGGAGTGATAGGGATGTTAGGGGGAAGAAGGGAGGGGAGTGATAGGGATGTTAGGGGGAAGAAAGGAGGGGAGTGATAGGGATGTTAGGGGGAAGAAAGGAGGGGAGTGATTGGGATGTTAGGGAAGAAGGGGGTTACATGATAAGGATGTTAAGGGGGAAAGGGTGGGGGGGGGACGTGATAGGGATGCTAGGGAAGAAGGGAGGCTAGATGGGATGCTGGGGGGAAAGGACTTCTGGGGGAGAACGTGATAGGGATGTTAAGGGAAAGAGGAGGAGACGTGATAGGGATGATAAGGAAGAAGGGGGTTGAGGTGGGCAGATCAGATTAGGGGGAAAGGGCGTAGCGGGGACGTGATAGGGATGTTACGGGGAAGAAGGGACGGTTACATGATAGGGATGTTAGGGGGGGGGAAGGGCGTGGGGAAGGAACGTGATAGGGATGTTAGGGAAAAAGGGGGGGTTACAAGGCAGGGATGTTAGGGAAGAAGAGTGGGGGGGGACTGATAAGGATGTTAGGAGGAAGGGGGGTTACATGATAGGGATGTTAAGGAAGAAGGGGGAGGGACGTGATAGGGACGTCAGTGGGAATGGGTGGGGGTACGTAATATAAATGTTGGGGGAAGGAGTGGGGTATGTGATATAAACGTTGGGGGAAGGGGTGGGGGTACGTGATATAAATGTTGGGGAAGGGGTGGGGGTAACGTCATGGGAATGTCAGGGGAAGAGGTAGGGGAGGTTTACATGATAGGGGGGTTAGGGGAAGGGGAGCAAGTGACATCGATGTTAGGGGTGTAAGGGGGTGAGGGGATACTTGCTAGGGTTGTTTGGGGGGAAAGTGGGTGGGGG
>JANJGK010000011.1:10622033-10627033 GCA_039081455.1 Macrobrachium rosenbergii | reverse complement strand
AAATAGTTATAATATTTTAATATACGTTTAAAAATTAATATAAACATTATTAACTCATTAAAAATTAGTATATTTGCTCTAGAAAAAAAACACAAAAAATACAATATAAACGTGTACATTACATAAATACCTTACTGTAATTATGTACATTACATATTATACACCATACACAACATTACTCCCTTTTTTATGCAACAACATCTGAGCCAGATAAGCCCACCTCGTTGCAACGCCCCCCCCAAATCGGCGTCTAGAAAAAAAAGCTATAAAACTTCAAAAGTAAAAACTTCAAAAAAATCAAACTAAGACAGCCTATTTCTAATCTCTATTACAGCGACTACGGCTTAGCAGCCAAGAAGGGAAAATAGTTGAAAGGGAACTTTTTCCCTTCCTTTTGTATTTTTTTTTTCTTTGCTGTTTAGAGGCGTAGATTAGCCGTTCGGAAGAGAAAAGGCTTAACCGGATTTTGTTTCCAGGGAAGCTAATAAAAAAAAAAAAAAGGGGTGTTTCAATGTATCCCGAGCGAGTAAAATAAAAGAAAAAATATTTAGGTTGGAGGGATTTTATTTCGTGCGGTTAAAAGATTCTCTCTCTCTCTCTCTCTCTCTCTCTCTCTCTCTCTCTCTCTCTCTCTCTCTCTCTCTCTCTCTCTCTCTAATAACTCGCACTCGCACTAAATAAGTTAAAAAGTCGGATTGTAACTGAGAAACTGTTCTTGATAAGCAGAGGGTCAGAGTAGAAATCTCTTAACCAGAACAAAACTGTTTTAACAATATGAGACTCAGGCCAAAAACCAAGCACTGGGACCTATGAGGTCATTCGACGCTGAAAGAGAAACAAGAGTAAAAAGGTTTTAAAGGTTTAACAGAAGGAAAACCTCGCAATTGCACTATGAATCAATTGTTAAGAGAGGGTAGGAAGTAAGATGGAAAAATGAAAATATGAAAGGAGGTTCAGTAAAAGGAACGGAAGGGGTTGCAGCTAGGGGCCGAAGGCACATTGCAAAGAACCTTAAGTAATGCCTACTGTACAGCCCACCATCCCCTACGGGTTAAAGCTATAATGGTTTATAGTTTTGTCCTTTATTCCGTTCAGAGCAAATGGTTTAAACTTAGTGCATTCTTCGACACTGTTTTCATGTTTTAATAACTTGCCTCTGGCATTTATTTCTTTTCTCCACGTCAGTGATTTCCTATGCAATCTTCATAAACAGAATTTATGAGGTCAAACCCTTAGCCCTTTCACCTTATATCTCACAACCTTGGTTTTGTTGACTCAGTACTCGCCCAGTATTTTATCACCTTTAATCACTCCGACACTTTAGACGAGGTGGTTCCCCTCCTTGATGCTGAGGCCTGTTTGACATCATCATATATTTTGTTCCTCTTCTTTGCCTCATCCTTTCCTCCCATCATCTCTTTACTCGTGCATTTAATCTTTATGCACTGGACAAGCAATTTAATTTCTTTCTCGACTTGCCACGAAGAGAGTTGCAGCCTCGGATTTAATTGTTTCAACCTGTAGCATCATGTGTTCGCAACCCAATGGCAGTGAGAATCGAGACATTTCCCTTCCTATTATTATTATTATTATTATTATTATTATTATTATTATTATTATTATTATTATTATTATTATTATTCAGAAGATGAACCCTATCCATGTGGAACAAGCCCACAGGGGCCACTGACTTGAAATTGAAGCTTCCAAAGAATATGGTGGTCATTCGAAAGAAGCAACAGAAGGTAATGGGAAATACACAAAGAGGAGATCAGTTATTATGAAAACAGATAAATTAACAAATTAATAAATAAATAAATTTAAGTAAAATATTAAAATACAAGTTGAATTGCTTTATGGTAGTAATGCATTGCATCTTCGCTTGAACTTCTCACGTTCCAATTGCACATCCTCTGGGAGGCTTTTCCACAGTCTGCTAGGTTCATGGTCCACTCCTCCTACCTACTAGCTAACTCTTCAGGGAATCAATCAAATCGTCACTTCCAAACTTATCCTTGTCTTGCAGGTCTGAAGACTATTTTCAGCCAGGTATCCGCCCATTGGGGCAATTAATTCAGAGACGACGTTCCCACAGTAGTCCAGCTCGCATACTCTTTTCGCTCCTGATGTGGTAATCTGGCTACCCTGAAATACCTCCTGCTGGCATAATGCCTGCTGAATCTAACATCTAGTTCTCTGGTGAAACAAATCCACAGTTATGTATATGTGCATATATTTAAATATAAATCTGTACAGAGAGCTTTCGGGAATCTGTTCAATTCCCCTTCTCAATCTCTGAAAAGCTCTCGGTACAGATTTACCTTTAAATGTAAGTACATATACATATCTGTGGATTTGTTTCTCCATTTCAAGACTTGCGCTGCTGTGAGTATTTTTTAATCGAGTTCTTTACCAGTTCTTGAGTAGGAAACAGTGTTAGCTTCTCTAAAGAGCAACAAGGCATTTCAGATGCTTCGCGTCCTTTTTTTTTTTGACCTCAGTCATTTTCAGGGTTAAATACCTTCCGGTGTTTTTAGTTGTCCTTATCCCTCACCCCCCGCCCCTAATCCCAGTGGCTGTTCACCAGTCTCCCTTGCAAATTACGGCCTTTTGAAAAGCGAGTCTTCCCATGTGATTAAAAGCTCTAATCACCCCAAGACGCTTGTTTACTAGCTTTTCGCATACAGGCGATTTGAGGGAAGTTTTGTTTCCTCAAATGTGGAAGCAGGGTGTTATTAATTACGTTCTAAACGTATCACTAATCTGATAAAAGATTCTCTCTCTCTCATTGCTGCGCAATCCCTCCTGAGAGTGAAGTGAAAATTGATCCAAAAGCCACTTATGTGTGGAATATCAAATATATAATGATGGATTCCTCTAATATTTTTCTCTTTGGCATCGAATGCCAATTTCCAAAAGAGAGAGAGAGAGAGACTTATCATTCGTGTTAAGCAAAAATAAAGGAATTCTACACGATAACCTTTCCAAGTTCTGTTATTTTCTCATATGTCAGAAAACTGAGAGAAATTGAAACCAATGACAAAATAAAACGCCTGATTTTTTTAGTTTTCTGTAAAAGAAAACTGTTGTGCCGGCTTTGGTTGTCCGCCCGCACTTTTTCTGTCCGCGCTCAGATCTTAAAAACTACTGAGGCTAGAGGGCTGAAAATTGATATGTTGATCATCCAACTTCCAATCATCAAGCATACCAAATTGCAGCCCTCTAGCCTCAGTAGTTTTTATTTTATTTAAGGTTAAAGTTGGCCACGATCGTTCTTTTGGCAACGCAACAACACAGGCCACCACTGCCGGCTGAGAGTTTCATGGGCCGCTGCTCATACAGCATTATACCGAGACCACCGAGGGATATATTTATTTTCGGTGGCCTTTTTTACTTGTTTTTAGTTATTCAGTGTAACAGAATCACGTGTAATGTACGCGTACGTTCAAGTAAACCAAGCATTCTAAATAAGCCAGCATGTAATGTTACCTGATGCAAATTTCCCAAAACAAAAGCTCCAAGATGAATAAACCCCGTTGGCACACTTTCTAGCGCGAGAGAGAGAGAGAGAGAGAGAGAGAGAGAGAGAGAGAGAGAGAGAGAGAGAGAGAGAGAGAGAGAGAGAGAATTTGGAAGAAATTTCCGAGGGGGAATATCAAGATTTATAAAGATCATTATTGTCAAGGATCCCTCCTTTAATATGGTCCATTCACTTAAGCGCCACCATAATAAAATAACTCTTTCACCCTGGGGCAGGCCGGGTCTAAAAATTGGTTCTCCTCCCGTACAGTACACGGGATAGATAACCTTGTCTTTATTCGTTTCCTAAGAAAGCAGATGTCTTGAATTGAAAAGTGTTTCGTCTGTTTTCCCTGCGTTGCCTGTTTAACACCGAGTCCCATTCTCGTGTCGGGGTGGACCTCATCAAAATTCGAGTCACTGCTCGGAGGTATGAGGGAGAAGCGGTGGGTGGGGGGTGGGAAGGAAGGGAGGAGGGGATTATCTGCGAGTGCTCGCTAGCGAGCGGACGTTAATACGTGAAGGTTATCGAGCAATTGTTGTAACGACCGCTCTTAACGACGTTGAGGGAAAGGCGTACAATAGATGAGAGAGAGAAAAACCACACAGAAAAAACAGGAACTATATTTACATAGGAACAGCAATTTTTTTTCTGTCTGATTGTCTAAAGGACTTATTCTTTATCTCGTGCAGCCTTCTTCGAAGGGGAGTCCCATCTCTCTCTCTCTCTCTCTCTCTCTCTCTCTCTCTCTCTCTCTCTCTCTCTCTCTCTCTCTCTCTCTAAGATGGCGAGGACCTCGCTTTATAAATAAGTTTGTTTCTCCCTTTCGGACACGGGTTATCCCAACAACCAAAACCACTACCCCCACCCCTTTCCCCTTTCCCCAAAACAACGCCGCAGGTAGCAGACCTAATTTTTGTTCTTCAACTTTTGCTATGCTTATAACCATCAACTCCAGGAATGAGAAAAGATTCGTCAGAATGATCTCTCTCTCTCTCTCTCTCTCTCTCTCTCTCTCTCTCTCTCTCTCTCAACGACTCGAGCCCCTTGTGTGATCTTTCCATCATTTATGAAAAAAAATTATGCGCTTGAATTATCTGGAGAGTTTATGAATCACTGGACTTAGGTCAACGCAACAAATATAATCGTGCTTTATCTGATCGCGATGTATCGTACTGAGAAAAGTATGTGGAATTATTTTCATAACACTGGAAGGGTTGAAAACCCTTACGCAATCCCCACCATCTCGGAAATACGATAACGTTATGCAATCAAACATACATACTACACACACGCACATAAAACATACACATAAATATACATAATATATATTATATATACGAGTATATATACAGACGCAGTGGAAAACCCATTAAAATTTTTTTTATAAAATACTAATTATTTTAAAATACATTTCAAATTCTAGACTACTATCCCGACTTACAGCATTGATGGTGCGCAATATATAAGGGCAATTTAC
>JANJGK010000011.1:10592033-10617033 GCA_039081455.1 Macrobrachium rosenbergii | reverse complement strand
TGAAGGACATATGAGAGACTATACAGAGAAGGACGTATTAGGGACTAGACTGAAGGGCATATGAGAGACTATACTGAAGGACATATGAGAGACTATACTGAAGGACATGTGAGACTCTACTAAAGGACGTATTAGGGATTAGACTGAAGGACATATGAGAGTCTATACTGAAGGACATAATATTATGAGAGACTAGACTGAAGGACATATGTGAAACTAGACTGAAGGACGTATGAGAGACTAGACTGAAGGACGTATGACAAATTATACAGAAGAACGTATGAGGGACTGTACTGAAGGACACATTAAGGACTATACTGAAGGACATGTAAGAGACTAGACTGAAGGACGTATGAGGGACTAGACTGAAGGACGTATCAGAGACTAGACTGAAGGACGTATGAGAGACTAGACTGAAGGGAGGACGTGTTAGGGACTATACTGAAGGAAGTATAAGAGACTAGACTGAAGGACGTATGAGAGACTATACTGAAGGATGTATGAGAGACTATACTGAAGGACATATGAGAGACTATACTGAAGGATGCATGACAGACTAGACTGAAGGACGTATTAGGGACTAAACTGAAGGACGTATGAGAGACTATACTGAAGGACATATAAGAGACTACACTGAAGGAAAGACGTATGAGAGACTAGACTGAAGGAAAGACGTAAGAGAGACTAGACTGAAGGAAAGACATATGAGAGACTAGACTGAAGGAAAGATGTATGAGAGACTAGACTGAAGGAAAGACGTATGAGAGACTAGACTGAAGGAAAGACGTATGAGAGACTAGACTGAAGGAAAGACGTATGAAACTAGACTGAAGGAAAGACGCATGAGAGACTAGACTGAAGGACGTATGAGAGACTAGACTGAACGACGTATTAGAGACTATACTGAACGACGTATGAGAGATATACTGAAGGACATATGAGAGATATATTGAAGGACGTATGAGACACTATACTGAAGGCCGTACGAGAGACTAGACTGAAAGACATATGACAGACTAGACTGAAGGACATATGAAAGACTAGACTGAAGGAAGGACGTATGAGACTATACTGAAGGACGCATGAGAGACTATACTGAAAGACGTATTAGGGACTACACTGAAGGATGCATGAGAGTCTAGACTGAAGGACATATAAGAGACTAGACTGAAGGACGTATGAGAGACTAGACTGGAGAATGAGACTATACTGAAGGACGTATTAGGGACTATACTGAATTACACGAGAGACTAGACTGAAGGGCGTATAAGAGACTAGACTGAAGGATGTATGAGAGACTAGGCTGAAGGACGCACGAGAGACTATACTGAAGGACGTATCAGAGACTATACTGAACGATGTATGAGAAATATACTGAAGGACGTATGAGGGATATATTAACGGACGTATGAGTGACTATACTGAAGGACGCATGAGAGACTAGACTGAAGGACGTATAAGAGACTAAACTGAAGGATGCATGAGAGACTAGACTGAAGGACGTATGAGAGACTATACTGAAGCACCTATGAGAGACTATACTGAAGAACATATGAGAGACTATACTGAAGGACGTATTAGGGACTATACTGAAGGATAAATGAGAGACTAGATTGAAAGACGTATGAGAGACTATACTGAAGAACATATGAGAGACTATACTGAAGGACGTATTAGGGACTATACTGAAGGATGCATGAGAGACTAGACTGAAGTACGTATGAGAGACTATACTGAAGGACGTATGAGAGACTATACTGAAGAACATATGAGAGACTATACTGAATTACGTATTAGTAACTGTACTGAAGGACGCATGAGAGACTAGACTGAAGGACGTATGAGAGACTAGGCTGAAGGACGCACGAGAGACTATACTGAAGGATGCACGAGAGACTATACTGAAGGACGAATTAGAGACTATACTGAACGACGTATAAGGGATACTCTGAAGGACGTATGAAGGACGTATGAGAGATATATTGAAGGGCGTATGAGAGAGAGATGAATATTGTACAATACAATCTTTTAGGTTCTACTGCATAGTGCAGATGTGTTTTTTAATCATTATTCTAGGGTATGTTGTAAACTATGTTCAGTAATAAAAAATAGACTTACAAGTAAATGTAAATGACAGGAGACTCTAGCAAATGTGAACTGCAGCAGAGTCTCACATACATGTTCATTACCGTTCAGCATTACCGGTAATCTGGCCTTGTGCTTTCATTTCCTTGTTATACTTTCACAGCAATCATTACACAGATTCTTACACTTAATAATATACAACATAATTTTGATGTCTTGTGTTTGTAGACAGTATTTACCTGAACGTGAATTTGATTGTAGTTCTTTTTCAGTTTTGATGTCATGGAGGATTACCAACGTAACCTTTCATTCCCGGAAATTAAGGGTATAATGTATGCGTTTGTATTGTCTATACCACTCTCATGCATACATACTTGCATGCATGCACACACACACATTATATATATATATAATATATATTGTTACGTGTGAGGGTCTTGGTTGATCATGTATTATTCAATTTACGTAATTTTTACGGCCCTGCAAACCAAGATTACACGTAACCTGCCACTTGAAGCCAAAAGTTAACCTCAAAGACAGTCGTTAATTAGCCAAAGGTCGCCAGTTAAGGGTAATTAACCTTAACAAAAATATTTGAGATGAATTTGATTTCAAACGCAACGGTTCTTCCAAACATTCGGACGCGAGGCATACAAAGCATCGAGATTTAACCTGATTTTGCTTACCCTAAATCCTAGGTATTTTACTGGAATAACGGGGTTGAAGCTAACAATAAAATAATTAGGCTTAATCTAGACTTCGTAAACACATATACCCTAAGGGGTGGCTGAAGGAAGAAAACAAAGAAATGCGAAATACAGAAAAAGATAAAAGAATGGGCGAAGTTTTGAACAAAAAGCGACTTTACCTTAGGACGAACGTTGTGCGCACCAACACCGCCGAACGGAGTCTTCGCAATTGCTTCTTCACTTCACTAATATAATAATAGACAAAGAAAAGGGAGAAGAGGCCCCGTCGGACATGTGGTCTCTCCGAATGCTCCAGTCTCTCTGTAGTTCCCTGACCGGCCTGGGTCAAAACAGGCCTACAGTCATGCCTTAGGCGTCTACGCTCTGTTAAAACATTCGCCACGAGAGACAGGTAGAAAGGAAAAAAGGACTTTAGGACCACCTATTTTTAAGGCTGATATGGGAATTTTCCTATAGGGGAAAAATGGCTAAATGCTACCTATCCTTTTCAACGGACGTTAAAGTTTGAACTGAAGACGCTCCTAATGCGGACAAAGCAATTTCCCTGTCTTGATCAGGCTGATACTACTATCCCTAAATGTTCGAGGGCGAACAGCGTAAATATTTATAAAAGCTCCCCCCTTTAAGAGGGCCTTCACTCCCTTTTCGGGCGTGAAGGTCTGTACTAAGCAAGCTGTTCGCCTCTATTAGGTTACTCTTCTTCCCCTGAGCAGATTAGTCCTGGTTAGCCTACCTAGCTACAGAACTACCTAACCCTAGATAGGATATGAGCTATAATCACTACTTTACCTAATTCTAGCAGTACTAGAAGGTGCTTACGGTTATTATAGGCTACCTCTTACAATCATGATGTGTTTTAGACCTAGCCTAGTGGTACATTCTATGATATTCCCTAGCCTAACCTATCCTAACCCGACCGTAGCACCAACATAAGAGTTAATGTTCTAACTAAATCACAACTTGGTTTATGTTTAATACAATTAATAATTACTAGTTAATTCATGAGGGTTGCCTCATATGATAAATGGGTGCCTCACTGAGGTCTTAGGCCATGCGTGTCACGAGCATCGTGGCTCGTTTCACAATAGTTAAGATTACTGAAATTAGTTAGGCTACTTACATGATTAATGCGGCTCGGTGGTAAGTGGAAAGAACAAGGCTACTAAATTGATGTACCGTACTTTAAGGCGGCCTAGGCTAGGTACAAATAAAAGGAAGAGATCACACTGGCTACCTTCTCTGGGCAAGGGGCCAGGATCACTCTTAGATGTTAGGGCACTGTGCCGAGAGGGCACTAGTGCCAGGAGGTGCGTACAGCTCGGCAACTACTGGGCTCTCTTCCGCCCCTTCTTCTTCTTCTTCGGGTTCCTCCAAGGCCTATCAGTAGCTGGCCTAGCAGGTGATGAAAGCACCGACTCCGGGGACAGGCCAGAAGGGCTAGCGGGCGCGAAGTCAGGGGCAACTGCAAAAGCTGCGGGAGGACTCCCTACTCCAGCTGCTGCGACAACCGGAGCAAGAGCGATCTCGACTTCTGCGTCCGAGGATGCCAGTTCCTGGTCTTCCAAGGAAGGGGTACCATTTCGATCCTCCAGGGGTTCATCCCCTGGAGTCAAATTTTGCAAAGAAGCAGCTTCGGGTGCTGGAGGCTCTCCAGTCGCGATGATCAACTGCATGGGGAATCCTAAATCTCCCGGAGGGGGATTCGCCTCATGATTTAGACCCGGCATAGGGGCCTTTTCTATTGGTAGCTCAACGTCCGTGGCGGACGGAGTCTGGCACTGCTCAGTGCTCGCAAGTGGCACTGGCAGCAGTTGAGGGTCAGGCATGCCTGACAAGGGGTCCGGAGGTGCAATACCTCTCGGACGACTTGGGTTTGGCTGCGGCAGAGATTCCTGCCCCAGCAGGAGATCGTAGCCTCTCGGTGAGTTTTGTTCGGGGGCGTCCGCTGGGCATTGCTTGTTTAGGCAGCCCTCCCAATTTGTGGAGTGGTCTGCCCACTTGCACGTCCTGCAGCGGTACTGCTCCTCCTGAATCTCTCTTCGCGGAGGGGGAAGACCTCTTGGTGGGCCAGCCCTTCGCAATTGGAGAGGGCTAGGCCTGGAATAGTTTGGGTTGTGCCCCTTCCGCGGACCACTTTGGTGGGCAGAAGGTGGAGGTTTGTCATGGTTGAGAGTTTTACATGTGGCCTCTGTGGAGGAGGTAACGCGGCTGCGAAGTGGCGTTGGTAACGGGCTTCCGCAGAGAAGATCCCGACCCAACAAGAAGACCACTCCGGGCCGAATTCCACCTACCACGCCAAGGCGGTGGGGTATCGTGCCCCAAGGTGTCATTACCTGGAGTTGGACCGTAGGAACGGTAATGGTGTGGCCCTCTATCCACTTCATTTCCCACCGCGTTTCTTCGTCAACCACAGCACCGGCTGGCACTAGTGCAGCAGATTGCTGTAAAAATCGTTCAGATAGTGAAACAAGCATGAAATTTGGCACAAACATTCCTAAGACTACGCTCTCTTAGAAAAGGGCGCTGGCCACTTGAAAATCCAAGATGGCGGCTATTTTTCAAAATGGCCGCCATCTATGTTGAGATTCACTGGTTTGGGAGCATCTATTGGATGGAATATGCCAGTTTTTTTTTTTAAACCTCGACTTTTAGGTTATAAAAATGTTCCATACCACACATTTTATTGAAAACCCTTACTAAATGAATTGTAACCAAGATGGCGTACAAAATGGTTGCCATAAAAGTTTTTTTTTCTATCCACAGCGCTAGCAGACATAGAGACCAACTGTTTTTATTTAATGGTATATTCATGTGATCAGACAGTTTAACTAATATGCTATTTTCAACTGAAATAGTAATGGTATGGTCACATACAACATTGTGTCTAAGACTGTAACCATAAAAAGAAAAGAAGAGAAATACGGACTAAACGCAACCAATCTATGTATAGGTCTCTCAACCTACACCTTTGAAAAATTCGAGGATAAGAAGGTAGGCATAGCATGACACGTTGGATGCTCAAGCTAGATTATCTACTGAAGAGAGGGCAATATTTATCTAGACTTCACATTTGCAAGTGCACAGAGCTGTGCAGGGAAGACCCAGCTTGTAGCACTTGCACCTTTCCCGACAGCCTGCTTTGCATCCACATTTGGTAAGCTGTTGGCAACTCTTGGCTAAGGGCGAGTTGGTTGTCCAGAGGACTTGCCATGCTTCACCAGACTTTTGCCATCCCCACTCAGCAGGGTTCTCTGGCTGTGGCTGACACTGGGTGGCCTGCCCCCACACACAACCAGCCTGGTACGCAGCACGCTTGGTGTGTTGGAGGAGAGCTCCCCTGGTTGGTGGAATGGCCTCATATGCCCTTTGTTTTCTGGCAAACATATCAAGTCTAGCCTCATCCACAGTGCCAGCAGTGCTGGATCTTTCATACATAAGTATGACAAACCTCTCCAGGACCTTCAGGTCACTCTCTTCCACTCTGAGAGGGTAGTGACTCAGTTTGGAGAACACAGTGGAGGCCTCTGGAAAGATGTTCCATGTCTGCCAGGCGGTCTTCTTGCCCTTGCTCCGGAAGGCTGACACTGTATCACAGCCTGTGAACGCATGGAAGAAGAGCATGCCATTCACCTTCTCCTGGCCCAGAGAGTTGCACAGGTCATGCACAGCAATCCAGCGCAGGCTCTGGCCTTGGCCAAATGCCACCCATAGCTTCTCTAGCCCTAGATTGTGGAGAGTGGAGAAAGCACTGACTGCAACGACAAGAACATCTGTGTCATTTGCTTTAACCGTGATGGTCTTGGCTCCATGTTCTGTGGCATATTTGGCATGGAGAAAGATGCGGGTGTCAGCTTCCTCATGAGAGCACTTTTCCAGTCCCTGAAGACTAGCCTCATGAGTGCTGAGGACAGCAGACCCTTTCGTGGCAATGACAACATTTGTGGCAGACATCTGGGCAACTTTGTCTGCCAGGAACTGGAACAACTCTGTCTTGTTGGCATCGTGTCTTAGGAAATTGCGCCAGTTGGATGGAATTGTGTTCTTGTCTGTCACCTTGCGCCTTCCTCCTTGACCACGTTGGAGCCTGGTCTCAGCTTTGAGGCTGGATGTATTGTATACATCAAATACAAGATGTGATGATGTGTACTTGCTGCTATAGGATTGTATCACAGGCAAGAAGTCGCAAAGTGCATAGGCCTCAAAGGTCTTTCCTTTCTTTGGTGGCAAGGCATGGACCAAAGCTGATCCATCTACAATGAGGACATCAGTCTTTGGTTCTTTGTCTTCTAGTGTAACATGACTATCTGGCCAGGGTTCAGAAAATCAGTGACATCCTGCACTTTCTGCATCACGTGTTTGATCGTAGCAACAGAATGAGCCTGATCACGCAGGAGAGGAAGCAATGAAGTTATGGTTACTTCAAATTCTGGGCTTCTCTTCATTGAAGCGTGATGAGCTGACCACGTCAGATTCACTGCATCATCTATTTCCTGGGTGACTATGACCTTGTCTAGCCACTGATACTCCAGTGCAAGCTGTGGCCCCAAGATATCTGTGGGTGGCTTTGGTATTGCAGTGTTTGGTGGCACAGGGTTCTTTGTTTGAAAGGAAGCTGGTGAGATGTTTGTGAATGTGTCCGGCAATTCAGGCACCGACCTCACTTTCTCAGGTGCAAACTTTAGTTGCTGTCTTTCCTGTCCAGTGTTCTCCTTGGTGGGGTGCTGAAATATGGAGATGCTAGTTCCATGGAAGGAGGTAGTGGCAGTAGTAGCAGATGGGTTGTGGTCGATGTTGTCCATCACTGCAGTGGTGAACAACCCTTTTCGCAGTACGGGGGGACAGACCACACCCTCCTCCACATATTTGCTAACTGTGGCATCTCCTAACTGTGCAGAGACCTCCAGTACTCTGTCATAAGAGATACTGAGGCCATACTGATGTAGCATTTCAACCAGGTTTCTCTTCCTGGTTTTGGCCAGGTTTCTCTTCCTGGTTTTGGCATAGACTGAGAGTCCCATGTAGACTGGGAATGGTGTTTCTCTGTCTTTGGAGTGTCTATGAGTTGTTGCTCTCTCTTTGTATCGGGAGTAGCAGTTGAACTGCATGAGCTGTGCAATGGCCTGGTCTGACTTTGATGCTCCAAATCGTAACTGTGACTTGATGTCAGCCCCATGCTCAACCATCCCTACAAACTGGAGCAGGAGAGGAGGCACAGAATTTCGTACACAAGCCTCAGAAAATGTGCCATCAAACCGTGACTGATGATCAAGTATAGACTTTCTGAGAATATTTGCTGCTTTAGCAATGATAACTGCCTCTGAAAGATCAGATGATTGAGCAAGTGCTTTTCCCACATCCTTTTGAAATGCAAGTAATACATCTCTACCAGATTTATGAGCCTCAAGTTCTGGAATTTCTGCCAGAAGTTTGTCTTTGAGTCTCGAGGAATTTACACTTGGTGACTCTACACCTAATTGTTCCAGACGTTGTTGGTAGAGGTGGCAAATATCTGCCAGCCGAAATGTGACTGGATCATCTGAACAAAGGTTGTTTTCAACAATGTATGTCATCAGTTCTGACAGAACTAGTGGATACACATCTGATTCTGACTCAGTGCTACCTTGGTCTTTCTCAAGGCTCCTCAGGTAGGACCTTTTTCTGTTGTAGAGGGCACAAAGACAGGCATGGTGATACTTAAACTCCTGTGCAATGACATCCCCACCAGTCAACTTAGAAAGGAGCTTGCCATCACTAAGTATCTCTGCACATTCACGCAATTTCAAGTCAAGGCCCTTAGTACTAGCCTGTCTGAGATCAGATGCAGGTGCCACTTTCTCACAGAAAATGCAAACTTCATTGTCATGACTGGTTCGGCGCAGTTTTGCACGACTAGTCTCAGTGTTGCTGGTCTGGTCATTGGATTGTCGCTTTCTTGCACGGTCCAGTTTAGTGTTGTTAAACAACAAGCGACAGTTCACATGGTATTTTGCTGCATTTTTCCTGAGAGTGGCCTCTATGCCATCACCTTCATCCAGCCTTGCTGGATCCATTATCAGTGGCATTTCATTAATTTCACTGAACATGGGAATGTTCCTTGCCAGCATTGTGTACCCATCATGGTCTAGGACATGATGACTTGGAGGTGATGTCAAGTGCTCACCTCTTTTGTCCTTCTGACAAAGACAACACAAACTCCAGTTTGTTTTTCTACTGCTCAATATTGGATTGGCATCACATTCTGCCATGATTTCACTTTTGATTAAGGCCGAGGGGTTATCCTTTTACCACCTTAAACAAAGCACACATTCCTGTATGGGATTCAACTAGGTTCGGTCTCCCTACACCTAGCCCGATCATTCAACCAGTGCCATTTAAGTCCCGTGTGATCTGTACACCATCCGGGTAAGTACATGAACCATCATGTACAGCCCCCATACCCTTGGCTCGGCTCTCCCGCGCTGGCACATCCTGTCTATTCAGGTGCGGCTATCTAACTATAGCTGGTCTGGGGCTGTTAGAAAGCATTTGGGACACTAAACTAAACTATACTACAACTACTAGTCTAAGACTACAGGATTAGTAAAGCTGGATTAGCTGGCACTGAACCCCATGCTGAGTTACACAGCAGTGATGTCACCAGTGTGCCCTGGTTGTGTGCAGACATACACTCTTTTACATTTATTAATTTTCCTTCAAAATTGATGAGTTATTCGAAAGAGATGGCCTCATTAGGATCTAAAACCACAGAAACCAAGATCCATGCTTAAAACGATAATTGTTGAACGGGCATTATTTCTCATTATAATTATTGTTTCTACCTTTTCTTGGCAGCCATATAGCCCCCATATTTAAAGGTAAACTGTACTGGGAAGCTACAGAAACATAATATTCACAAGAAATAGTATGGAAGAGCTTTACCATATTGCTAGAAGCAAATACATGCCATTCTAGTGAAAAATTAGCCAAAATCTGTCGATACTGGCCGCCATCTTGGAATTTGGCTGCCATATTAAATTTTTTGCGTGGCCAGCGCCCTTTTCTGATAGAGGGAACTTTAAAGAGCACTTGTGCAAACTTTCATGCTTGTTTCACTATCTGAACGATTCTTATGAAATATGCAATTATCTGCTGCACTACACTTGGGCCCTGGCGATCAGGCTAATATCTGCCGCAGTGTCTACTGTGACCGGAAGGGTCACGGGCAGGCTAGTGCTCTGAAGAGGGGCCACCGAGATGTACTGGGTTTCCAGTCTCTCGGGGTAAAGGATCCGGTGCGGACCAGCCGCAGAGAATGAAGTGCTGATTAGGTTGACAAATTTGGTGGTGGGGACATGATGTGGACAGGCCGGAGATCCAGCATTGTAGTGGCTAGCAGCCTCACAGGATTTGCACGGGCCTTTTGGATGGGCTCGGTGGCCTGCAGTAACTGTTGGAGGAGAGGGCTGAGCGGATGAATCGGGAGCGGAGTTCTGGCTGGTAGGGTTAGGCTGCTTATTAGTGCCGAGTTTGTATCGGCACTCAGCTTCAGCGTGGCCCCCCTTCTTGCAATAGTTGCACAGGGTCTTGCTAGGCAGTCCATTCTTCGGGCGAGTGGAGTTCGAGAGGTAGGCCGGAGGGATGATTCGCTTCTGAGAGGTGCTATGCGACTGATTGAAAGTTTCCCACGAATCAGCCATGCGACACGCTTCCATAAGTGTGGAGGGCTGTTTATCGTTAAGATATACCGCAAGGGGCCCTGGCACACATTGGAAGAGGTCTTCTAGCATGGTCCGATTGAAGAGATCCTCAAACGTCGTGCAGGCCAAGGAGTCGAACCAGCGCGTACCGGACTGGGTTTTGTGACATGCCCATTCCGTCCAAGACCAGCCGACTTCCTTGGCAAGACCTCGGAACCGTTGTCTCCATTTTTCTGGGGTTATCTCGTAGGCCTTGGTAATGACTCTACGAACTTCCGCCATGTTGCCTCTCTGGCTCTTCTCCAGTGAGCGAAGCGCTGCCTTGGCTTTTCCCTCCATATGCTTGGCTAGTATTAAGGCTCTCTCCGTCTCCGTGGTGCTGTAGTTATCGAAAAGAGCCTCGATCTCCTCCAGCCATGCTTCTGGCTCGTCCTCAGTCCACTTGGGGACTAGGGAATTGATGCTCGAAATTGGAGCGTTTGATGCAGCAGGTGTAGGACTGGAGGCTTGATGGCTAGCCATAGCTTCGGCATTCTCCATTTTCGCTCTCTCAAGCTCAAGCTCCTTCTCCTTTAGGGCTAACTCAGTTTCCTTGCAGGCTAACTCATGCTGTCTTCTTCTTTCTTCTCTTTCCTCTTCATATTGCCTTTGCTCGGCTTCATACTTCCTCTGCTCGAGTCTTTCTTCCTTCTCCCGCTTGGCCAAGTCGTCCACTTGCTCCTTAACCCAGGTGGTAAGTTCCGAGCCGGTGAGACCTGCCGCCGTCCCCAGCCCCAGGAAGGTTTTATAATGCTCTGCTGCCATGGTTCTGGTGGGAAGGGCGTCTAACCGGGTCGACTGGGCGTACTTGGGCAGCGAGGAAGTGTCTCTTCAAATGACGTGGCACCCTTTCAAAAGGTGGCACTGTAGTTTGGGTGTGCCGTGTACAGGTCACACTGGTGGCACTCAGTATCCCTAGGCACTGGTGCAGGTTAGGTCCCAGAAGAACTTTCTCTTCTGTGTTCCCTTTTGGTTTTGTTTTATTTATTTTTCTGGATTCTCGCTTGGTGGCACTTATGGTGCCAATGTGTTCCTAGGGACCCTCTACTGGAGTCCAACTAGGCTATATGGGAGGAAAGGCACTTTACACCCCCCTGCAGAGTGCAACAATCGAATGAGAGAGAGAGAGAGAGAGAGAGAGAGAGAGAGAGAGAGAGAGAGAGAGAGAGAGAGAGAGAGAGAGAAGTAAGCTATTCAAGTGATGACAGTGCTGCAAATTATTGGCACTGTGGAATAAAATGAATTTGGGTTTTTTTTTTTCTTTAAAGATCCTCGTGAGTGGCTGGTCCCAGTACCGGCCCCAGTGCTGGCCCCTTCTTTTCTCAGAGGGTGAAAACTACTGTTTGCTTCGGTCTGGATAGCAGGCCTCACTCGTGACCGACAGTTTATCACTGTATCGTAATTACTCTTAACTTGTCCTCATCTATTGTGGGACAGAGGTGTTTCTTTCATTTGGTTTATTGTATTCAAATTAATTAGCCTAGTGTCGGCCGTTCTTTCTTTGAAGAGGGTCACGTACACTTAGGTTAGGAATGCTTACTTGAATGACGAGAGAGAGAGAGAGAGAGAGAGAGAGAGAGAGAGAGAGAGAGAGAGAGAGAGAGAGAGAGAGAGAGAGAGAGAGAGAGAGAGATTTTCAATCAGCGAATTTCTTGCTGCTTGAGAACATGTAAACAAAGATTTTATACATGCACAATGGCATGGATCTTAATAAAATGATATAGATGCGTCGTCTTGGCTTCCTTAGGGATTACTTTATTATCTTAATTTTCCTGGGAGCCGACATCACAAAAGTTTATCGTAAAATTTTAAATTCTCTTTATATGATTTTTATAGCAGGTATCTGTATAAGAACTTGTTATTACTCCTAACTAAGGCCTATCTTTCCCTGCCTAAATTATCTTTGGGTTTTTTCCTAGCTAAGATATTAGGAGGTGGGTTCGCTACGAAAGGAAAAAAAAGAAAATGACCCAAGAGTGGCTCGGGCAGAGTCTGGTCACAACAGCGGATGACAATAACAAGGTCTTAAGATGGCGGAAAAGTCCCGTTAGGCCTAAATTTCAAAAACAACCTCTGGCGGCGAAGGAACACCAAAATGGCCGTTCTCTCACAAACAGTTCGAACAATTTCAAAACAACCGCGCGAACACGGAGGAGGAATCCAAGATGGCGGGTATTTTCTTTTTCAAACAAATTCAAAAACAACGCAACAAATGCAGGTATCCAGATTTTACTTTAAATATACCAATCATGCATAGCGTTTTACGTTACGGATGGAAAACTAAATTACCAAACAACTTTGTCTTTTCTTATCGTATTCTCACCCGGACATTAAACAAAAGAATGAAAAGAGAAATGCTAGCCTGCCTGCGTAAATTTACGTTGTTGAACGGTACCTTTATTGTAAAATTACTATTTCAGTTCGTTTGCTACTTCACTGACACGGTTTTTTGAATGATTCCCGCTATATGCAAACAATAACGATCGGAATTGCCGACGCGATTAGTATATTACTTTGTGTACATGAAACGGGCTCCGCGATTCGGCCTTAGTAACGACACAAATTGTGATTCTCTGCTCTCGAGTCGCAGCCTTTTCTACCTACGCTAATTCTCGCTACACTTGTTATTATAACTATTCTCTTTACTGCTTATTATTATGCCTGGTTCCTTGTTTGGAAGAATGAAATGGAATTCAATATCTGACTTTTATCTTTGGAATTAATGTAATTTTAATTTCCTTTTCTCCAGATTCTTTCTCTAAAATGTACTTTAGATTCTACGCAAGGTCGCCAATGTTACGTGTGAGGGTCTTGGTTGATCATGTATTATTCAATTTACGTAATTTTTACGGCCCTGCAAACCAAGATTACACGTAACCTGCCACTTGAAGCCAAAAGTTAACCTCAAAGACAGTCGTTAATTAGCCAAAGGTCGCCAGTTAAGGGTAATTAACCTTAACAAAAATATTTGAGATGAATTTGATTTTAAACGCAACGGTTCTTCCAAACATTCGGACGCGAGGCATACAAAGCATCGAGATTTAACCTGATTTTGCTTACCCTAAATCCTAGGTATTTTACTGGAATAACGGGGTTGAAGCTAACAATAAAATAATTAGGCTTAATCTAGACTTCGTAAACACATATACCCTAAGGGGTGGCTGAAGGAAGAAAACAAAGAAATGCGAAATACAGAAAAAGATAAAAGAATGGGCGAAGTTTTGAACAAAAAGCGACTTTACCTTAGGACGAACGTTGTGCGCACCAACACCGCCGAACAGAGTCTTCGCAATTGCTTCTTCACTTCACTAATATAATAATAGACAAAGAAAAGGGAGAAGAGGCCCCGTCGGACATGTGGTCTCTCCGAATGCTCCAGTCTCTCTGTAGTTCCCTGACCGGCCTGGGTCAAAACAGGCCTACAGTCATGCCTTAGGCGTCTACGCTCTGTTAAAACATTCGCCACGAGAGACAGGTAGAAAGGAAAAAAGGACTTTAGGACCACCTATTTTTAAGGCTGATATGGGAATTTTCCTATAGGGGAAAAATGGCTAAATGCTACCTATCCTTTTCAACGGACGTTAAAGTTTGAACTGAAGACGCTCCTAATGCGGACAAAGCAATTTCCCTGTCTTGATCAGGCTGATACTACTATCCCTAAATGTTCGAGGGCGAACAGCGTAAATATTTATAAAAAAAAAAATATATATATATATATATATATATATATATATATATATATATATATATATATATAATATACATGTGTGTTTGCAGTTTCTAAAGGCTTGGAAGTGTCATATATTTGGGTTATTTACTGTTCAATATAAATCTATTATATAAAGACAACGTGAATCATTCTTATTTCTTTGGATTTTTCAATTTTATTTAATTAGTGCATTTTGTCATAGGGTAGCCAGGATTACATTAGGATTTTTGGGTAGCCGGAGGTAGCACAGCCTAGACTGGCCTAGTCACTATTCTTTTTTCTTGCATTTTGGCCATATTAGCGACAACCCTCGGATGTATAAGTGTAAATAACCAAGTGGTTACTATATATATATATATATATATATATATATATATATATATATATATATATATATATATATAGATATTATATATAGATATTATATATAGATATTATATATATATATATATATATATATATATATATATATATATATATATATACATATATATATATATATATACATATATATATATACATATATATATATATATATATATATATATATATATATATATATATATATATATATATATATATATATATATATATATAAACGTGTGCATGTATGTATGCAAGTATATATGCGTGTGAGTGCTATACATTATGCTAACGCATACATTATATATCCTTAATTTCCAGATATGAAAAGTTACGTTGGTAATGCCCCAGATGGTCTATCAGGCTAAGTATGCCCGGATCGAACTCGGCAATAATACGGACCCACGCTTTGTCGTACTCCAAATGAAAAATTTAGGTTACCATGCATGTTCGACAACCGAGGGAATTGGATATTCACGGCCAAATAGCACCACCACCACCAGTCGGACAAACTCGGAGATTCAAAAACCAAACACAGGGAAGGAATATGGGTCCTGAGATTTCCAGAAATGTACTGCTGGTTCCGTACGCCCGAACATAATTCGGCTTTAATCCGCCCCTCATATTTAAAGATCAATCTCCTCTTTGGGGAGACTAATCTAATGTCAGACGCCAATGGCATTTGTAATAAAAGGCCAAAGGGTTCTTTTGAAGTTCACGAAATCACGCACTACAAGAATTTCGAAGTAAAGAAGGCCTTAGGGAAGAAACATTCTCGAGGATTATCACTAAAAAAAAATAATCGAATGACGTACAAATATTAAGAAGAACGAATAATGATATAAAAATACGAAAATAATGGCGAGGCTCACACACACACACACACACACACACACACACGCACACACTGTGAATATCAATCCTCAATGTCACACACATCACGAACGAGCATATCTCCCGTGACGTCGAGATGACAGTGATGAATCTACTGTATTATATCGCGGAGAAATTCTGATCGGCTCAGTTATATTTTCCTCATCTTTTATTCACAAAATCATCAAATAACGTAATACTTCGGTTCCAGCACGCTTTACCCAGCATTCTGCTTTTGTTTTATTCAAGATTTCTATTTGGCTAGCCTCATGCGAAACTGTACATACTCAGTTCCGCACGTAGTCAAACATACGAAATTTACAGCTGTAAAATTATGCGTGTGTGAATTAAACATTTCGAAACAAAAAATTTGTTAGTTTTCTGTAAAAGAAAACGATTTTGAGACGGCTATTTGTCTGTCCCTCCGTACTTTTTCTGTCAGCCCTCAGATCTTGAAAACTACTGAGGGTAGAGGCCTGAAAATTGCTATGTTGATCATCCACCCTCCAATCATCAAACATACGAAATTGCACCCCTCTAGCCTCAGTAGTTTTTACTTTACTTAAGGTTAAAGTTAGCCATGATCGTGCGTCTGGTACCGCTATAGGTGCCAACAACACAGGCCACCACCGGGCCGTGGCTGAAAGCTTCATGGGCCGTGGCTGGGAGTTTCTTAGAGCATTATACGCTGTATAGAAAACTCGACTGCGCATTTTTTACTTGTTTTTCGTGTCGACGTTAAATGTTCACAGCTGCTATCACTAAGCTAGTCAATATGTTATTAACCACCCACAAGTCATTACCAACACGGAAGCTTTAATGAATTGAACTGATACGTAACATTTAGGCCAAAGGCCAAGCGCTGGGCCAGCTGAGGTTATTCAGCGCTGAAACAATTGTTAGGAGAGGTTGGATGAAACAGTGGCATTCCAAACTGTTCCTCTTCGCACTGAAACGGGGGTGTCAAGACTAGATATCCTTTGCATATTATAATGTTTCATGGGGTTTCCAGAATTAACAAAAAGGGAGGCTTTGCTTTTCGATGATTGTGATTTTTAATATTTTTTTTACTATCATTCTCAATACTATTACTGTCATTACCATTATTATGAATACTATTTTTTTCTACTTCTTCAGCAACTGTGTGAATATTGCCGATTATCATTTTTATCATGTTATCTCGTGTATTTAGATTGTGCGTCCTGTATTGTCTCTACTTTGTATATTCCTTATGTGACCCTGAGCTGAAATAAAGGATATTATTATTAGTATTAGGTACACCTGTTGGGAAACTACAGTATATTACGTCGCCTAATTTGCCCGTCACTAGTTTTGACGCTTCCCCGTGTAAGCCTTCGTTTCTCTGACTATTTGGGACCCTGTTCATTACAACTACAGTATTAGTCTTCAACTACCTTCAAATAATTACCCTCTATGCAGAGGACATGGATTTAATCATGAATAAGTTTCTGAGCCATAATGTGAGGTTGTTCGCAATAAAATATGCTTGTAGGTGACCATGATGGGGAGAAAGCTTTGAAAAGGGGACCTTGGCAACAATTTAATACTGATGATTATATCTGCACGTTATAGATCTATTAAAAAAAGACCATAGCTTTTCACGCAGATGAAAGTGGTTGATAATGACTGAGTTTACCTTAAGAGACGAAGCGATGAAAATATCAATTGTTTTCTTTATATATACATATACATATATATATTCATGTATTTATTCATATATATACTGTATATATAATTGTATTTACATATATATTTATGTATTTATTTATATATATACTGTATATATTTATATATATATATATATATATATATATATATATATATATATATATATAATCATTTAATCATAATGCGCCTTTATATTCGAGGTCTCTTTCAGCATTTGTCATTATTTATATCATTTTTTATATCTACTGTTAACGAAAATTATTCAAAATAAACCACCGGTCTCTCTCTCTCTCTCTCTCTCTCTCTCTCTCTCTCTCTCTCTCTCTCTCTCTCTCTCTCTCTTGTGAAGTGAATGCCTTAGATTCAAATATCACAGCATGACGACTTGCTCGGGGGAGAAAGCATATCAGGGGAATAGAAAGTTAAGAAAAAATTTTAAAAATATTTGAAATACGTAAACGGCAGATAATCGGGCATTTTCGAAATATTCACTTCCGTGAAAACTGCCGTGCGATAAAATCACGAAGGAAAATCTCAAATAAAAATGAAGATGAAAAACAATAAACAAATAAATAATTTCATAACTGGGTCATACTAACTACAGGGACGAACGTCAAAAGTATGACTATCTATTATTGATGACGTCACCATTTTCAGCAATGTATGCTGCTAAAATATTAATTTCTTTTACTGTTTATAACAGACCTCGTTACCACGTCAATTATAAATTGTGAGGACTAGTTCATTTGACTACATGCCATCTTAACCTCAATCTAATATGTCAAATCACTGAACTATACTATAATGTAATTGTAAAATTAAAAAGAAAGAATACAGTAATAAAGAAGTTACCTAATGAAATTAAGGGCTGTAAATGTACTCTTACCATGGAAACATACGAAGGTAAATGCATAAGGATGGATTAAATAAAAAATCTCAACATACGAGAAAATCCATTTGCAATTTAACAACGACATGCTCGTATCCTTAAATATTTAAAAATCAAAATCCACTTGCAATTCCACTCGTACCCTTAAATAAAATCATTACCCACAAAATCATTCACAAGAAATGACAAAATGAAAATGTAAAGTTTTTATAAAACAAAAACAGTTAAAAATGCTCATATACCGTTTGGCTGTAATATCTTACACGTTTGACGCACGTTGAAAGAAATGCACAAACTGATCACCTCTTTGAATAAAACAAGAAATAACAAAAGTCAATTGAGTAACTTTTTTATTACATTTTCTTCGTCTGACAACCATACCGATATATTTCAACATTACAGTCGAATAAACTGACATGGCGAGGGAATATACTTGTCGAAAGCAGGTAACGAAATCATTACGCAGGCAATAAAACAGTAACCACGACAACTGCCAATCACCGTTGAGGCTAATGACGCCACCGAGAGCCAATGAAATATCAATTGCTCTCCCGTCAAGGCAATGCAGTCAGCAAGTGTGTGTTGCGCTCTTTCGGTTTTCAGCAAGCCTGTTCGAGTCATTTTCAAACTTATGAAAAAGAATTCAAAGTTACATTTGGTTTCCATGGCGCGAGCCAACTTTACTTGAAAAATATTATATAATCCATTTTCTCTGTGATATGCAACATCTGCTGAGGGTAAAAAACGTATTTACTTTTGTGACTATGGTCAGCCCGAAATAAGGTAGTTTTATTACGGGCGCCGAAACAGACGAGATTTAAATATTAACCAAAGGGAAATTAAAGCAAGAGGAAAAAAACTATGGTAAGCAGTCTTCAGACTATTTCAGTGTACGGTATCTCAAAAAGCATATGAAACCACTGGGCAGCATTTGACCCAGTTCCACTTGTTATCGAGATAGTCATCAAATTGGGCCAAGATTTCCCACACAGGCCTCATAAACAGATGAAATATACTTTCCCAAAAATGTACAAAAAAAAAAACCAAGGACAATCTCTACCCCATAACCCGTTTGAATTTTATTAGCCACAAACCATCAGGAGTTTGATCACTGATGTAATTTAAAACTACAAACAAGTGGTTTGAATATTTACAAAGTGACTTACAAAAACTGTAAATCGGTTTAAATATGGATCAGAAAACTCTATCAAATCATATGTATGAGATATTAAGGTTATAACATTAACTGGGGCTGAAAACTTTCAAGTTCTTGAAGGAACTCTCCATCCCCAGTCAAGTCAACAATCTGAGCTGTCAAATGGACACTGGAAGCCTGACTATCTAAACTAATTTATTTTTATGACTTATTCTATAACAAGCGGTTCGCTGAATCCACCCACCATAGACCAAGGTGTAAGATGGTGAAAATTAAATTTATTAAGCAGAATACTGCCTTCTTCAGTAGAGAAATAGTTCCAAAACTGTCTTTTTTTTTTGCCAGTCTTCCACTAATACATAAAAAGTATTTTCATGAAGAATTATATAACATCATCAATCGCCATATTCCAGCTATTAATTTAAAACTCCTATCAAAAAACCCTTTAACGATTGGCTCTCTATTCAAGTACAAAGAAAAGCTAAGCCCACTAATGACCTTTGGTGTAATATACAAATTCACTTGCCCCAGATGTGACCTGGGGACGTTTGTCGGTTGCTCACGGAGACTGCTGAAGGTGAGAATAGATTCTCATCGCGGTGGTGAGAATAGATTCTCATCGCGGTGTTAGCTACAGAAGAGGGTTAAGCTATCGAAGCCTGAATTCTCTAACATACGTGACCATGTGCTTAAAGGTAAACATAAAATAAAAAATGACGATTTTGAGATATTGGGTAGAGCCTCGAATGACAAACTTCTAAAGGTTCTGAAATAATTATTTATTAAACAGAATTGCTCTGCAGTTAAACTCGCAGTCCTCTGCCACGCCTCTATACCTGTCGTGAGTGTTCCAGGAACCCTAGTGTGCCCTTCGCTGTCCCTCGACTGGCTTCTTTTTTCTATGTTTCAAATTCTTATTTATCAGTTTTAATAATTTTGTGACAATTGTAATTTTCTATTTCCGTTTTTGTCCGAGTCATTTTAATGTTTGCAAATTCGTTTGTCTTTTTAGCCTTGAAAATGGGACTTGCAGTTCGGAAACGTCGGCAGTCATAATAGTGTCATCTGATTTCGACATGCCTGTTCTTCTCCCACTTCGATTGTATGATGAAGTTTTTTGCAGCTACCTCATATATATATATATATATATATATATATATATATATATATATATATATATATACATATATATATATATACATATATATATACATATATATATATACACACACACACATATATATATATACATACTCGTATATAAATAAATATATATATAATATATATATATATATATATATATATATATATATATATATATATATATATATATTTATATATATGAAAATAGAATTATATATGTATATATAAATATGTATATATAGAAATATGACAAATACATAACTATATAAATACATAAATATAACTATATTAATACATGAATATATAAAAATTATATATATTTATATATATAAATTATATATATAGTATATATATATGTTATATATATAACAAAAATAAATATAAATATTAAGTATATATATATATATATATATATATATATATATATATATATATATATATATATATATATTTTCATTACGCATGGCTGGCTATTAGTACTTACAAACATTCTACAGTCCAACATTATACCAAGGCATCAACTAAAAAAAAAAAATATGTAAAGGCATAAATGAAAAATTATGAAAACTTGAAAAAAACCTGCTTCACTATTCATCACTCATAATACATCCATGAGTATAAATGTTGATAACTACACCCACAGTCTTCAAATTGCACATGCATTGAAATTCGAACGACCCCAAACTACAGAACCGGGGAAAATATTTCGACATCCCTCCCACCGTCCAACACCGTCCCGCAAAAAAAAAAAAAAAAAAAAAAAAATTAGTTAGTTTGAATAAAATTCCACAGATATTCTGTTCCTACGTTTGAAGTTCCTTCTCCAGCATGAACAGCTCGGCAAGTCCCTCGGTTTTCACATCACAAACTTCGTATTCGGTTACGTCAACCGCTCTTTCACAAATGAAGGACTGCTTTTAATTGAACGAATTGAATATAGGATTTAGCCAAAGGCCAAGCTCTTGGACCTATGAGGTCATTCAGCGCTGAAACGGAAACTGACAGTAAAAGTTTTGAAAGGTGTAACAGGAGGAAAACCTGGCAGTTGCACTATGAATTAATTGTTAGGAGAGGGTGGAAAGTAAGATGGAAGAAAGAGGATATGAAAGGAGGTACAGTAAAAGGAACGAAAGTGTTGAGTAAGACGGAAGAGAATATGAAAGGAGGTCCAGTAAAAGAAACGAAAGGGGTTGTAGCTCGGGGCCGAAGGCACACTTTTAGTAATGACGTGGTGCACTGACGGCACTAACCCCCTATGGTGTATTTTAATTGTTACATCATTTAAATTTGGTCACTAATGCAGACGATCTGATCATAATACAAAAAACATATATTTACTTACGAACCAAACGGTAGACGTCACTGGCAAAAAAATTGTTTTCACTTAAAACAATACCTTCATTCATGTTCTTTCTTCCATCTTACTTTCCATCCTCTTCTCACAACTGTTTCTTAGCGGAACTGCGAGGATTTCCTCCTGTTACGCCTTCCAAACCTTTACTGTCAATTTCCCTTCCAGCGCTGCGTGACCTCGTAGGTCCCAGCGCTTGCTCTTTGGCCTAAATTCTATATTCTATTCTAATACAAACGACCTGGTTATAATACAGAACCACATATTTACTTACGAGCCAAACACTCGATGTCACTGGCAGATTGTACGGAGGCCGCAAACGTCAAACGTTTTCACTGGAAACACTGTCTCAACGTTTTGTGAAATGGCGGTTGGCCACCCCAAATACGAAAGGCACCGAACACCAAACTGTGGAAAACGAAACTGAAGTGTCTCCTTCTAACACGTTCTCTCTATGCATGGGAAATACAACAGTACCTGGTGGAATCCACCGTCGTTCCTACGATACCCAGTACAGTAACTGGGTTGTTACGAAGTCATAACCTTGCATATTAGCAGTTCGCCTTTTGAAACTGGCCTGACACAGATGTAGTTTCACTTTTTTATCATTACATTGATACCCACGTTCGTGCCCCCGTACGAGAGCAGTGCCGTCAGTGCACCTCAAGTGGTGCACTGTAGGCGTTACTTAAGGGCCTTCGCAGCGTCCCTTCCGCCCCTTGCTGCGATCTCTTTAATTTCTTTTACTGTGCCACGGTTCATATTCTCTGTCTTCCATCCGACTATCCACCTCTCTTACAATTGCTTCATAGTGCCTCCTGTTACGCCTTTCAAACCTTCTTACTGTCAATTTTCAGCGCTGAATGACCTCATAGGTCCCGGCGTTTGGCCTTTGGCCTAAATTCTATACTCTACCTATTTATATACCTACGTATTTTATATAAAATAGGTAATTTTGATTACGTATTATATTTGGAACTGTGTGTGATTCATACGTTTTGTACGCTTAGGCATTTTCACTTTTTAGTTTTCTGTAAAAGAAAACTATTGTTCCGGCTTTGTCTGCCGTCCGCAATTTATTCTGTCCGCCCTCAGATCTTAAAAACTACTCTGGCTAAAGGGCTGTAAATTGGTATGTTGATCATCCACCTCCAATCATCAAACATAACAAATTGCAGCCCTCTAGCATCAATAGTTTTTATTTTATTTAAGGTTAAAGTTAGCCATAAACGTGCTTCTGGCAACGATATAGGATAGGCCACCACCGGGCAGTGGTTAAAGCTTCATGGGCCGCGGCTCATACAGCATTATACCGAGACCACCGTAAGACAGATTTATTTTCGGTGGCCTTGATTATACGCTGTAGCGGCTGTACAGAAAACTCGATGGCTGCGAAGAAACTTCGACGCATTTTTTACTTGTGTTTCGCCCCTCATCGTAATCCATTCAGTTGCGTCTAATATTTCAAGAAATACAGTAAGCTCGGCTATGTAATGCACATGGTGTAAGTACAGAGGACTATTACAGAAATATGTCAAAACGAGTACGCACTAAGAAAACTACAGAAAATACCAACTTTAAGAAAAGATTATAAACTTCATCTAATCAATCGAACTTAATAATGTGGATCCTAAAGATATATATATATATATATATATATATATATATATATATATATATATATATATATATATATATATATATATATATATATATATATAGGGTGCGGCATAAGTAACGCCCTTTGTTTAAGTGGAACAAAATTAAATCCTTTTTGAGTATCCCTTATTTTTTCGAACATGAATGTATTGCCACAGGTTAATAGATTAATATAATATATTAATATAATGCTTATTCGGTTTAATAATGCGGCATAAGTAACGCCCTTTTTAATTTTATATCTTATAATGTATATTTTCTTTATTATTTTCCTCAATTAATTTGCTAAATCTTCATTTTTTCAGATATTTTATACATCCATGAGATTAACAAAGGAACAGAGAGTAAAAGCAATTCAATTGTACTGTCAAAACAATACAAATGGTGCTGAAACCGCAAGATTGTTATCAGCTGAATTTAACATCCCAAGGGTGCAAAGCCGAAATATCATTTGTATTGAACATTATTAAACCGAATAAGCATTATATTAATTTTCTTAATATATTATATTAATCTGTTAACCTGTGGCAATACATTCATGTTCGAAAAAATAAAGAATAATCAAAAAGGCTTTAATTTTGTTCCACTTAAACAAAGGGCGTTACTTATGCCGCACCCTTATCTATATTAACTATTAGTTTGCATATGGATATATATATATATATATATATATATATATATATATATATATATATATATATATATATATGTGTGTGTGTGTGTGTGTGTGTGTGTGTGTGTGTGTGTGTGTGTGTGTATGTGTGTGTGTATGCGCACTTGTGTCCTCTGGAAGACACAGAAGTCAAGTATGAAATAAAAAGGCTAAAAAAAAAAAAAACTGAAAAGTAATCAATTACTTTTAACAGGAAACAATTCCATTGTATTTACGTTCCCTAGCGAAAGCTGCTGCTGGGGCCTCCTGAGAGAGAGAGAGAGAGAGAGAGAGAGAGAGAGAGAGAGAGAGAGAGAGAGAGAGAGATGCTGACGTGGGGCCATTTTAAGAGAATTAGGAGGCAAGTGGGCCATTTAGACACCGCACGAACCGCGATGTCACGCACTTGGCCTCCTCCGTAAACTTCAATAGCCTTCCTCAGCCTCTGGGTAGAGAAGCGAGTCTTCTCCTCTTCTTCTCTCCTCTCCTCTCCTCTCCTCTCTCAGGCCTCTCTGTCTGAAATCTTCTCCGGCTTATTCTCCTCTTGCCTTACGACTTCACCTGTCTTACGTCTCTCTTTCTCTCTTTAAAAATATTGTCTGAGTTGTTGGTCTTCTCTCTAATAATACTTGGGTTCATGTATCCACCTTCTTTGGAGTTCCTTGTTTGTGTATTATCCCTCTCTTTTTTATTATTCATTGCTTATGTATCTTTCTTCTAAATGTTCTTTGTTTATGTACCTCTCTTTTTTATTATTCCTTGTTTATGTGTCTCTCTTTTAAATGCTTCTTGTTTATGTATTTCTCTTTTAAATGCTCCTTGTTTATGCATCACTCTCTTTACTTATTATTCATTGTTTATGTATCTCTTTTAAATGTTCCTTGTTTATTTATCCCTCTTTTTATTATTTCTTGTATGAATTATTCCTCTTTAATATTACTTATGTTTATTTATCTCTCCTCTTTTAAATGTTCCTTGTTTATGTATCTCTTTTTATTATTTACGT
>JANJGK010000011.1:10568180-10591933 GCA_039081455.1 Macrobrachium rosenbergii | reverse complement strand
GGATAAGCCAAGTACACGAACGCTACTTTATATTTATATAATAAGAAATATATTATCTTATGAGATATAACAGTGGAGTTTTCCTCCCAAATATTAAAAGAAAAGGCGTAAACAAAGCTGATGGATATCATGCTTGATTGATTGATTTATGACTACTAAAGCTGGCATCCAAACACCTAGGTTATTGACGCCGTATTAAAATTAAATAGGAAATTAAAAGTATAAATAAATTTAAAAAGGACTTCATATAAGAAGCATCTAAAAATATATAATTTATCGTATATACTAAATATTTATACATCACTTGGCACTTCAGATCCTTCAGCCAGTCAGAAGCAAAGTAGCACCGTCAAGTGATATCGGCTACGGATTTTTGCCGTTAGATTAAAAAAATATAAGAATACAGATCTGCATTCAAGTTATTACATTCATTTCTCAGATCCTTCAGCCAATCAGATGCAAAGTAGCACCTTCAAGTGATATCGGCTACTTATTTTTTACCGTCAGATTAAAAAGAGATATAAAAATATAGACCTGTAGTTAAGTTATTACAGTCATTTCTCATTTCTCGAAAAAACCGACGACTGAAAATGAAATACCCGGAGATTTGATAATGGATAAGAACCATTTTACATCGTCTGTATTTATGCAATATAATCTTTTAATTATCCACATTCATCCTTATTCCTACCTATCATGCCCATTTGATCACGAATACAACGACAGGACAGAGAGAGAGAGAGAGAGGGAGAGAGAGACTGTTAATACCCTTCAATATAATGAGTTCCTACGACGAGCCTTCTAAAGATGAAATAATAATGCATAAACATGCACAGCGGGGAGAGAGAGAGAGAGAGAGAGAGAGAGAGAGAGAGAGAGAGAGAGAGAGAGAGAGAGAGAGAGAGAGCGAGCGCAAAGATGATCAAATTCAGGATCTTGTCAAGCTTGCATTAATTCACCGTTATTACAGCAGGCGCCGCTCTCTCTCTCTCTCTCTCTCTCTCTCTCTCTCTCTCTCTCTCTCTCTCTCTCTCTCTCTATAGTACCGGACGCCATGATGTACCTCCGCCACGCGTTCTCTTGAACGCGCCCTCGACCCCGAGTCGTCCTCATCATCATCATCATCTTCATCGTCTTCATCAACGACATCATTAATATCATGCACGAAGTTCATTATCCTCATTAGAACGACACACGCCATTAATAAGAAGCAAACGCTAATTGATGCTTCTGGTTGATTCTTATCATCTTGCCTTTGATACTGCTTGTCGCTGCAATGTGATTCGTCTACTACGCTACTTCTTCCCTACTCTTCCTCCTCCTCCTCCTCCTCCTCCTCCTCCTCCTCTTCTTCATCTTGTGCCGCCGCAAATGAATCATTATGCACATTTTCCTCATTAGGGAATGTCGGCTCCTTAGTTTGTTGTCTCAGACTTAGAATGAGACTTGCGATAAGAAGAGAGAGAGAGAGAGAGAGAGAGAGAGAGAGAGAGAGAGAGAGAGAGAGAGAGAGAGAGAGAGAGAGAGAGAGAATCCTCAGGTAGTAACTAATACATAACATTGTTGAATGTTGTGAGAGAGAGAGGGAGGGAGAGACTCACATAAACACACACACACTGAGAGAGAGAGAGAGAGAGAGAGAGAGAGAGAGAGAGAGAGAGAGAGAGAGACTCACACAAGCACACGCACTAACAGAGAGAGAGAAATAGGACTTACCTTACCTTACAGACCTTACAGTTCGTTCGGGTTGCCCCAGGTCCCTCAGTGTGAGGCACCTCTGATGTCTACCAGAGCATTGCTAATGCATCTTCCGGTATATTTTGCATCTTCCAATCTTGGACGGTCTGGGATACTGCTTAGATATTTGTCGAGTTTATTCTTAAACACATATACACTCACTCCTGATATGTTTCTCAGATGAGCTGGTGACACATTGAATAGACGCTGCATTATCGATGCTGGTGCGTAGTGGATTAATGTCCTGTGTGTTTTCCTTAGTTTTCCTGGTATAGTTTTGGCCACTATTAATATACCTCTGCTTGCTCTTTCTGATATCTTTAGCTCCATGGTGTTTTCGCTAATTTCTTCTATCTGTTTCCATGCCTGTATTATCATGTAGCGTTCTCTTCTTCTTTCAAGACTATATAATTTTAAGAATTGTAGTCTTTCCCAGTAGTCAAGGTCCTTAACTTCTTCTATTCTAGCTGTAAAGGACCTTTGTACGCTCTCTATTACGCTCTCTATTGTGGGTACCATTTCATTTTGCAGTATTCAAGTGGACTACGTACATATGTATAAAGCATAATCAAGTGTTCGGCTTTTCTTGTTTTGAAGTGCCGGAACAACATTCCCATCTTTGCTTTGCATTTTGCCAATAGTATTGCTATTTGATCTTGCATAGCCTATTCCTATTCAGCATCACACCAAGATCTTTAACTGCTTCCTTATTTGTGATTGTCTCGTTATTAGGACCTTTATATGCATATAGCATTCCTTCTTTATCACCATAATTTATTGATTCAAATTTATCAGAGTTAAATACCATCCTATTTGCCTCTGCCCATTAATATATTTTGTTTAGGTCTCTTTGTAGCGAGTTCCTATCTTCATCACAAGTAACTTCTCACTACTGAGTCCTTAACATTACTGTCTATGTCTGCAATCATAATCACAAACAACAATGCAGCTAACACCATACCTTGTGGCACACTGGATATTACCTTAGCTTCATCCGATTTCTCATTGTTTACAATCACTATCTGTTTTCTGTTTTGCAAAAATTCTTTTATCCATCTTCCTACTTTGTCCACAATATTATGTTTTCTAATTTTTTTCGCTAATATATGGTCTACCTTGTCGAAAGCTTTTGCAAAGTCTAGGTGATCACATCTGTATCTTTTTCGTTTATCAGATTTTTGTATGTTTTCGTGGTGGACTAACAGTTGGATTTGTGTACTTTTTCCAGGTACAAAACTATTTTTCATTAAATGTTTCATTATATTTTTCTTCATTACCCTTTCATACACTTTCATAATATGTGATGTTAGACTCACAGGCCTATAATTACTTGCCTCTAGTCTTGATCCACTTTTGAAAATAGGGGTAATATATGCTAATTTATGTTCATCATAAATCTTGCTTGTATCTACACTTTGTCTTAATAATATTGCAAGTAGGTTTGCGATAGAATGAACTACTTTCGTTAAAAAAATGGCAGGGACACTGTCTGGTCCTGCTGCTGATCCATTTTTAATTTCATTAATAGCCTGCACAATATTGGCTTCATTAATATCTGTGTCCGATAAATATTCACTATTTTCATCTCTTATTTCTGTATCATTATCTTCATGATCAATTCTAGGTGTAAATTCTCTCTTATATCTTTTTGCTAACATGTTGCATATTTCCTTTTTTTCATTCGTTAATTGCCCTTCAATTCTTAGAGGGCCTATTTCTACTCTTCTTTTATTCATCTTTTTCGCATATGAGTAAAATATTTTGGGGTTTTGCTTGATGTTTTGTTGGGGTCTTTTCTTCTAAGTCCCATTTTTCATTTTCTTTTGATTGTATAATCTTTTCTTCTGCATTTTCTATCTTACTTTTTAGTTCCATCACTTTCCATGGATTCTTTTCTTTTCCAAGGCCTTTTTTCCACTTTCTGATTTTCTGGAACAAGATCCTTCTGTCTCTTGGTAGGCGTGACTGATGTTTACTTTTCTTCTTCGGTATATATTTTTCCACTATTTTCTCTAATATTTTATATAATATAGCCGTATTTACCTGTATATTATCACTTACGAATATGTTTTCCCAGTCTTTTTTTAGTTCTTCATTTATTTTTTACCATTTTATATTCTTACTATAGAAATTGTATTTTCCATATCCTTCCCATTTTTTTGCCTCTTGCTTATCTCTGTTTTCATGTGCTTTGTAACGGACTGTTAATTTTATGACATTATGGTCTGAAATACTCGTATTATAAACTATTATTTCTTTAACATAGTTCACCTCGTTCACAAATACTAGGTCTAAAATATTATACTTTCTTGTTGGCAGATGATTTACTTGCTGAATGTTATGTTCTAGTAGCATATCTAATAGCTTTTCAAATTGCCTCTTATCTTTTGCGCTACTATTACACTCCTTTTTATATGTATAAATACAACCATAGTCTCCTATTCGTTCTTTCCAACCTACGAAAGGAAAGTTAAAGTCTCCGGATATGAGTATAGTCCAGTCCTTGTGATTTCTACACATATCATCCAATTTTTCGATTATGTCAAATTCTTTAGTATTAGGGGGTGTGTATATTATGATGTTCACAAATTTTTCAGATTCAAATTCTACCACTATTAGTTCACATTCGGTGTTACTATATTTCTCACAGATTTTTCCTTGATTAACATCTCTCCCATATATTGCGGTTCCCCCTTGATTCCTATTTTTTCTATCTGATCTATAAGTTTGGAAACCCTTTATCTGATCATCATTACCAGTCTCTTGGGAATATCAGGTTTCATTTATATTCATTATTTCTATTTTTTCAGTTTGGGTTAGTTCTTCTAAGAACTCTATCTTTCTTTTTGAGTTACTCGAAACTAAACCCTGCGCATTCATCACTATGGCAGTTTGCGTGTTATCCCCATTATCTAAATGGGTAATAATAAGGATTTTCGCATGTATTTTTCCTGTTCTGATATGTTGTTCTTTTCTTCATTTCCAGAGATTCATACATTAAAAAATCCAACTTTTCCATTATATTTAACCTTCCATCTTCATATTTATTAATTTTGTGCAAATATCTGGATTGATCTCCATATCTGGACCATCCCCTAGGATCATAGATACATTGTTTGTTCCTTGCACTATATCTAGGTGCTGATGCATCATATTGCGGTGCTGACATTTCGTAAGGTGTTGTTGGCTTGTTTTTTTCCTTCATCATACGTTCTTTGTTCCTTTCTTTATTTGCTTCATTTTTACCTTGATTTTTGATATGTATTTGATTTTGATTTTTATTCTTCTTGGCTACAGGATGCATATACCTACATTTTTTTTGTATTAAACCTACATCCATTTCATTCTCTCCAGTTTTTACATATTTTTGGATGTAGTTCGCTGCATTCCTCCTCATATCCCTCTAGATATGCACATTTGCCATAAATCTCATAATTGTGTCATATCTTGGGATACTTGTAATAACATCTTTTACCGAATCTGCAGAGAGAGAGAGAGAGATAGAGAGAGAGAGAGAGAGACTCACACAAGCACACGCACTGAGAGAGAGAGAGAGGGAGAGAGAGAGAGAGAGAGAGAGAGAGAGAGAGAGAGTGAGACTCACATATGGTAAATTTACAGAGAGAGAGAGAGAGAGAGAGAGAGAGAGAGAGAGAGAGAGAGAGAGAGAGAGAGAGAGACTCACATATGGTAAATTTACACAGAGAGAGAGAGAGAGAGAGAGAGAGAGAGAGAGAGAGAGAGAGATCAAACTTGAGCGTGTGCGCGCGCGCGCGCGCGCGCGCGCGTGTGTGTGTGTGTGTGTGTGTGTGTGTGTGTGTGTGGAGAGAGAGAGAGAGAGAGAGAGAGAGAGAGAGAGAGAGAGAGAGAGAGAGAAAGCTAAAGTGGTACTGAATACTTACTGGCAATAATGTTATCACTAGATTTCTAACACGTAATATGAGAGTTATGTCGAAGACAGTGTAGGAACAATCACAGGCTTATACCATTAGAGTACAGTTTATATTCCGTTGATCACTACTAAGCCTACTTTGATTAAAATGTTATCCTACAGGCCGGATCGAAGCTACTGGAAGCTTCGGATGATGTTTGTGTACTTTTCTTTATCTGGGAGCTTTGTTTTCATTCGCTCGTTATGTGAATATAATAATAATAATAATAATAATAATAATAATAATAATAACTTGCTTTGATTCTCTTTTGGATCTGGGTCCTGTTAAGAAGGTATTGCTGCCTATTGTAATTCACACTGATTCGTTATTTTACAAGGTAGGGTTTTCCTCCCCGCCCCCATTCTCTCTCTCTCTCTCTCTCTCTCTCTCTCTCTCTCTCTCTCTCTCTCTCTCAGGCCTCCCCTTTTATCTTTTATCCATGGTTGATGAGAGAGAGAGAGAGAGAGAGAGAGAGAGAGAGAGAGAGAGAGAGAGAGAGAGAGAGAGAGAGAGAGAGAGAGAGTTATTTGAACCATGATATTATGAGGAATTAAAAGTTTAAGTATGTGACAGGTAGGGTGTTAATACCTCTCCAAGTATATAATGCATGGTTTGCCCAAGATCCATAAGCAAAGCCACCCATCACCCAATTTTGTCTTCAGCTAACAAGCTTAATTATATATATGTATATATATATATATATATATATATATATATATATATATATATATATATATATATATATATATATATATATATATATATATATATATATGTACGTAGACGACCACATGAAAGGTGAAAATTAAAGACCAGGTACCAAGCGCTTTCGTGTATTGCGTACACTTCTTCGGGGTACCCCGAAGAAGTGTACGCAATACACGAAAGCTCTTGGTACCTGGTCTTTAATTTTCACCTTTCATGTGGTCGTCTACGTATATATTTGTCACGTGCAGTTTGGTGACTTATTGCATATATATATATATATATATATATATATATATATATATATATATATATATATATATATATATAACATACATATATATACATATATATATATTATATGTTTGTTCGTGTGTAAAAAATGTTTGTGTACACACTATATATGTATAATAATCGTAATTTCAATAATCCTAGTGCCCCCTTAACTCCTCAAATTCTCCTCGCTTTTTGGATACGCTTGTCACTACAAAGCCTTAGGTCCAAATGACAGAATATGACATAATTCTGATGTCCGGTATAGAGGGATTCGAACCTGCATCCAGATTATCAGAACGAGGTCACGATGCCGACCTGACCCCTTAGTCAAGTCGGCAACGTGACCTCGTTCTGATACCTGCTACATAGCATCAGAATTACTTCATACCCTTGCATCTGGACCTAAGGCTTTGTAGTGACAAGCGTATCCAAAAAGTGTGAAGAATTCGAGAAGTTAAGAGGACACTGTGGTTATTACAGTTACTTATGTATCTGGTAAAAAGTGACCAGTAGATTCTGTAAGTAGTATATATGCATATATGTGCGACTGGCTGTGTTACTTGTCTTAATATTCAGCGTAGCGTTTCAGTTTAGCTTGTTCGTGGTATTTGCACAATATATCTATCGATCTCAGGCCACTTGATAAAGTGTCGTTGACATGTTTCGTGGAATCTGCACAAAACGCATCGATTTACGACGGAGTAAAACGAAGTGAAGGGAGGTGAGGTGAAGTGGCCCTACCCTATACCCCCCCGTGGTCCTCTAATGCTTTATTATGGCTGCCTCAGAAGCTGATTACAACCTTAAACCGTGTCCCTTCTTAAGGGCCAATTACAGCTATTTTAAACTCTCGTTTGGGCTGTCCATTAAACACTTTGGGTCTAATTGCCTCACTCACTCAGATTTGAAAGTGGGTGAGAACCAACGTCTCAAGACAGGCCAGTACTTACCTGCTTAACAAAAGGCTTTGCCCATCAATCACGACCAGGTGCCTGATTGCACTTAACGCTTCCACCACCGCGATTGCCATCTATTGTTTCTGGAAGTATGGCCAGTGTTTGCACGCGAAAGCACTCTAATTCACCCTCGCAATACACGTTCATACGTACGGACTTACCTGCATTAAAACAATAGAATGTGCTTATCAAGTGATTTCCGTATGATTCTTCCAAGACGCTTTTATTGAAATGTTTAACTGAATAGTGCTTCTCGCAGTTTTGTACTCGACAGTTGTCCTAGATGGCTCATATTACACCTCACAGATTCGTTAATCATATTATTAGCCTGATTTGGTTATTTACGTCAGTAAAAACAAACATTAGCAATTCTTTATTTACTTCGTTCCAACTTCGGTTGCAATGATGCAATAGTACTGCATCATTTCCACAGAAAGGTTTTAATCTGAAACCTTTCCGCCTCAGAGAGTCTACAGTGATACCTTTCAGGATGTCAGACGTTATGGCGTGAAATTACAAGGTTGAAAATTACACATTACCTTCAGCTATGATTCATATATACTTACATTATGCTCCGTGAGTTAATCAGACGCTCTACTCGATTAGTGGTATAGTGTGAATCCCCAAAGGGCAGTTGAGGAAAGAGCGATTACTGGATTTCAAGAGTCACTTTAGGGAACCTCTGGTCAGAAGGTTCGTATCCCGTAGGTGGGTAGAGCCGTCAGTGCACCTCGTACGGTGCACTGTAGGCATTACTTAAGGTTCTTTGCAGCGTGCCTTCGGCCCCTAGCTGCGACCCCTTTCGTTTCTTTTACTGTACCTCCTTCCATATTCTTTTTCTTCCACCTTACTTTTCACCCTCTCCTAACAATTGATTCATAGTGCGGCTGCGAGGTTTTCCTCCTGTTACACCTTTCAGACCTTTTACTGTCAATTTCCGTTTCAGCGCTGAATGTCCTCATAGGTCCCAGTGCTTGGCCTTTGGCCTATATTCAATTCAATTCAATTCAGAAGGTGCATAGATAAGAGGTTGGTTACGACCTTACATCAGCAGCCTCTTAGAATATCTTCGATATGAGAAAGTGACGTTTAGAAATGAGAGCTCTCGCGTTATTTTTAATGGGCCGTTGTGGTTTGTAGAGAAATCTGAGTACTCAGTATATCTGTAATGTGCCAATGTGGCCAAATGTAAGTACGGCCCCTTTTACTGTACCACTGTTCATATTCTCTTTCTTCCTTCTTGCTGTCCACTATCTCCTAACAATTGTTTCATAATGCAACTGTAAGATTTTTCTCCTGTTACACCTTTCAAACCTTTCTACTCTCAATTTCCCTTTCAGCGCTGAATGACAACATAGGTCCCAGTGCTTGGCCTTTGGCCTAAATTCTGTATTCCATTCCATTCCTAATGTACTGTAAGTACATGGGCCAAATATCTCTCATATTACCTATGCACCCCATGGAGAGTCGATTTCTCAAGTTGGGGATATCCCCATTGTGTTAACATAGCTATAAACAGCAAGTTGGACTTGGAGAACCTGAGTTGACACAATAATTTGCTTTATAGATCATTTATTGTCAAGACAGATCTACAGAGACAAATTTAGGGACCCTTCTGAGTCGGGTAAAATATGAGGTAACTGAAATCAAGGCCTGACTGTTGTTGTGAGGAGTTTATGATACCAGTTAGATGTATTATCCTAATTTTTTTTTAAAGAATATTTTTACCACACCACTACGTTGAAAGATCTCTTCTAGGGCTGGCCCGGAAGATTAGTTAGTAATCTTACGTATAAAAATGATTTTGCAGCAAACCAGAGGTTTCATTATTTAAATTATAGAATTGTTTCTAGACAAACAATTTTCAACTGATATTTCTTTCATTGTGTGGTTTTTAAAATATAAGTCTCTTGGGCGTTGATATCTCTGGCATTCTTCTGTTAAAATATTCTTTCTAGTTACTTACGTTTGACAAATATCGCAGATTGGTGAGGTGTTGTGGGTTGTGCACATTGAAAAACTGTTCAGTTACACTGTCCTATTCTTAATCAGATTCTTGGTAGTCACCCACATGTTTTTGAAAGATGGTTGCTGGTAAGGAATTCCGACAACATTTGTTTCCACTCGTACAGTGAGTAAAATAGATGAATAAACAAATAATTGTAGAAATATGGTCGATATCGTAGATTTTGAAGAGACGTTACGCAAGAAATAGGCTGCCAATTACTTCACATTTCGTAACAATTTGATGACTAAACGTATGATAGTCATTATACATAAGTCATTCAGAGCTTGATAAAATATAAAAAAGAAAAATCTTTTATGTGTCTCTTTTTGTTTTTATGAAATGGAGTCATTACATAAGAGATAGGCTTCTTTATTGCTTCACATTTCGTGACAAACTGATGACAAAAGAGGGTTTTATTCATTATACGCAATTAATTCCAAGCAAAATAAAAAAAAATTGAATTTCAATGTTTTTTTAACTGTTTTTTTTTCCTAAAAAAGAGATACTGAAAAGGCGTTAAATTCATTACATAAATAGGCTGCCTTATTATTACTCACTTGGTAACAAACTGATGACAAAAGCATATTGACAGTCATTATGCATAATTAATTCCAAGATTGACAGAATAAAAAAGTTTCCTTGTATTTTTATGTGTTTTTTCAACCAAAAATCATTATACATAAATCGTTCCAAGTTTGGCAAAATAGAAAAAAAAGGAATTTTAATTTTTATGTGTGTGTGTGTATTTCCACCCCCCACCCCCCATAAAAAGCACACTTTAATGGCGTTAAATTCTGCGCGATCAATCATTAGAAAAGATTCATAAATTTTTATTAAGTCCTGGCAGCTCATCCCGTCATTATCCCAGAAGGCTTTTGCGAGACAGTGTCCCATTTTCTTAGCTTTTTATGAAACGATTTTGTTTGTCCCATCCATTAATTATGGGATTTGGTTCATGATTACCTTCATACTTTTTCCCCTTTTTCACGGTGTCATTAGTATGATTTATGGAGGAAATTTTTAATCATAACAGATTATTGCCATCCTCCCGAATCTTGCGGCCTTGTGGGAAATATTCACACCTCCCTTTGAGATTCCTTGCGCGTGCATGTTCATTGAGCAGTACGTCACATGTATCCGAGTAATGTATCTCATGTAGCGTATTCTATCGAGTAATGCTTCTCGCGTATTGTCGAAAACTTTGCGTGCTTTCTGAGTGATGTTTCTCGCTTTCCGAGTTCTGTGTCTCATGTGCCGTTAAAATCAGATGCCCCACTAAATGATGTAGCGTATTCCCTGAGTAATGCACCTCATTTATAGTTAAAATCTTTGCATGTTCTCTGAACAATGTATCCCATGCATTATTAAAATCTCTTGCATAATATCTGAGTAATGATCCCACGTAACTCTGCAGTTATTGCAAAAACTTCTCGCTGCAAGCTTTCCTCCCTTATTCTCAATGAAGTTTACTCATTATCTTCCATTTCCGGTCAAGTTGCCTTGAGCAAAAACAAAAATAAAAAGTATAACTGACTTAGATTAAAAAAAAAAATTGAGATTTTTTCTCAATTCGTTTTCCATAAGGTTAGTCTGCTCAGTTAATTTTTTTTTTTTTTTTGCATACACGTCGCTTACTTATCTTAATTGTGACCTATTCCATTAAAGGTACCTTGTTATTATTATTATTATTATTATTATTATTATTATTATTATTATTATTATTATTATTATTATTATTATTATTATTGTGAAGAAGCCCACAGGGACCATTGACTTGAAATTCAAGGTTCCAAATAAGTTGGTGGTCATTTGAAAGAAGTAACAGAAGGTTAGAGAAAACGCAGAAAGAAGAGATCAGTTATTAAGAAAGAAAAATAAATTAACAATGTCATTGATAAATAGATAAAAATGCTGACGTAAAGGGAATTCTGTGCAGACCTGGCATCCTCTGCGTCATTCATGTATAAATGCTGTAATCAGATCTCTAAAACTGTTGTATTTCCAGTAGTGTCCTGCAAACTTTGATTTTTACATGATCTTATTTAAGTAGTTTATTTCATGTTACACATTCAACTAATGAAGATACAAGAACACAGTTAAAAGCTGTTACAACCATATTTTCGTTTTTTATGATGGGTAGACATATACAGTGCCCTCTGAAGTGCAAGGAAGTCAATGAATTTAAGAGGTTATTGTGACCATTAAAATATATATATATATATATATATATATATATATATATATATATATATATATATATATATATATATATATATATATATATATATATATATATATATATGCCATGGAGTGGTTGCTAGGCCTTTCGAGACAACGGTCTTTTACTAGCAGACTGATGAAAAATATAAGAATAAGTTTACAAGAAAGCTCGTATAATTGACAGATGACGTACAGGTATCCCCGGGGGTGGGGATTATAAGGAACAGATGCACCTGGAATCCAACACAATTGAAGAATTAGTGGACCTACCAAAACAAAGGTAAATCTTTGCGAGGTTTTACAAGTGATTAGGCCCAACTGGCTCCAAAGGTGGTTAGTCTATGTATATATATATATATATATATATATATATATATATATATATATATATATATGTATATATATATATATATATATATATATATATATATATATATATATACATATATATATATATATATATATATATATATATATATATATATATATATATGTATGTATGTATATGTATATATATATATATTATTTATTTATTTATGTATTTTTTACAGAAGAGAATGGGTGATGAACATGTTCCTTAGAGGTGTTCAAGCAATTAGCATAGATACCAATATCCTCTGCTCCATTTACATTTTCTTTCGTGATTGAAAAATGAAAAATATTCTTTATATATTTACAAAATTATAAACGACTAGACTGACATCCATGATGCAACCCCGGTATTATCTGAAAACCTCTGCATAATGTGAAATTGTGACACCTGAATTTTTTTTCGTCTCAAGGAAAGGAAAACTGCACCATGACGAGTATGTCGAAATACGGTCTGAATTCTGTAGCTGATATAAATACTAGATAAATTCCTTCACACTTTCTACCCCTTTTCTCCTCGAGCCTCCTCTGTAGGTGTGACGGTATAATGGCTCTTGAGCTTTCAGTTTCAGAAAACTTTCTTATTCCGTGAACTAAAAGGAAAGAGAAAATAAGCGGGTTCTCTAGTCCCCCAAATTCCTGTGGTTTAAAAGTCCATGGTGAATAAAGACTGCTTGGTGCTTGTAAACCTGCTTCTCTAAGAGTCCATGGTGAATAAAGACCGCTTGGTGCGTGTAAATTGCTTCTCTAAGTTCGGTAGCCGTGAAAATGATTGACACAGAGCATTTTGCTTATGCGAAACATTAAGGACTTGATCATTTGATAGCTGTAACACCCTACGCTGACGATGAGGCTTTTACCTGTGGTTCTGCTTTGCTTTAAATTACTATTATTATTATTATTATTATTATTATTATTATTATTATTATTATTATTATTATTATTATTATTATTTAGGAGATAAACCCTATTCATATGGAACAATCCCACTGGGTTAACTTGAAAGAAATTACAGATGGTCGGACGTATAGAAAGAAATCAGCTATTAGAAAACAAAGATAGATTAACAAAGTAATTAATAAATGGATAAAAATGTAAATAAATTATTAACAGTACAAGGGGAATTATTTTAGGGCAGTAATGTATGCCGCATAACGTTGAGTCTATATTCAACGATTACCCTTGCATATTAGGTCCGGGGACTTTATTTTCCTACAAAATAGGACATTTTATGACAAATCAAAGCAAATAGCCTCTAGACCAGTGGTTCTCAACCAGGGGGAAATTGTGACCACAAATTGGCAGGCTCAAACTGGCTCTAGGACCACACAAAACACATTGTGCATTGGTCCGCACCACTGAGAGGTCACTCTGGGTTTTCTCTCCGCTATCTTGTGTGTTTGTGTTAGTGTTTTGTTGCATATTATTTGGAATGCACCTTTTGAGGCAGACAATTTTGGAAAGGGGGGCGGGGAATGACATTCTGACATATGGTGAAAGGGTGCATGGGCCAAAAAAGGTTGAGAACCACCGACTTACCACAAAAGGTTGCTGTTAGGGGGGCGGGTAGTACCGTCAATGCACCTAGCGTGGTGCACTGTAGGCGTTACTTACAGGTCTTTGCAGTATCCATTCGGCCCCTAGCTGCAACTTCTTTAGTTACTTTTACTGTACCTCCGTTCATATTCTCTTTCTTCCATCTGACTTTCCACCCTCTCTGGCAGTTTTTTCATAGGGCATCTGAGAGGTTTACCTCCTGTTACACCTTTCAAGTCGTCTTATTGTTAATTTCCCTTTCAGTGCTGAATGACCTCAGAGGTCCCGGCGCTTGGCCTCTGGCCTAAATCCTATATTATATTCTAGTCTATTCAAATATGAAATTAAAAAAATCTATAATAACTTTGACGAGTTTTATCGGTACCTAATTACTCAATATCCCCCACCTAGAATTTTTATTAATTGGAGAAGGATTATCTTGGGGCACAGCCAACAGGGCCAGTCTGATGCCCAGGAAATTTTGGAAGCAAGTTAAAAAATAGTTTATTGTCTTTCTTTAGTAGCATATTAAGAGTTCCTTATTTTTTTATCGTTCATCTTGGCTTATATTTTCCTGAAGTTAGATTGTCTTGAATATATATGTGTATGTATATATGTATATATATATATATATATATATATATATATATATATATATATATATATATATATATATATATATACTTACATATATATATTATGTAAATAAAGACGAAATCCACGAAGGAAAGGGAAATAATGGAGCACTGTAAGGCCTTTCGACTTCTTGTCCTTTACATATTTTCGTGATTCAGTTATACATACATATATATATATATATATATATATATATATATATATATATATATATATATATATATATATATATATATATATATATATGTATATATGTATGTGTGTGTGTGTGTGTGTGTGTATATATATACTGTATATGTATAAATATGTATAATATATATATATATATATATATATATATGTGTGTGTGTGTGTGTGTGTGTGTGTATACATACACACACATTTGTATATTACTTTTGGGAAAGCCTCTTGACCTGGGATTTGGAGATACCGGTACACAATCAGGTACAAATTAAGTTGCAAGGTTTACCGTATCGTTTCTAATCTTCTGAAAGAAACACCCAAGTTTGTTTGGGCTTCATTAGAAATTAATGAAAACTTTACCTACAGGCCAAGTTAGTCTTGACCTAGGAGAAAATATTTTTCACGTGAAGAAAAGGGTTTTAAACATGCCTTTTTTTTTTTAACTTAAGTCTTTAAAATGAAAAACTCGACTATATTACAAAACTAGTCTTGTTTTTCCGAATGGCCATTTTGTTGGCATGAGAATTTTTAAAATAATGAATGAAATATACGAAAGTGGTCAAAAAGAATGTAGCCAATAGATCTGTATCTGAAAGAGCAATAACTTACACATACAGAAATGAACAAACTTTCCCATAGGACAAAGTTATTCTTGACGCGAGGTAAGACAATTTAAAAAAAAAAAAAAAAAGCGGTATCTTTGAATTATTTTGTTTCTGAAGAATCTTTGCAAGTGTTCTCCTACATATGGAAATATTATATTTCATATTGTTATTTCACTACAATAATTTCCTGACACTTGTCTTTCAAGGCTTCATATAACAAGTTGAAGACGTCTTATACCGCCACGGTGAAATGGACACCTTTATATATATTTATTTTTTTTATGGTTTTTAACTAATATCATTCTTCATTTTTTACGTTCATATTTTAACACTGAATTTTACTAGTACAGTATATTATCATTCACCTTTTCATTATCAGTCACATCATTAATTTATATATTTCAACTTCATCGCTGCGCTGAATAATCCTGACGGGTTCTGGCGCTTGGTCCTAAAGACCTAAATTCATAATTAACCATCAATCAACCTCAGTTATTGGCGTAGGTCAGTGACGAAGGGAATTTTCAACTCTCCTGGAAATAATAATAATAATAATAATAATAATAATAATAATAATAATAATAATAATAATACTTTGTTGCAATTAATAGCCATAACAAGAAATTTTAATTGACCCTTTCCAATTAAGGTGTTAGTAATACCTGTAACTACTCTATGTCAGTAATGTAATATTGATAATGACAGTGATAATAATATCAATGATGTAATGATAATAGGCCTTATTTGAGCGCACAGCCAAAAGAGAATTGTAATTGAGAGGCCTCGACAGAAGAGTGTGCTTTAAATTACACACGACTTGACGATTCGTTAATTGTAGTACATATCAGACAATTGCAAACGTATGGCTGGTGCCAAGCACCAAAAAGCAGACTAAAATCGTTAAATAACCTTTGCGAAAATATGCATATTTCTTGTGAAGGTTCTGTTTGGTCTTTGCGACTGTAAAACACCATTTGAACGTTGCAACCACATATTTCGAGAGCACTTCCTTCTGTGCCCCTGTTCACTGGTAAAATATTTTACCAGTGAGCAGGGGCAGAGAAGGAAGTCTCGAAATACAATTATGGTTGCAACGTTCAAATAGCGTTTAATATATATATATATATATATATATATATATATATATATATATATATATATATACATATATATATATATATATATATATATATATATATGTATGTGTATATATATATATATATGTATGCATTTATGTACATATATATACACACATATATGTATAAGTAAATATATACATATAAGTATATATGTATGTGTATAAATAAATATATACATATATAGATATATATGTATATGTATGTATGTATGTATATATATATATATATATATATATATATATATATATATATATATATATATATATATATATATATATATACTGTATATTGATTATATATATATATATATGTATATATATATATATATATATATATATATATATATATATATATATATATATATATTTATATGTGTATATATGATATACATTTATATATATGTTTAAGTAATATATATATATATATATATATATATATATATATATATATATATATATATATATATATATATATATATATATATATATGTGTATATTATGTAAATATATATATATATATATATATGTGTGTGTGTGTGTATGTATAAGTATATATGTATATATTTAATGATTTTAGTCTGTGGACATTAGTACATATGTATTCAGTATTGGTAAAACTGGAGATACAGTTTTCCTTACCATGTTATTGATCTGCTTTAGCCTCGAAGACGTGCCTTACCTCCCCGTAGGGGGTTAGTGCCGTTAGTGCACCTCATGTGGTGCACTGTAGGCGTTACTTAAAGGCCCTTGCAATGTTCCTTCGACCCGCTAGCTGCAACCTCTTTCATTCCTTCAGCTGTACCTCCGTTCATATTCTCTTTCCTCCGTCTTACTTTCCACCCCCTCTAACAATTGTTTCAGAATGCAACTGCGAGGTTTTCCTCCTGTTACACCTTTCAAACCTTCTTGCTGTCAATTACCTTTTCAGCGCTGAATGACCTCATAGGTCCCAGAGCTCGTCTTTTTGGCCTGAATTCTATATTCTATTCTATTCTTACCTCCGCCTAAGGAATATCTGCCAATTTAGAAATCTTCTTTCTCATTTTTTTTTTTTTTTTTTTGCCAGTACAATAAGGCTACTGACCTCACGACTGTAGCATCCTGACAATTGAAATGCAGTGTCATCTGGGCAAAGCCCATTAATTGACATACCTTAACGCAAGAGTGAATATTATTTGAGCAGGTCCCGCGAAATCCGATACCCGGGACGGTGGTCCACTTCACGGACAAATCGTGACCCCCGAATTATGTTAAGCACACATTCATTCTGCAGAGGAACCCCGCTGTATACGTAACGGAATCATCCGGAACACATTTGGACATTCGGTTTAAACATTCAGGGGAACTTTTAACATTTTTACTCTGTTACTCTGACAATGGGAACAATGGATAATAGGCGTCTCAAGGCAGAAACAGTCCACAGAGGCCGCGAATTGATGAAATGAATGAATCATCGCCGTTGAATTACTAATGAAAGAGTCGATGCGTTTCTTTCCCTATGCATTAATGACAAATATTGATGCGTTGCACATTTCATTCGCCGTGAATGAAAGAAGAGAAAGAAGTTCCTTTGACACGAGAAATTCTGTTGAGCGACGGAGAGTGAAAGGAGAGGCTTGATTAAATTTGTAGAGAGAGAGAGAGAGAGAGAGAGAGAGAGAGAGAGAGAGAGAGAGAGAGAGAGAGAGAGAGAGAGAGAGAGTTTATTAGACATTAATGACAGCCACGTGACTAGCTGTGCGCATACGAGAAACGACTTCCTGTTATTATGTGCCACAATACTTTTTTTCTTTCCACACCCCCTTCTTTATCTTATTCAAAGAAGTTGTAAAAGCAACATCTCGGCAAGATTTACGCTCTTGGATGATGATGATGGTATGACGATGATGACAGGGATGGTGATGACGTTGATGGTAACGATGGTGAAGGTTGGGTGGTTCTTCTGTTCTCCTGAAGAAGAAATGTCTGTTTCTTGTTACAAGGGTGACTCAACTGAGGGAGGACGCGCATCCTTCGTGATGCCGTGACGTCACGGCACGATGAGGATTTTTGCCATCGAGTGAAAATGCGAACTTAGCTTTGGTGGTTTCAAGGAGACTCAAGGAGCCCTTCACTTGGTGGTTTCATGTGCTTATTTTTTATTTGTTCATTTGTTTTCTTATTTTTTATTTGTTCATTTATCGATTTACTTATCTTTGGTTTGGTGTTTCAAGGAGACTCAAGGAGCCCTGCACTTGATGTTTTAGTTTATTTGTTTATTTTTTGCATGTTTAATTCATTTATTGTTTTTTGTTTATTTATTTATTATTATTATTATTATTATTATTATTATTATTATTATTATTATTATTATTATTATTATTATTACTTAATTCTTTAGTCTCACCATTGTTACTTTTGATATTGTTTTTTATAATGATTAAAATCGACCGTCGCCTTTATCATTATGATATACAAACCAGAATTTCTTTGAAAGAAAATACAAAGTTGATTGTTCCTCACTATCTCGTGCCCCACATTTAGCGAAAGGAAGAAGCAATCAGGAAAAGGCAATTAACGGAGGACGAAAGCGTAATACCGCTAACTCAGGTGGTCAGAGGAGAGGAAGTGAGGAAATTAGGAGAGAGAATGAAAAAAAGAAAAGAAAAAGGGGGTTAGGGGATCAAAGAAGCAAAGAAAAAAAAAAGTGAAAGTTTTCTCCAGAAGTCGATATTTTATTTTGAGATTATCTTCACTTTTTTTAACCTTCGGTTTTGATTCGCTGATATAAACAGTTCCTTCATTTTATTTCATTTTTTTTAAAGTCTTGTCCGTGAAGATCTGACTGAAACTTTTGTACAATATGCATTATCTTCATTTTTGTTTGTTCACTTATTTTTATGTATTTCTTGTTCTCTACTTCTCTTTCCTCTCTTTTATTGTCAGTATGAATCATTCCTTTGTTATGCATCTTTCACTTTTATCATCCGTTTCTTTCTAATTGCGTCAACAACATTGCAGACCGACATAAAGTATTATCTTGATACCTTTTTTGATCGTCTTCCTTATTATTTTCTTTAGTCTGCTCCGGGTCTTTTTTTTAACAGATTTTTTAATGTTCGTTCTTTTTTTCTGTCGGCAAAAATGCGATCGAGAAAACTATATAGTTTTTTTATCTAATCTTTTTGAATTTCCCTATTTGTGTCTTATGTTTTTGTTTTGGCTCTTTTATTTTTTTATTGTTTTCACTGCTTATTCGTTTTTTTTTTTTGCAGCAATAAAATTACAACAGATACTGATATCAACCTTTAGATTTTGTTTACCTTTTCCTATCTCTTTATGTTGATCATTTATTTTATTAATCATTGCATTAATAATTTTATTTTGTTAATAATTAAATAATCTTAATGATTTGATGATCTTATTATTGATTTAATCATTTTATTAACTTAGTAATTTTATTAGTTTACTTTAATAACTTAATATTTTTATTAACAATTTATTCATTTTATTAATGATTTAATAATTATATCAATAATTTAATAATTTTATTAATAACCTAAAATTTTATTAACAATTTATGTTAATACTTTAATAATTTTATTAAAAATTTATTAATTCAATTAAATATTTAATAATTTTATCAATGATTTACTAATTTTATTGATAACTTGAAATTTAATTAATAATTTATTTTAATAATTTAATAACTTTATTATTAATGACATAAAATTTTATTAATAATTTATTTTAATAATTCAATTATATTAACAATTTATTATTTATTAATTTTATTAATACTTTAATAATTTGATCAATAAATTATTAATTTTATTAATAACTTAAAATTTTACTAGTAATTTATTTTAATTATTTAATTTTATTAACAATTTACTAATTTTATTAATTTTGTTGATGATTTAAAATTTTATTAATAATTTATTTTAACATTTTAATAATTTTAGCAATAATTTGTTAATTTTATTGGTAACAAAATTTTATTAATAATTTAATAATTTTATCAATAATTTGTTAATTTTATTAATAACCTAAAGTTTTATTAAAAATTTATTTTAATAATTTAGTAACATTATTAATAATTTATAAATTTTATTAATAACTAAATTTTATCAATTTTTTTATTTTATTGATAACTTAAAATTTTATTAATAATTTATTTTAATAATTTAATAACTTTATTAATAATTTATTAATTTTATTAATAATTTAATTTTATCAATAATTTTTAATATCACTGATAACTTAATATGTTATTAATAATGTATTTTAATAATTTATGAATTTTATTGACAACTTAAAATTCTATTGATAATTTATTTTAAAAATTCAACAACTTTATTAATAATTTATTAATGTTATTAATTTAATAATTTATCCATAATTTATTAATTTTATTATAACCTAGAATTTTATTAATAATTTATTTTAATAATTTAATTTTTTAAATAATGTATTACCTTTATTAATAAAGAATTTTTATAATTTAATAATTTTATTATTAAATGTATCAATTTTATTATTAATTTCATAATTTTATTAATAATTTAATAATGTTGTTGATACCTTAAAATTTTATTAATAATTTATTTTAATAATTTCATAACTTTATTATTAATTTATTAATTATATTGATAATTTAATAATTTTATCAATAATTTATAAATTTTATTGACAACTTAAAATTTTGTTAATAATTTATTATAATGATTTAATAACTTTATTAATAATTTATTAATTTTATTAATATTTTAATAATTTTATCAATAATTTACTAATTTTAACAACTTAAAATTTTATTAATAATTTATTTTATTAATTTAATTTTATTAATAATTTATTAATTTTATTAATTTTTAATAATTTTATCACCAATTTATTAATTTTATTGATAACTTAAAATTTTATTAATAATAATTTTAATAATTTAATAACTTTATTAGTATTTTTTTATTTATAATTAACAATTTTATCAATAATTTATTAATTTTATTGATAACTTAGAATTTTATTAATAATTTATTTTAGTGATTTAGTCATTTTATTACTAATTATTAATTATATTAATAATTCAATATATTTTACTCATGATTATACAAGTCTCTCAAGTGGCAGATATCAATCATTTTTTTTTATTATTGCATTTTGTGGCGTTCAAATTGTAAAAAAAAATTCCCTTGGCAGCTCTCAAACACAGCAGAAATCAGCATCTTTATTACTGACCACCTTCTGTGGCATTTATTTTATTAATAATTGCATTGATAATTTTATTTTGGTAATAATTCGGTGATCTTAATGATTTGATAATCTTATTGTTAATATAGTAATTTTATAACTAATTTTCAGAATTAATTTAATAATTTTATTCATGATTTTTAGAAATTTTTTTCTGAGATGAATAAATTTTTAAAAATTAGTTTTCAGTAATTATTTTTTTATAATAATTTTAGAAGCGTAACTGACTGCGTGAAGCATTATATAGCAGCAGACTTTTACTTTCTTTTCTCAAGGCAAAAGGTCAGTAGAAGGCTTTTGTGTTTTTTTTTTTTTTTTTTGCTGACAACATCTGTTATTGTAGTTTTGCGTGTAATATGTCGGCACTTTTATACAAATCTCTCTCTCTCTCTCTCTCTCTCTCTCTCTCTCTCTCTCTCTCTCTCCTCATTGTAGCTTCAGTCACATAATCCCCAAACATTTACTATCCTCTCTCTCTCTCTCTCTCTCTCTCTCTCTCTCTCTCTCTCTCTCTCTCTCTCTCTCTCTCTCATTGTAGCTTCAGTCATATAATCCCCAGATCTTTTCTCTCTCTCTCTCTCTCTCTCTCTCTCTCTCTCTCTCATTGTAGCTTCAGTCATATAATCCCAAAACCTTTACTATCCTCTCTCTCTCTCTCTCTCTCTCTCTCTCTCTCTCTCTCTCTCTCTCTCTCTCTCTCTCTCTCTCTCATTGTAGCTTCAGTCATATAATCCCCAAACCTTTACTATCGTCTCTCTCTCTCTCTCTCTCTCTCTCTCTCTCTCTCTCTCTCTCTCTCTCTCTCACAGTCAGTTCAGAACGACAAACGTGAATTGGCAAAAAATATTTTATTTTCTCACCCCTTGATCATTGTGTCTTGGTTTTTCTTTTACAATTTTAACTGTGAACTATTTTTTTATTTATTATTTAGTCCTTGATTAATTCATCAGTATTTTTTTTTTCTATTTTGACTGTCATTTTAGAAATGGATACTTAATTCAGTTAGTGGTTTTTCAATATTTGTTAATTCTAATTGTTAGTCTCCCTCAGTCCTTTCAGACTTGAGCATGTATGAATAATAATAATAATAATAAAAATAATAATAACAGCTCGTCTTTTAAAGTAGCCTTGAAGGCTTCGTAATTCACAGCCTATTTATCTTTTGCCATTCAGAATCCAGGATCGTAGTTTCAGGGTAATCGCTGGTACATAACTCTCCTGTTATCTATCAGTTTTGTTGTTGTTGCTTTATGTATATATTCATTGATAACTACATTATTATTATTAGCATGATCATTATAAATTTCAAGAATATCTCAGGGACGAATTAAAACCCGGACATGAGGTTGTCGGAGGTGAAATCTACACTACTTATTATGCATAAAATGGATGTATTTATATCATCATCATCATTAGGATTATCCCGATTATCGTTGCTTGTAGGAATTATCAGTGGGACAATTTAGAAACTATGCCTGTTTTCGAAGGGTGGATTCACGTAAAATCTTACCGTTTTTCGCTGTCTTTTGTGGAGGGGAATCATAGCTATTCCTGGATGGAATTTGGTGGCATATCCCCCAGAGAAAAAAAGAAAGAGAAGACCGCCGAGTTACTTTGGCTCTCATCTATGTTGAATGCCATGTCAGGCGTTGCTTCTACAGAGAGAAATCTCGGCGCCTGATTTAGGATGCGGAGCGAAAAGAATCTCCAGTTGCGTCCCTCAAATGTGGCATGATTTTATGCGGGCCGAAATAGCGCACAGAGCAGGAATTCATTGGTCTGTTGTGTAAACACGTACGAGCATTGCCATTACCGACGAAACGTTGTGTGCTAGTATGGACGATGTTCATGGAAACATTGTGAAATAATGAAGTGGTTTCTGGTCACTTCAGAACTTTGCGTAGTTACGTGACGTCTTTCAGAGTTAGCAGAGTGAAACGTTCATGCAAGTTGTAAGATTTCACTAAAATTACATTTACTCATGGAGTGGGACCAGAGCTTCGTCTGGGATAAAATTGAATTACCTTTAAATTTGACTGAGGCACATTAAATTTTACTAACTCCACAGCTACCTGCCGATATAAACTCCCTGGTTCGGATACGTCCCAAGCTCATTTACCATTCAGGCCTTTCCTCCATTCCTAGTTCACGCCAGCTGTTTATCGGGGCAAAATAACCGTTGGGTAGTCGGATTCAGAAAACGAGGACTTTATCCGTTTG
>JANJGK010000011.1:10549128-10568080 GCA_039081455.1 Macrobrachium rosenbergii | reverse complement strand
GAGAGAAGAGTAGAGAGGTCAATGTGTTCAGCGTACAGAAAAGAACTTTTAAAAAACACTAACTCTCTGGAAAAAATAAAGGATATAAAAATTGAATATCCGAAAAAAAAAGTTTAAAAAGAAAAAGCGTTGACATGATTAGGAACGAAAGACTGTAGGGACGAGAGATAATAAAGGAAATGGAGATGTGGAAAGAGTATGGAAGGAAAGCAAGGGAAGGGGAGGACGGCGAAGAAAAAGAAAAAAAAAAATTAAATAAACGAGGGAGAGAGCAAGTCGAGCGAAATTATGAAGGCGGTGTTCGCAGACATGAAAGGAGAATGTCGAAAGTGATTAAGGAAACTAGTCGAATGTCAGGAATTGCTGAGGAAATGAGAAATGGGGAAGAAGAAGAAGAAGAAGAAGAAGAAGGAGAAGAAGAAGAAGGAGGGAGGAGGAGGAGGAGGAGGAGGAGGAGGAGAGGCAATTAAGAGAATGACTCACTGAAACTATTGCCTTAGCCGCCTTAAGACTAACAAGATATATATATATAATATATAGTATATATATATATATATATATATATATATATATATATATATATATATATGCATATATATAAACATATATAATATAAAATATATATATTATATATATATATATATGCCATATATATATAAACATATGATATATATATATATATATCTATCTATCTATCTATCTATCTATATATATATATATTATAATATATATATATATATATATATATATATATATATCTATATATATATATATATATATAGTATAGTCAGAGTAATTTTCCTGCAGAACTTACAAAAACAACTGATTATTATTATTATTATTATTATCTATTGTTATTATTATTATTATTATTAGTTATTATTATTATTATTATTATTATTATTATTCTTATTATTATTATTATTGCCAATCAATGGGAAAAAAAGCATAGCTGACAACAGTGCATCAACTAAACAGTGTTTGTCATTCGGCAATAAAAAACAAAAATGATTAAAAAGTTCACATACAAAAGTTATTTTTGTAGATTTTGCAAGATAATTATTCTCTGATTATGTAAGGATTCTATGAACACTGTTCTAATTACTTCAGCCAACCCCCGCCTCCAAGTAGTCAGATAAAAATCTTATATAAAAATCAATGCCTTAAAAAATAATACAGTTACCACGAAATTCAGAAACAACCGAACGGCCCACAAAATAATGATCAATACGATTCCCTTTGTGGAAATAAATCTGTTTACAGGAATAGAATGCTCATTCGGCAAACGGCCGCAAAACTAATTATACCGACGCCAGAAATAACAACCGCACCACACCACGTAATGACGCTCATAAGAGGAAAATGTTATTTGATAGGAATTGCAACGGGATACTTTCAATAAAGGAATCGGCGCTTGACGAGTTCACTTTCAAACCAATTTGGCTTTCGCTAAATCACTGCCTGACGAGTTCACATTTGGCTCATTTTACTTATTTCTAAATCAGTGCCTGACGAGTTTCACTTTTGACTCATTGGGCTTCTTCTAAAACCGTGGCCTGGCAACTTCACATTTAAAGTCATTTGCTTTTTTCCAAATGCGTTCCTTCCTGCGTCAGAATCAGGTGGCTTTTTGAGGTCCCATCAGTAAGCATCTTTCCCCAGAAAACAATAACAATACTTTACATAAGGATACTGAGAAACCTTTCAAGGACATTAGGAAATATTTATAAACTCCTAGATTCCTAAAACAAATACACAGATCGTCTTCATAAAAAAAAAAGCGCCAAAGTTTCTTCTGCGCAATCGAGTTTTTTGTACAACGTATAATGCTACATAAAACTATCAGCTATGGCCGGCAGCGCTTCAGTTACTCCCCAGATGAGGTAGAGTGAGTGTGCGTCGCACGCCTCCGGCAAGCGATGCCAGACGCATGATCCATGGCAAACTTTAGCCTTAAATAAAATAAAAACTACTAAAGCTAGATGGTTGCAATTTTGCATGCTTGATGATTAGAGGGTGGATGATCAACGTGCCAATTTGCAGGCCTCTAGCCTCAGCAGGTTTTGAGATCTGAGGGCGGACAGACAAAGCCGGCACAATAGTTTTCTTTTACAGAAAACTAAGACAACAAACTTAATTGCCAAGCGACGAAGAATCTCTCCAACTGTGCAGGAGGATAAGCTGGGATGACAAGGCAAGCCTCACAAAGATACAGACAGACCAACATACTTGACGACCTCGCTTCTTCTCGGGTCCTGAAAGCACAGCCAAATGTTCTAAGTCTCAAAACTATGACGGATTAACACTCTTATATATTTACACAGCGATTTGAGATCACTTGCAACCACTAACTTCAGGATCTCTAAGAGCTGCTAAGGTCTAAACATCATTCTCATTCCCTGATCTCTACCCCAATTACCCTCCACCAGATGAAAACTCATAAAGTAAACCAGAGTTAATGGCAATATATTGACAACTCAGCTATTTACCATATACCATTTTCACACCATCAGGTGTTCAGGTATTTTAGTTGTGACTTAGATTCCCATTTTCTTTTATCCATGCATGTAAACCATTCGCCTTGACCACATTAGCATGAACTACCCTTTAGGCACTCAATAAATACTCACTGTAATGAAGGCCTGGAAATACGCGAATATTGCCGTTTAAATTTAGCTCATCTTTATTGTACATTCCTTACGTTTGTTAATCTTCTAAGATATTAAGATTTCCTTTGCGATGCATTATAAGAAACTGACATGTTCTCAGTTACGACAATACACTAATACAAATAAATTTCCAAAGGGTGTAAGCACATATACATGAATACATTCGTATCAAGCGTTCGGCCTAATAGGGGTGGCTCCCGAGAAAAGACAAGACAGTGAATGTAATCACATGCTATCAGATACATGAACGTAGTCTTATGCTACTAAATACATGACTATGATCACATGCTATTATGCATATGAATATAATCCCTCGCTATCAAATATATGGATAGAATAACATGCTATAAAATTATATGAATATAATAACATGCTAAAAATATGTCAATATATAATCACATGCTATTCAATATATGAACATAATCGCATACTATTCAGCATATGAATATAATCACATTCTACAGTACTAAATATAAGAATATATTCATATGCTATTAAATATAACAATAAAATCACATGCTATTCAATATATGAATATAATCACATACTATTAGGCATATAAATATAATCACATACTATTAAATATATGAATATAATCATATGCTATTAAGTATATGAATATAATCACACGCTTTTAAATATATGAATATAATCATATGCTATTACATATATGAATATAATAACATGCTGTTAAATATCTAAATATAATCATATGCTATTAAATATATGAATACAATCACATGCTATTAAATATTTGAATACAATCATATGTTCACTGCAGTGAAGCCAACATGTATGACCTGATCTCGCGCAAATGTAATATAAATAAATGATGATATCAGTTTTGAAAATAACACAATCACTTGTATTGATAAAGTATTGTTGTCTGATTTTTTCATTTATATTCGTCCAAATATGTATAGATTCCACGTATTTCATTTTTCTTACGAAATATTAATTTAGGAAGCAAACAAGACATGACCACCAGGAGAATATAAATAAATAAATAAATATAAAAAATAAGTAAGAAACACCAAGAGTCAGGAAGGCTGGGTCGATGGAAATCTATATTTACTGAACTTGAGAAACAGTAAAATTCGCTCAAGGATCCGGTGCTCAGACGGTGGCCCCCCAAAAGTCAAGTTATAGCTGGAATAAATACTCAGGATGGAGCTTGTATTTATATTTTGTAACCCTCATGAGTTGAATAAATAAATGAATAAATAAATAAATATATATGTATATATACATACACACACATATATACATATATATATATATATATATATATATATATATATATATATATACATATATGGAATAAAACTGAGGATGGCCCTTCTCTTTATATCCTGTAACCCTCATGAGTTAAATAAATAAATAAATAAAGAAATAAACATATATATATATATATATATATATATATATATATATATATATATATATATATATATATATATATATGTGTGTGTGTGTGTGTGTGTGTGTGTGCGTGTATATAGATATATGTACATTTACATATACTATATATATATATATATATATATATATATATACTGTATATATATATCATATATATAATATACATACTGCATACATATATATATATATATATATATATAACAAAATTCTTCAAAGTCCATTAACTTCAGCTGTTTGGCCACTGCTGTTCATAATTCCTTTTATCTTTGATTATCAGCCATTTCTTCCATTCGTTCATCTTTCTTCCTAAGACTATCTCCCACCCTTAATTTAATTTTTGAAAACTAGCTTTTTCTCCTCCTCATTCTCCTCTCTTTACTGAAACTTCCACCCATCTTCCTTATGGAATTGGAATACAAAAGTCAGGTCGAAGGCCAAGCGCTGGGACCTACGAGGTCATTCAGCGCTGTAAGGGAAATTGAAGGTAAAAATATTTCAGAGGTGTAACTGGAGGAAGACCTCACAGTTGCACTATGAATTAATTGTTAGGAGAGGGCTGAAGAAAGTAAGATGAAAAAAAAGGAGAATATAAATGGAGGTATAGTAAAATGAACGAAAGGGGTTGCAGATGCGGGCCCGAAGGAAAGCTGCAAAGAGCCTTAATTAATGCATACAGTGCACCGCGTGAGGTGCACTGACGACACTAGCCCTTTTGGAAGGCATCCTTTTTATGAAAATTCGGCATTACTCTGCCCTTGTTTCGTAAGACTTTCGCCCATTTTTTCTTTTTCAGTTTTCTCTAAAAGAAAGCTATTGACATGGCTTTGTCTGCCCGTCCACACTTTTTCTGTCCGCCCTCAGATCTTAAAAATTAGTGGGGCTAGAGGGCTGCAATTTGGTATGTTGATCATCCACCCTCCAATCATCAAACACACCAAATTGCAGCCCTCTAGCCTCAGCAGTTTTCATTTTACTTAAGGTTAAAGTTAGCCATGATCGTGCGTCTGGCACCGCTATAGGTGCCAAGAACACAGGCCACCACCGGCCCGCGGTCCGTCCTCAGATCTTAAAAACTCCTGAGGATAGAGGGCTGCAAATTGGTATGTTGATCATCCACCCTCCAATCATCAAACATACCAAATTGCAGCCCTCTAGCCTCAGTAGTTTTTATTTCATTTAAGGTTAAATTTAGCCATGATAGTGTGTCTGGCACCGCACAACACAGGCCACCACCGGGCTGTGGCTGAAAGGTTCAGGGACCGCGGCTGAGAGTTTCATGGGCGGTGGCTGAGAGTTTCATACAGCATTATATGCTGTACAGATAACTCGATTTTCTTCGGTGCGTTTTTCCCTTTTTAAAACTTTTGTCCAAATTTTTTTACACTGCCGGATAGATAATTCCGCTCTGTCCGGAGAGATCAGAGGGCTGGCATATGCCCCCATTCGTGACGGCCATATGAACATCGCCATCAATCACCGCTCGCTGAAATGTCAGATTTCAAAAACCTTCGTAACATGAATAAATATTGATGAGTTTTTTTTTGTTTTGTAGATCGTGTTTTTTTATTATTATTATTATTTTACAAGGTCATATTTTGTTTGGTTCAGGGTAATAAAAGTCCTATAAGTGAGTGGCATTGAATAATCTAACGTCTAATAACGAGAGATAAATAGAGCCATTAGCTCTTCTCTCTCTCTCTCTCTCTCTCTCTCTCTCTCTCTCTCTCTCTCTCTCTCTCTCTCTCCTCGTCGTTGACAAATTACAAACAGAACGAGACAGAAGAATATCTATTATCCCCCTTTCCAGGCTATTAAGTAAAGCACACACACAAACAAATATAATGAGAGAATTATTCTCTCTCTCTCTCTCTCTCTCTCTCTCTCTCTCTCTCTCTCTCTCTCTCTCTCTCTCTCTCTCTCTCTCTCCTAGTCGTTTAATGCAAATAGTAAATGCAGTTAAATACCTTTATTACACCGTAGATAAATTGCTAAATTCATCCCTGTCTCGTCAAGCTTATTTCGGCAACCCGAATAATAATTGCAATATTAAGTATTAATAACTCATTCTGTATCTTCAAGATTACGAATACGTCATCGACATTTGTTCTTTGTTATGGGTCTCTCTCTCTCTCTCTCTCTCTCTCTCTCTCTCTCTCTCTCTCTCTCTCTCTCTCTCTCTCTCTCTCTCTTCATTCTTCACCAAGAATGCGTTTAGTTCCTTGAAATTGTTAGTATATCAGCATAGTGAAAGGCCTCTCTCTCTCTCTCTCTCTCTCTCTCTCTCTCTCTCTCTCTCCTCTCTCTCTCTCTCTCTCTCTCTCTCTCCTATATTACAGGTGTAATGGTCGTGTCTTTGTTACTCCCGAATTTTTTTGAGACTAAGGAAAAACTTCGGGAGGAACAATTTTCTTGTGGTAAATGAAAGATCATTCGTTATTTTGTAATTGCTAATTGTACGATCGATTTCCTAATCGTTATTCAATCAAAATTCTCAAAAATGTAAACAGACATGACGCACAACTATTACCCGTACTTCCGGCTGCGACAAGCAACAATCGCCTGGCCACTAGGTACGTAATTCATTACCTACGTCAACAAAGGCACGACAATTACACCTGTAATACAGGAGAGAGAGAGAGAGAGAGAGAGAGAGAGAGAGAGAGAGAGAGAGAGAGAGAGAGAGAGAGAGAGAGAGGCCTTTCACTATGCTGATATACTAACAATTTCAAGGAACTGAACGCATTCTCGATTAAGAATGAGAGAGAGAGAGAGAGAGAGAGAGAGAGAGAGAGAGAGAGAGAGAGAGAGAGAGAGAGAGAAACAAAATTGTTGCTTTCTACCTGCACCTAGAAATAGTAAATCAAGTAAAAGTCTCCTTAGGGCAATAGACAGTCAGGGTATAAAAGAAACCTTTTATATTGGTAAGATTCAACAAAGACATATCCAGTGGGACAGCTTCAGGTCAGAGAGAGAGAGACAGAGAGAGAGAGAGAGAGAGAGAGAGAGAGAGAGAGAGAGAGAGAAAGAGAGAGAGAGAGAAGATGCCAGCCAGCCAGCCAAAGAGGTCAGCGCGCTCTATATTCTAGGAAGGGGAAACATGATTTAGGAGAATGCCCCGCCCGCTAAATGCTTCCTCGGCCCCACCCGCTTTCTCCCGAATTGGGCTGGTGACCTGAGAAGAAATTGCCCTGGTAATCGCTGCCCTTTGTTGCCCTGGCTCTCTCTCTCTCTCTCTCTCTCTCTCTCTCTCTCTATCTCTCTCTCTACATGGACAGAGGGAAAAATCAAACGGTCACTAGTTAAGGTGAAACCAAGGAGGGTGGAGAAATGCAGTTTCAAGCGCAGGAACACGCACACACACATATATATATTTGTGTGTGTATGTGCGTGTGTATGTATATATGCGTGCGCGCGTGTGTCTTTGCATTTAAATACCCAAGCATCAGGAAACACAATCACAATAAGAGAAATATAATTCCTGGATTTTTTACGATGTTGTAGCAAGAATATGCACGCACGCCCACCGTAAAATCCCTCCCACCCTCCCTATACACATCCACCCACCCACCCACCCGCCCACCCCGCCCGCCCCAAACAGCAGAAAAAAAGAATATCGTATGCTTAAAGTTAGAGGTAGTGACAGGGAGTGCCGGAAACTTTATCTAAAATTATTGCTTCCTCTGCTTCTCTAGCGCGCCAGGGCGGGCCCGGCCGGGCCGGTGCCTGCCGAAAGCAGCAGGAACCAGACGGTATGTAAAGGGAGAAGAAGAAGCCGGCTTCCTCCGGCCGAACGCAATATGGAAATGCCACGCGGAATAAAGAAGAAAGTTTCTAGAAAATCCGACGATGAAATCCAAGTTAGATGTTAATGTACCCGGCTGGAATAATACTTGACAGGTGCATTACCATTCTCTCTCTCTCTCTCTCTCTCTCTCTCTCTCTCTCCTCTCTCTCTCTCTCTCTCTCTCTCTCTCTGTGCCAGGGACTTTTTATTTCCAAGTTTTCTGTTAATACAGAATGAACGGAGATTCTCTCTCTCTCTCTCTGCTAAGGACTGAATTTTCCTGTTAATATAGTGAATGCGGATTTTGAATGTTCTCTCTCTCTCTCTCTCTCTCTCTCTCTCTCTCTCTCTCTCTCTCTCTCTCTCTATCAAGGACTGAATTTTCCAGTTTTCTGTTAATACAGTGAACGTGGATTTTTATTGTTTTCTCTCTCTCTCTCTCTCTCTCTCTCTCTCTCTCTCTCTCTCTCTCTCTCTCTCTCTCTCTCTCTCTCTGCCAAGGACTGAATTTTCCAGTTTTCTGTTAACGCGGATTTTAAATGTTCTCTCTCTCTCTCTCTCTCTCTCTCTCTCTCTCTCTCTCTCTCTCTCTCTCTCTCCTTCTGTCAAGGACTGAATTTTCCAGTTTTCTATTAATATGGTGAACGTGGATTTTTAATACGCGCTCTCTCTCTCTCTCTCTGTCAAGGACTGAACTTTCCAGTTTTCTGTTAATATAGTGAACGCATATTTTTAATATTCTCTCTCTCTCTCTCTCTCTCTCTCTCTCTCTCTCTCTCTCTCTCTCTCTCTCTGCCAGAAACTTTTTTTTTTAAGATTTTTGTTAATATAAAAAGTGAACGCGGAATTTAAATGTTCTCTCTCTCTCTCTCTCTCTCTCTCTCTCTCTGCAACATGGTCTTTATTCTCCATTTTACTATTAACTTATGCTAGATTTTCCCTACTTATATACTTTTGTAAAATATTTACTTTATATACGAGAATGGTTGTACGATATGCGATTATTTAACCTCAGGTGAGGATTCATGTGGCTAAAATGTTGATTTGTATTTTACAGGTGTCTTTGTATAATACCACAGGTAAATATCACCAAATATAGGTGACCAGCACGATAGTGATACTTATTGTCTGCAGTGCATATTTCAACATTGTTTTTTTTATTGTGTTCTTGGGGCCGGGAATTAGATTTTCTTGTGTGCGTGCGTGCGTCCGTGTGCGTAAATGAGTGCGCGTGTTCACAGGCAACATAATATGGACAATATGCGCAATATTAAAAAAATATCAACACATTAAAAGAAATCAGCAGGTAAAATTTGTTAAATACCAAAAAAAAAAAAAAGTAATTCTTTCTAAGTGTTTTCTTGCGGAGAATCCATCAAAAGTAATATAAATTACTATTACGAAAACCCAGAAAATTCTAAACTACATTAAAACTTTGCAACGTAGGGAACGCGGTACGGAAATCTGCATCAACCGAAGAAGAAACTGACGTCGGGAATTCTCTGATTCGGCGGAAAAGAGGAGAGGAAGAGAACAAGGATTATTTTTATCTATCCTTACTACTCCAGTTCCGATGATGAACTACTGATAGAGAGAGCACTGCCATTATCCAGAAGTTGCTGCGATCCCATTTTTATCATTATCTTTTTTTTTTTTTTTTTTTTTTTTTTTGAGCTGACGGTAAATATTTGCGTTCGATATCCTTGTAACCAATGACGGGTGGGGGCGGTAAACATGAGGATTCACCAATCGCGACCAGCTTCAGTGACATCGGCTCCTGACATTTACCGTCAGTTAAAAAAAAAAAATTATATATATATATATAATATATATATATATATATATATATATATATATATATATATATATATATATATATATATATATATATATATACATGATTGTTAACGTGCTAGAAGAAGGCATATGAAAAGTCCGGAAGGTAAATGATAAAAAAAAAAAAAAAACATTGCAATGAAATTTTGAGAAATGAGTTTTTTTTATTGTGAGCCAACTTGGGCGAACAAAGGAACACTTCCGTAATTGTTTTGAGGTCTATTATTATTATTATTATTATTATTATTATTATTATTATTATTATTATTATTATTATTATTATTGGAGAAATCCACAATGGCGTAGATGTAAATCTAGTCAGATTGAGAAGGAGAATTGAGCAGGTTCTCGAAAGCTCTCGTTTGTATATATATTTCTTATATATATTTACATCTACTCTATTGTGGATTTCTTCACCATTTTAATGACTCATGCTATTATTATTATTATTATTATTATTATTATTATTATTATTATTATTATTATTATTATTATTATTATTATTATTATTATTATTATTATATGCGTTACTAACAGCCGGCAGTTTTAATAGTAAACAACCATTATGACAGTTTTCATTACGTCACCATCAATATGTACAACTATAAAACTTCTCTCGGTTGTTGCTACTTGCGAGCCAACAACAGCATTAACAGCTGCATCCACATTATATCTCGTCATTGTTGCTCCCTGGCATCGCCGTAATTCATCATCTTCGTCAGGTGATCATCATCATCATCGTTTCATTGACCCCATTTTTGCTATATCCTAAAAACATCGGATTTATTATTACTATTTTTTTTTTTTTTTTTAGTTTTTTAGATATTCTTCAGCTGTGCCTATTTCGCTGAAGTGCAAAAGGATATAAACAGGAACAAAGAGGACTACAGACTATATCAATAAAACCAGCACTGGTTGTTAGAGAAGTACTAAAAAAAACAATAACATGAATCAAAATGCATGTGTATTTGTATTGGAATAACGGTAATTTAACGATTTTCAAGATGTTATGATACGATTTTTTATGATATTAATCTTATCATTGGTATAAATAGCAAGGACACAGCGGTAACTAACCGTAGTGCATAAGTCTTACATATGAAATATTGATAATTCAGAATACACAGGTCTTTGTTTTGTCTAGTTTTTTTCCTGGGATTTTTGTTCCTGTTTATATCCTTTTGCACTTCAGCGAAATAGGCAGAGCTGAAGAATATCTAAAAAACTAAAAAAAAAAAAAATAATAATAATAATAGTAATAATAAATCCGATGTTTTTAGGATATAGCAAAAATGGGGTCAATGAAAACGATGATGATGACGATAATGATGATGATGATCACCTGACGAAGATGATGAATTACGGCGATGCCAGGGAGCAACAATGACGAGATATAATGTGGTTGTAGCTGTTAATGCTGTTGTCGGCTCGCAAGCACCAACAACCGAGAGAAGTTTTACAGTTGCACATATTGATGCTGACGTAATGAAAACTGTCATAATGGTTGTTTACTATTAAAACTGCCGGCTGTTACTAACACAGTCGTTGAACTGCAATGAGATGTCGTTACAGAATGCCCACAGAGACGACAAACGCCCAATCGAGGGCAGTGCCCTTCGGTGCCTCTGCCCTCGAACCCACCTTGAAAGCTAATCGGGAAACAGAGTTAAGACATTCGCATCTTGGGCGTGGCGGAACCCGAAGGAGAAAGAAGGAAGTAGTTGGCAGATGAACTCCTTTCGGCAGGCAAGAATGGAGCAAAGGTGACGTCTCGAGGAGAGAGAGAGAGAGAGAGAGAGAGAGAGAGAGAGAGAGAGAGAGAGAGAGAGGCGTGGTTGAGATGGAGGTTATAGAGGCCACGACGGATGGAGAGGAGGGAAAGCGCTAAGGAGAACTTCCAGGGAGATCCCGCAGGGTGAGTATATCCTTACGGATGGGAGGAGGAGAGCATGTGGGGGATGGAACGTTGGTGGGGGGGTCAGCATTTGAGGGAGGGGGGTGTTGGTGGGGGGGTCAGCATTTGAGGGAGGGGGTGTTGGTGGGGGGGGTCAGTATTTGAGGGAAGGGGTGTTGGTGGGGGGGTCAGCATTTGAGGGAGGGGGTGTTGGTGGGAGGAGGGGGAGAGAAGCGGGAGGGGATGTCGGTGGGATTATGGGAGAGGATGGGAGAGGAGGGGGGGAGGAGGGCGGGTACAGTAGATCCTTGGTTAAGCCATCCTAATCAGGAGAAGAGTTTCTCGGGCTTGATGCTGAGGTCACAGAACCTTGCCCTTCATTCCATTCCATGACCGCCCTACCAACGACAGTCCCCCCACCCTCCCCAACCCTTCTCCCACATCCTCCCCACCCCCTCGCCACTGCCTCACTCCCTAACCCCGCCTTTAGAGAGCTCACCTGTATTATCATATACCTGCCACTGGACCTGTTGCCTTCACTGGCAGTTGCATGACCCGCTGACATTAGGGTTGCCGGGGACGGGAGGGGAGGGGAGGGGAGGGGAAAGCATTTGGGGTGAGGGTTGAAGTAGCGGCATTTGGGGGTGGGGGTGTTGTGGTGTGGAGGGGGGTCACCAAGCATTTGCCGTTGCAAATTGGTGTGCTCATATATTGGCCCCGGTGTCATTTTGTTTACCTATCTACAATGACTGTCACGGCTCGTAAAAATATTGTTTTTCTTTTACTTCAATAAAACACTTTGGCTTAAAATAAAATCTTAGGCTTCATTTCCGGCGAAACTGTTGCAACTCCAGAGTACAAAGCCTATCAATCAATCAAGTTTGTCTTTTAGTGAAAGCCCGGGCGGCGTCACCGAACATAGTATTCAATTAATTTCTGAAAACGCTGGACAATCAATCCTTTCTCTTTCATTCAAGCGCAAATACGTAGGGCGAAACATGTTTACAACACGTTTTCATGTTTGGCTTTATTGATTTACTCGGTACTTGTGTTTGGTGTGTGTGTGTGTGTGTGTGTGTGTGTGTGTGTGTGTGTTCGTGCTTTTGTTTGTGTGAGATTTATGAGCACAATTACAGGCACAAAACCATCTATCAGTATCAAAGCTTCAGGCCTTTATATAAACTAAAATCGTTACGTATGTTATTATATACCGGAAAATTATATTTGGGACTGGTAATGTTCAATAATTGTTCCCTTTGGTGCAAATGTAATCGCTGTTTGTTCAGTGACTTATCGTACATTAAGACCTGTTCGTATTTATTTTTCTTCTCCAGGCAGTTGTATATTATGACCTGACGTTCATCATTTTTTTTTTGAGGGGGCCGGGGAGGAGGGTGAGAGGTATTCTTCTGAAAGCGCCGTATTTCCCAATTATTTCTAAATTCCGCGACTGTCGTGTTTTTATCCGAACAAATCTACTTTGGTTGATCATTTGGTTCTTAATTTGCGTTACTCAGTTATCTGTCACATTGTTTCATATCAGATCTTCTGCAAGTGCGTAGAGCGATTGATATTCCATCTAACTTTGGGTTTTGATTTTACGAAAAATTTAAATACTTCATTTTCAAAGACACTTGCAATGACCTATATTATTTTGTCGTTGGATTAGGAAAACACGTTAGCATTTTTAAACAAACGAAAATTATACTCACGTGTCATAGTTGAATATAAAAGTATTTCAACGAAAATAAATGGTAATGAATACATACACACACACACACACACACACACACACACACACACACACATATATATATATATATATATATATATATATATATATATATATATATATATATATATATATATATATATATATATATATCATAGTATATATCTGGAGGTTAATGGTACAGTATCTATCATAATAAAAGATATGCCACAACAAAATTGTTCGTTTTAGAATTCAATTAAAAATGATAATTATATCTATCCATCTATCTATCTAATATATATATATATACATATATATATATATATATATATATATATATATATTATATATATACATATTATATAAGTATTAAATTTTAAAAACCTAAAAATACATTACAATACCGGCAAATATTGTTGCATTCAAACTCCACGTCAAATTTTTTAAGTGTAATATTATAACATAAAGAATCGTTGGTTATATAGCATGTGATAATTATTCAAAAATAAATTTACCACAAGATCATCCAATACGCTATATTCAGAGGTCATACCACAACAAACTGGAATACCCTTTGCCTTAGACTCGCGTCATAGTTTCTAAGAAAAATTTAAAAAAATGTTTGCAATATTTACTTTTTATCCATCATAATGTTTGAAGGAAATATTTGAAAAAAAAAAGCAACACTTTCTGAATTCAAACATCTGTCATTATCTGTCAAAGGTGTGGGAGTGGCAAGCTTTGGTGAAACGGTGGGGGAGGGGGGTTGATGGTGTGGTTGATTTGGGGGGGGGGGGTTTGTCGGGGGGTGATGGAAGACAGAGCTTCAATTTAAGGGGATGGAATAGTAGGGACAGTCAAAACGTTAATGAAGAATTGGCTATTGTGACATACATACATACATACATATATATATATATATATATATATATATATATATATATATATATATATATATATATATATACACATGTAAAATCTACTGGTCACTTTTACCAGATACATATGTAACTGTAATAGCCACAATGCCCTCTTAACTTCTCGAATTCTTCGCGCCTTTTTGGATACGCTTGTCAATAGAAAGCCTTAAGATCCAAGTGCAAGAAACTGAAGTGGTTGTGATGTACGGTCGCGGGAAACGAACCCGTGTCACCATAATCACAAGGAGGGTACGTTGCCGACCTGACCACGAGAAGGAATTTGAGAAGTTAAGAGGGCATGGTGGCTATTACAATTACATATATACATACATATATACACACACACGCACACACACACACACACACATATATATATATATATATATATATATATATATATATATATATATATATATAGAGAGAGAGAGAGAGAGAGAGAGAGAGAGAGAGAGAGAGAGAGAGAGAGAGAGAGAGAGAGAGACAGACAGACTTGCATTTGCAAGGACCGTGGTTCTCTGCTCGCCTACCGCCCTCCCAGCTATAAATGTATACCAACGATGTTGTGGATACGATCACTGCAAATGTCACTTGAACACTAATGAGCTCACATTTATATAAAGTGTAATCACCTTACAAATGAAGATTGATAAGATTCTTTAAATTGTTCTGCTTTTTATATAATTTACAACGCACAGTAATGAATAACTATATTACTGTGGATTTCTTATCATATTCATTACTATCACTTTTCAATCCTGTGACAAGGAGTTGGGTGTTGGGGGCCGACTCGGGTCCATTTCTGAAGGGTATATTTTCCTTTCAAGGACCCTGGAAATAAATGATTACCTGGTGGTTAATCCACTGTGGTGTATCGCATACAGGTAAGGAAATGTCGTAGGGCTAGCAACCTCATCCCGAAAACCTTGTATCAGAAAAATATTATTATTATTATTATTATTATTATTATTATTATTATTATTATTATTATTATTATTATTTCAAACTGTTTGCGCTTTTATGTCGTCCAAGTTCGTAATAATCTGATCTACAACGAAAGAAAAGAAGAAGAAGAAGAAGAAGAAGAAAAAGAAGAAGAAGAAGAAGAAGAAGAAGAAGGGAAATTCAAGAAGACGAATGATAAAGGTCAACAGTAATTACTGGCCTTCGGAAAATGCCTTTACTTTTAGTTTTCTATAAAAGAAAACTATTGTAACGGTTTTTTTCTCTCCGCACTTTTTCTGTCCGCCCTCAGATCTTAAAAACCACTGAGGCTAGAGGGCTGCAAATTGGTATGTTGATCATCCACCCTCCATTCATCAAACATACTAAATTGCAGCCCTCTAGCCTCAGTAGTTTTTATTTTATTTAAGGTTAAAGTTAGCCATAATCGTACTTCTGGCACCGCTATAGGTACCAACAACACAGGCCACCACCGGATAGTAGCTGAGTTTCATGGGCCGCGGCTAAGAGTTTCATGGGCCGTGGCTGAAAGTTTCATACAGCACTATAAACTGTACAGAAAACTCGGTTGTGCCGAAGAAACTTCGGTGCATTTTTTACGTGTTTTTTATAACAGGCAACGAATTGAACGCTCACAAAAAATCAAAATTCTCTCACAATCTTGATCAAGAATATTTATATATATTTATATTAGGAATATAAGAATATACCCTTCCCGAAGTAATCTTTATCACGAAATGCTCATGTGTTTAAACACACTTAACTTGAGCAAGTTTTTATCCCAATAAACATTTTCATAAACATTCTCATAAGAAATCACTGATAGCTGTCATGGTAGTAACTATTATTCAATTTGGTAACTAATCAATATAAAGATAATTTCTTTAATACTTTATATATTTCCAAGTCGTGAATATCTAGATTCGACGACCAACGTAAATGTGACGCTGTTGTATTATATAATGTAAATAAAACGTTCAATGAATAACTTTAAAAATAGTTAATATTCATTCAGACTTTTTTCATAATATTCTAAATGTTACCCAGCTGTCATTTACGTCATAAAACTCCTGTAATTGTAGCGCCAGTGACGATCCTTAATCAATCAATCAGTCAACCATTCAGTATAGAAAGAAAGCGTTTACTGAAAAACTTTTTAAACACTTGAAACTTTCCAAAATAAAAACCTCTGCAATTGTAACGCCAAAGCACTAAACCTAGGTAATCAATAAACAGTCAAAAAAAAAAGTTGTCCACCTACGAGAGCTTTTCGACTTCGAAGACCGTTGAAATTGTAACGCCAATCAGCGATTAAAAAAATAATGCCTAATAAGACTTTGTCGGTACGAATCACTAATGCAATGCAACGCCAATGTACGAAACTGAATCAACCAATCAATCAACAGCCAAGAGATAATTATTTAGTTTACTTTCGTCATAAAAGACCTCTTTAATTTCGACGCCAGTGAGCTGTACCTAGTTAATAAATCAAGAATAATAAAAAATCAATAAAAAATAAAGGACTCAATCAATGATAAAAAATAAGAAACTCAATCAATAAAACAAAAAATAAGGAGCTCAGTTATTAATAAAAAAGTAAATAAGGAAATCAATCAATCAGTAATAAAAAATAAATAAGGAAATCAATCAATCAGTAATAAAAAAATAAATAAGGAAATCAATCAATCAGCAATAAAAAAATAAATAAGGAAATCAATCAATCAGCAATAAAAAAAATAAGGAACTCAATCAATCAGTAATAATAAATGAGGAAATCAATCAGTCAGTAATAAAAAATAAAAAAATCAGTCAATCAATAATAATAAAATAAGGAACTCAGTCAATCAATAACAAAGCAATACGGAAATCAATCAATCACTAACAAAAAGAATAAGGAACTCAATCAATCGATAATAAAAAACTAAGGAACCCAATCAATAATAAAAAAAAATAAGGAACACAAGAATCAATAATAAAAAATAGGGAACTCAATCAATAATAAAAAATAAGGAACTCAATCAATAATAAAAAATAAGGAATTCAATCAGTCAATCGATAACAAAAAATAAGGAACTCAATCAATATATAAAAGAGGAACTCAATCAATCTCCTATAAAAAATAAGGAACGTGATATATAATAAAAAAATAAGGAACTAAATCAATAATAAAAAATTAAGGAACTCAATAATAAATGAATAAGCAACACAATCCATAATGAAAAAATAAGGCACTCACAAATAATAAAACAAACAAGAAACTCAGTCAAATAATAGAATAAATAAGGAACTCAGTCAATAATAAAATAAATAAGGAACTCAATCAATCAGTAATAAAAACTAAAGAGCTCATCAATATTGGAAAAGTAAGTAAAACAATCAGTAATAAAAAAGTAGGGCACTCAGTAATAAAATAAATAAGGAACTCAATCAATAATAAAATAAATAATAAACTCAATCAATCACTAATAAAAAAAACAAAGAACTCAATCAGTATTGAAAAAAATAAGTAAAATAATCATTAATAAAAGAAGCAAGGCACTCAATCAATAAAAAAAACACAAGGAACTCAATCGACCAATAATAAAAAAAAATTAGGAACTGAAAAGGTTCCGAGCGTAGGACTCCTACGGCGTGCGCCGTGTGGCCAGGAGTCCCCCTTCCCACAAACCCAGGCCCACCCACCCACCCACCCTCCCACCTCACACAAATCCTCCTCTTCGTATCCCGCCCTTGGCCCTTCGCCTCTCTCTCTGTCAGTGTGGCTGGGACCGCCAAGTCGCGAGGAAGTGGAATGTGGCCCTGCCGGACACCTCGTCTCGCCTCCCGATGATCCGATGCCTCTCTAGTCCGCTGGAAAAATAAGTGACGTGTGATTCGAGCGCTTATGACGAAGAAGGCTTTTGCGAAACGCTCTACGGAAACTCGGATTTGCGATGCACGCATTGCTCAGGGAGAGAGCAGCAGCTCGCCCGCCGTGGATTTCTGAAAGCGATAAACACGTGTACTAAATGTTACGTGGGGAGGTGGATGGAGGCCTTTAATTTTTTTTTTTAAGGTATTCTAATGATAGACTCGTGACTGGTTCGCACGGGGAACACCAGGTCGTGTTTTCTGTCAAGAGCGAACGTTTGAACGAGTAAAAAAAAAGGAATAAATAAATTAATTAAACAAACAAATAAAAAAAAACACGCACACATACAGAAAAAGTGTCACTGCATATAAAAAAAACATTCATGGTACACCCCACTTTAGAAAGGATAAATACTGACGTCAATGGACTATCGTGATAGTTATAAAATTCCGTGACATAATCAGAACCGATGTCGTTTGCAAAATTCTTCACCTGGTGAGAGAACTGAGAAGGTAAGAAATGCACAAAATATTCAATCTGTCAACGCACACTCGAGAATGTTATTCAGATAGACAGCATTAGTTTTTTTTTTTATGCATCCGCATCGGATAATTCTTCTCTCGAAGAGATCACGATATTATAAATTCTTTTGTCTAGAACACTGCATAATAAATGATTTGTTGTGGGAATTTATTCTTATCTCTTTTCAGTGTGACGTCTTTTCCCCTGACATTTCGTCTTTGTTACGAAATAATAAAAATATTAATAAATACAACTATTTATTCACGGGGTTGGAGTTTTCTTACAACATCCCTCGGTTGAAAATGCAAAGTTTGAGTTTGTAACTCCTGGGAAAGGCTTCCATTAATGATATCCATTCAATAATCTCAATTTTTTTCTGC
>JANJGK010000011.1:10541628-10544128 GCA_039081455.1 Macrobrachium rosenbergii | reverse complement strand
AAAGACTAGACTTCCAGAACTCAGTATTCCAAAGATCAGACTTCCAAACTTGGAATTCCAAAGATCAGATTTCAAAAGCTTAGAATTCAAAAGATCTGACTTCCAGAGCTTAGAACTCCAAACAACAGACTTCCAAAGATTATAATTACAGAGATCAAGCCTCAAAAGCTTAGAATTATATATATCAATAATTCCAAAGCTTACACTTCCAAGGATTACATTCTAAAGCTGAGAACGCCGAAGCTCAGACTGTCAAAGCTTAAAAAAATGGACCTCCAGAGCTTAAATTCAAAGAATTAGACTTCAAATGCTTAAATTCCAAAACTTATACTTCCAAAACTTGAATTCCAAGAATTGGACTCCCAGAACTTAAATGCCAGGAATTAGACTTCCAAAACTTAAATTTGACTTCTAAAGCTTAAATTCCAAATAGTTGATTTCCAAAGCTTAAAGTCCGAGAATTAGGCTTCCAAAGCTTACTTATACTTCCCCCCCAAAATTCGAAGGATTAGAATTCCAAAGTTTAAATTCAGAGAATTAGACTTCCGAAGTTTAAATTCCATAATTAGACTTCCAAGTGTTAAATTTCAAGAATTAGCCTTCCAAAGCTTAAATTCCCAGATTAGACTTCCAATGCTTAAATTTCAAGAATCAGACTTCCAAACCTTAAATTCCAAGAATTAGACTCCCAATACTTAAATTTCAAGAATTAGATTTCCAAAGTATAAATTCCAAGAATTAGATTTCCAAAGCTTAAATTTCAAAAATTAGACTTCGAAGCTTAGATTCCAAGAATTTGACTTCCAAAGCTTAAATTTGGAGAATCAGACTTCAAAAGCTTAAATTGCAAAAATAAGACTTCTAAGCTTAGATTCTAAGATTTAGACTTCAAAAGCTCAAATTCCAAGCATTATATTTCCAAAGGCTTAAGTTCCAAGCATTAGACTTCGAAAGCTTAAATTTCAAGCATTAGGCTTCCAAGGCTTAAATTTCAAGAATTAGATTTCCATAGCTTAAATTTCAAGAATTAAACTTCCAAGGCTTAAATTCCAAGAATCAGACTTCCAAAGCTTAAATTCCAAGAATTTGACTTCCAAAGCTTAAATTCCAGGAATTAGACTTCCAAATCTTAAATGTCAAAATTTAGACTTCCAAGTTTAGATTCCAAGAATTAGATTTCCAAAGCTTAAATTCCGAGAATCGGACTTCCAAAGCTTAAGTTCCAAGAATTAGACCTCAGAAGCTTAAATTAAAAGGATTAGACTTCCAATGCTTAAATTTCAAGAATTAGACTTCCAAAGCATACAAGAATTATTAGACTTCCAAAGATTAAATTTAAAAAATTAAGACTTCCCAGCTTAGATTCCAAGAATTAGACTTGCAAAACTTAAATTCCGAGAATTAGACTTCCAAAGCTTGCATTGCAAAAATATGACTTCCAAGCTTGGATTCCAAGATTTAGACTTCAAAAGCACAAATTAAAAGCATTATATTTCCAAAGCTTAAATTCAAAGCATTAGACTTCCAAATCTTAAATTTCAAAATTTAGACTTTTAAGTTTAGATTCCAAGAATTAGATTTCCAAAGCTTAAATTCCGAAAATCAGACTTCCAAAGCTTAAGTTCCAAGAATTAGACCTCAGAAACTTAAATTAAAAGGATTAGACTTCCAATGCTTAAATTTCAAGAATTAGACTTCCAAAGCATACATTCCAAGAATTAGACTTCCAAAGCTTAAATTTCAAAAATTAGACTTCCAAGCTTACTGTAGATTCCAAGAATTAGACTTGCAAACTTAAATTCCGAGAATTAGACTTCCAAAGCTTGAATTGCAAAAGTATGACTTCCAAGCTTAGATTCCAAGATTTAGACTTCAAAAACACAAATTAAAAGCATTATATTTCCAAAGCTTAAATTCAAAGCATTAGACGTCCAAAGCTTAAATTTCAAGCATTAGACTTCCAAAGCTTAAATTTCAAGAATTAGACTTCCAAAACTTAAATTTCAATCATTAGACTTCCAAAGATTAAATTCCAAGAATTAGACTTCCAAAGCTTAAATTCAGAGAATTAAGACTTCCAAATCTTAAGTTTCAAAATTTAGACTTCCAAGTTTAGATTCCAAGAATTAGATTTCCAAAGCTTAAATTCCGAGAATTAGGCTTCCAAAGCTTAAATTCCGAGAATTAGACTTCCAAAACTTAAAATTAAAAATTTACACTTCCAAGCTTAGATTCAAAGAATTAGACTTCCAAAGATTAAATTCCAAGAATTAAACTTCCAAAGCTTAAATTCCATGCATTATATTTCCAAAGCTTAAATTCCAATCATTAAACTTCCAAAGCTTAAATTCCAAGCATTATATTTCCAAAGCTTGAATTCCAAGAATTAGACTTCCAAAGCTTGGCAGCAAATAAGGGAGAATCACTCAGCGAACGTGCAATTAAAAGATCTTTCCAAAGTAATGACGAACGCAGCCTGCAATGATAAAAGATGAGGAGG
>JANJGK010000011.1:10524128-10531628 GCA_039081455.1 Macrobrachium rosenbergii | reverse complement strand
TCTTAAGTTTATGAAAATCTGCCAGAACAAATCATTTAATTTGTTTTAAGTTTATGAAAATCTGCCAGCACAAAACATTTATTTTTTTTAAGTTTATGAACATCTGCTAGAACAAAACATTTAATTAATTTTTTTTAAAGTTTATGAAAATCTGCCAGAACAAAACATTTAATTTGTTTTAAGTTTATGAAAATCTGCCAGAACAGAACATTTAATTTTTTTTAGTTTATCAAAACCTGCCTGAACAAAACATTTAATTTGTTTTAAGTTTATGAAAATCTGCCAGAACAGAACATTTAATTAATTGTTTTAAGTTTACGAAAACCTGCCAGAACAAAGCACTGCGAAACTTTCGGATGCATATACCGTACATAAACCATTCACTTGAAATACATTCCTAGCGTCCATCGAATAAAAGGCCCGATGTAAAAACTGAAAAATAAAAATCTGAGATGAAATTGATGGGATGTAAATGAAAATAAAAGAAAAATAAACAAAGTACCTTTTTGTGGACTGAAATTCAGAAACTTGGTATTCCCATTCAGTAACAAGCCTTCATAAATACCACAACCTGAAGTATTATTTGAAAGCAGTATTGCAGGTTTCGAGTTTACCTTCTGTTGTTACTCCTTAAAAGAATCTTCTTCTTCTTCTTCTTCTTCTTCTTCTTCTTCTTCTTCTTCTTCTGCTTCTTCTTCTTCTTTTTCTTCTTCTCCGGCTCCTGCTTCTTCTTCTTCTTCTTCTTCTTCTTCTTCTTCTTCTTCTTCTTCTTCTTCTTCTTCTTCTTCTCCTCCTCCTCCTCCTCCTCCTCCTCCTCCTCCTCCTTGTTCTTCTTCTTCTTCTTCTTCTTCTTCTTCTTCTTGTGAGATTGCAAACAAATGGAAATTCTTTTATCGTCTGTGATCTGCTCCCAAACATAATTCGAGATGGACTGATTCCTCCTGATTTATCTCGTTCTTCTAAAATCCTCTCTTGCGGATTTATATTTTTTATTTCTCTCATGTGGCTTTATCTTTTCATTCTTTTATCCATGGCTCCACTGATCAGCAATAATCGATTACGTGGGGAAGAGAATCAGAACATTTTTCTTTGTTGTCTTAGCAAATTCTTGAATACATTTTATACATATATATATATATATATATACATATATATATATATATATATATATATATATATATATATATATATATATATATACATATATATCTTTTTTTATTTCCGGTTATCGTAAAATGACATGATTTGAAAGGTTTTCGGAAATCTGTTTATGAAGTGTAGGAGAAAAGGCTATTTTTTGGGGAGAAAAATCATTCTAAATATTTGACGATTATTTCTTCATCTCAATGTTAAAATCATCTTTTCTTCAGAAAAATATTTCAATATATCGTAAATTTCTCTGGGTACCTAAACAAAGTAATTCTTTACTGAAAAAAGGAAAACGAATTAAATTGTTTTTAGTTAAAAATCATTCAAAATATCGATAATTTGGGATAAATTTGTCCAGTGGTTCGCGACTTATTTTTAGAAGCAATCCAGATGTGCTTAGAGAACTTGAGCTCTATTACGCAAGGGATGTGCAATGTCGCTCCTTACTTGAACAGTGAATTATGTACCTGGCAGTTGGTCAACTGCTGGTGGACGCGACCCGGTTAGAGCCTAATCCTACAGCGAGAGGTTCGTGCTGTGTATGGGCTCTGCGCAGGGAGTTTATATATATATGTATATGTATGTATGTGTATGTATATATTTGTGTATATAATATACAATTTATATATATATATATATATATATATATATATATATATATATATATATATATTTGCATATACGTATCTATAATTATACATATATATATAATATACATATATATAATATATATAAATTTATATATATATATATATATATATATATATATATATATATATATTTAATTTCTTGTACGAATACCTAAACAAAACTTCAACAAGCATTCACTTGATCTCATTCCGACATGTAAATGAAAATTTACCATTCGGTATAAAAGAATACAATACGTTCTAGCCTCATGAAGAAATTAACTCCTGTATTTTATATAGTGTTCCTCTGTTCACCTGCTCAAAAATATGGAAGGAAATAAAAAAAGGGACATGTAGATAAATTCGAACGAGATACGGGAGAACTTCATCGTAATTCTTGTCCTCTGTAACAGTTCTCTCACCGAAGGCCAGGTGTGAGGGACAATGAGTCACAATGAGGTAGGCCTGAGGGTGTATCGGAGGGTAGGCTCGGACTAAGTCTCCTTCAGTAGACGGAATTCAATTATACCGACGAATCTCAACCCTCCGTCTCCTCCTCCTCCTCCTCCTCACCTTCCTCCTCTTCTTCCTTCTCCTCTTCCTCCTCCTCCTACTCCTCCACCTCTTCTTCCTCCTCCTCCTCCTCCTCCTCCTCCACCTCTTCCTCCACCTCCTCCTCCTCTTCCTTCCCCCACTCCTCCTCTCTTTTCCTCCTACTTTTCCTCCACCTCCTCATCCTCCTCCTCCTCCTCCTCCTCCTCCTCCTCCTCCTCCTCCTCCTCCCGGTACTGTGTCCGCTATATACGACATTCTGTAATCTTAATCGCCTATTGTGCTTGCCAATAGCGTATGTGTTCCGCCCAGTATGTAATGTCAGATAAGGGCTGGTAATCAACGACTCTGTATTCGCTCGGGTACATTTTCAACAAGTTGGTATTGTTGCGAACTTTCCCGTAACAGTGAAGAGTAGTCAGGTAGTTGTACTGAAAGTAGTACTTTTACTGCCAATAATGATGATAATAATAATAATAATTCATACGGTAAGTCAGTTATTTCCCACTGAATATAAAATTCTCGATATCACTAATGTAATCAGCTACTTCCATGACCTTTGATCCCCGATGATACAGGTCATGAGAGACCATGAATAGGCAAAGTAGTTTTACTGCTACTACTACTACTACTACTACTAATAATAATAATAATAATAATAATGCATACGGAGAGTCAGTTATTTCCTAATGGATATAAAATTTCCGCTACCACTAATGTAATAATCTACTTCCCTGACCCTTGACCCCTGATGACACAGGTCATAAGAGGCCATGAAATGAATACAAAATGAATTTGCTTTTTGATCTTCTTTTCTAATGCACTTTGCCAGATAACTGGTTTTATTACATCGCGCCGGAAAAAATAATTATCGTGTCACACGATCATTAGCGCAACTGTCTTTACAAACAGATATAAAGGGCGTTTAAATTCATTGCATTGGTGAATATGACATCAAGGTTAAAGGTTAAAGGCCTCCTGGGCCTTGCAAGACTCATAGGGCCGGCACTGAACACCAGTTGCCGTGGTGGCGCAGTGGTAAGGCTCTCGCCTACCAGTCGAGAGGATCAGTGTTCAAATCCCGCTGCTCACTGGTGGCTTAGGGGTGGCGCCAATGCATAAACCCGGGGCCCGCCAACCTAGCGGTCTGAAAACTCGAGAGGGTTAGTAAGAAAATAGGTACCATCCCTTGGGCTGGGGCGTTAAACTTTGAGCTTATTGATACACTGGGCACGTGTCCTAGGCTGTCGGCCTAAGAATATGATATATGATATTAATAATGCATAGTAAATACATACATACATATACTTTATAAAACAAATGCTTTAGAAAACTAATCCAAGAGTCAAAGCTGTCATCTACAAATGAATAACAATAAAGTGCTATGATATATAAATGCTTCATTGTGGCAGATACTTGAAATATAAATATGAAATGGTTTAGACTCAGAAGTGTAGAAACAATTTCATAAATAGTTTTGTTCTTTTTTGTGATATGAGATGAGACTGTTCTACGATGGAATAAAGCCTTTTGTGACATTTTCTTATAGAATATTGTTATAAATTTTATTCCCTTCTGGTAATTCTAAAGAATAAATACTTTCTAAATCATGAGAGATGAATACATTACGTAACCTGCTTTTGAATACAGAATAGAGGTGATTGACAAGAAATTATTTTACTTTCTTGAAATATTACACTCACACAGACACCCCCACAAACACACACACACACACACACACACAAACACACACACACACACAGACATATATATATATATATATATATATATATATATATATATATATATATATATATATATATATATATATATATATTATATATATATCATATATATGTATATATATATATAAATATATATATATATATATATATATATATATATATATGTATGTATATATATATATGTATATATATATATATATATATATATATATATATATATATATATATATACACACACACACGCACATAAATTGTTGTAACTTGTACACCCGTAACTTTCTTTGTAATCATAAATATTAAGCGCAAATATTGTTTAATACCAAGGTACAAAGAATATGATACTAAACGATATTTGTGTCTTTATATATATATATATATATATATATATATATATATATATATATATATATATATATATATATTAAGACACAAATATCGTTTAGTATCATATTCATTGTACCTTGGTATTAAACAATATTTGTGCTTAATATTTATGATTGCAAAGAAAGTTACATATATGTAATTGTAATAGCCACAATGCCCTCTTAACTTCTCGAATTCTTCGCGCTTTTTTGGATATGCTTGTCACTACAGAAAAGCGGCGCAAAGAATTCGAGAAGCTAAGAGGGCATTGTGGCTATTACAAATAAATATGTATCTGGTAAAAGTGACCAGAAGATTCTACACACACAGATATATATATATATATATATATATATATATATATATATATATATATATATATATATATATATAGATATTTATATATATATATATATATATATATATATATATATATATATATATATATATATATACATATATATATATATAATTTTTACAAATATTTTGTACGTTAACTTAAAGTTTTGGGGCAGGTTAGCTATTTTCATTTTTCTCTTTTTACAGAAGAATCTGTTTCAAATCCTTGCAAGAATATGAGAAATAAAAAAAAAAAATGAGTGGCTCGCGGCCATCTTAAATTGATCAGTGTCGGAAGACGGAGCGTTCAAGAAAAAGGTCACAAAAAAAAAAAAAGCGAAGAACCTCGATATATCTGGGGTCCACTTTCAAGGCCTTTTATTTCTCACACCGTTGGACTGTGGAACGGTCTCCCTGAGGACGATGTGCAATTGGAACCTCAAAAGTTCAAGCGAGGATGCAATGAATTACTTCCCAAAAACAACTCTCCTTGTACTATTACTAGGCTATTTACATTTTTATCTATTCATTTATTAATCTATTCTTTTATTTATCTATTAATCTATTTGTTGATTTCTTATTTTATCTTTTCTTCCTAATTAGTAGTTCCTCGTTGGACGGGTCGGTAGAGTTCTCGGCTAGCACGCTGCTAAACCCGAGTTCGAGTCTCCGGCCGGCCAATGAAGAATCAGAGGAATTTATTTCTGGTGACAGAAATTCATTTCTCGCTATAATGTGGTTCGGATTCCACAATAAACTGTAGGTCCCGTTGCTAGGTGACCAATTGGTTCTTAGCCAAGTAAAATAGGTCTAATCCTTCGGGCCAGCTCTAGGAGAGCTGTTAATCAGTTCAGTGGTCTGGTTAAACTAAGGTATACTTAACTTCCTAATTAGTGATCTCTTCTTTCTGTATTCCCTACTATCTTCTGTAATTTCTTTCAAAGAAACACTATATTCTTTAGAAACTTGACTTTCCAGTCAATAGTCCAGGTGGTCCGGTCCCATATGAATAGGGTTCATCTTCTGAATAATAATAATAATAATAATAATAATAATAATAATAATAATAATAATAATAATAATAATAATAAAGACAAAATTATGAAGAAAGTGTCACTCATTGATGTCGCAATACCTTGGGACACCAGAGTAGATGAGAAAGAAAGAGAAAAAATTGATAAGTATCTAGACCTGAAAGTAGAAATAAGAAGGATATAGGCTATGCCAGTGGAAATTGTACCCATAATCAAAGGGACACTAGGCACGATCCCAAGATCCTTGAAAAGGAATCTGGAAAAAACTAGATGTCGAAGTAGCTCTGGGACTCATGCAGAAGAGCGTGCTATTAGAAACAGCGCACATGGTGAGAAAAGTGATGGACTCCTAAGGAGGCAGGATGCAACCCGGAACCCCACACTATCAAAACCACCCAGTCGAATACGATGACTGTGATTGTCCAAAAATAATAATATAATAATAATTCTGGAGGTTTCAAGAACACTATCAAAATTTGACTTTTTACTTACTTTTTTTCAATGGGTGAATGATTTGAAACAAGGAAAAGTAGTTTTAGCAATCTATCCATTTTTGCCTACAACTACAACTGGTTTTCAAATCTCCTTCAGTGCTAATCGGATTCGTATCATAATACCCTCGTCCGGCTTCTATTAAATAATTTGAGAAAATTATTTAACAGTATTTAAGGAAAACTAAAGGTAACCCACTTAGCTTAACTTGCTTGAATGATTGTTACACAAACAGTTGCTTTTTTACAAGAAAGGGGCGCTTAGGAATGAGAAAAGTTTCAAATTATTCATACTTTTTCTTTTTTAATAACTGATCTCTTCTTTCTGTATTTCCTAATACCTCCTGTTGCTTCTGTCCAATGAATACCATATTCTTTGGAAGCTTGAATTTAAAGGCAATGGCGCCTGTGGGCATGTTTTATATGAATAGGTTTCATCCTCTAATATAATAATAATAATAATAATAATAATAATAATAATAATAATAATAATAATAATAATAATAATAATAATAATAACACCAGGACAATGCCAGTGAGCATATTTCAAATTTCGTTTCATACAAATTACTAAATAGGTTTAGAAATGAAATCTGAATAGCAAGACCACCTATATGCATTAACATAATTTTTCTTTCCTTATACGAACATGGAATACTACCAATAGAAATTTTGGAGATTGGATTAGAATATTACGAATAGAAAAAAAAACACAATTCTGTTATTTTTCAACGTTCAATGGCAAACTATAAATTTACACGTTTCTTTCTGCAGAAATTTTCCAAGTACAGAGAGACTCAACTTTAAATGTTGTTACAATAACTTCAGTAACGTTGCACAAAATGCCACACACACAATCCTGTCACATTACTTATTGAACTTTACTCTCTCTTACATTACCACCATTTTTGGTGGCATGGGTAAACACGCTTGAAAATATTTCCACACCTATTATGCATGAGTTAGTGGAACACGGTTTCAGAACCTCGTTTCTGAAAATAATAAAGGAAAGAAATAGAACAACAACAATTACTCCATGGAAGAGGAAGAAAAGGGAGAGAAAAGAATAACGATGGGGGAGGAGGAAAGAGAGCAGAAAATTGCCCAAAAGTAAGCGACGGAACCACACCTGGAAAGGTGGGAAGTCGTGTGACTTGGGGAAGGCAAAAGCTGGAAGACCATTGTTAACAGAAATCTC
>JANJGK010000011.1:10506628-10519128 GCA_039081455.1 Macrobrachium rosenbergii | reverse complement strand
AGTACTGGTGGACTCAATGTGGTAATCTCGCAGGAACTGTCTAAAGTCACATTCTGTCGGAGTCTGTCTACGAACTAATGATAATTCACAACCACCCACAGACACAACTCGCAACTGGAAAACACTACTGTCACACACACACTTCTCTCTAACTAAAGCACAACTTGTCTTATAATCAACCCCCGAACCTTGACACTGATCTCCCAAAATGAACATGGTCTCTAATCTATCCCATGTCACTACTGAGTCTCCCAAAAGCACTCGAAAAAGGTCTAATAACAAAAAGGTTTCATGTTACTGAACCAAACAAAACCACTAATGCAAAAGTAAACACTCACAATGTGAACTAATTCCAAGTTTGTATCTCAGAATAATCACAGTCAACTCACTATTAAGCACAATAACTCTACGGAACTCACTCATAAAAAAAACCTATCCAACAAAAAAAAATACTCGAGAATCCTATCCAAACACTAAAAGGTATCATATCTCGTAAAAGACATGAAAGTTCTACTCCGGTTAGCAAACATTTCGCAACACCTGACTAACTCTCAACAAAATAGCAATTGACGTAATGGCAATCGCTCCCATGATCATAACAATTACAATTACTCACAATACAGCTCCCTTTATTTAAAAAAAAAAGAAACTGGAAAAAAAATCCAAATACTCAAATACGATCTCCCAACTCGAAAAAAAAGATCAGACTTGTTCGGTCCGATATACTAAGTACCTCCCCCAAGAGAAAAAAAAAATCCTAAACAACACACACATTGCGTCAGATGATGAAACACATCATAACACAATAACACACGGGTCAAATCTCGTATGAAACTAGCCCATGTCTCAATTCCCAAAATCATTCGAAAACAAATGATTAAGAACTTCAACATCTAAAATGAACAAGAGACAAAAAAAAATTTAAAAAATAAATGTCATATATATACAAACATTCCATTACATCCCAACTTTCTTTAACTTCGAAATATGGGTCAATTTCGTCACTCCAGTATTTACATCTTTAACTACAAATCTATTCCCTCTTTTGATCTCTACAATCTCAAAAGGTCCGTGGAACTTCGGACTTAACTTATAATTCAGATCATTCCGAACATTCACTTTAACAAACACTCTATCACCCATCGAAAAAGCTACTCCCCTCGATTTCGCGTTACTTTTCTCTACCATTGCACGCGAACTAAGTTCAAGTTCTTTACTGATACGTGCAAATCTTTCTCTCGCTGTATTTATCAACGAAGTGACCGTAACATCACCCTGAACACACTCTGGTAACAAATCAAAAGTTCCTTTCAACTTGTATCCATACAAAGCTTCTGCTGGAGATATCTTAATTGTGTCATTCATCATAGTATTGATACTATATCGCACTTCATCCAAAGATCTGTCCCAATGTGTATCGGAACCTCCCACCGTCATGCGCAAAGCTTCGATTACTTTCCGATTCGCCCTCTCACACAACCCATTCGCTTCAGGTCTATACGGGATTATAGATACTTTCTTTATCCCCAACAAATTAGCAAGACCGTCTAAAGTCTTATTAATAAACTCTCTACCACTGTCTGTGATCAGACATTCAGGAACACCATATCGACAAATTATCCCCTTAAAAAACGCTATAGCAACTTCCTCAGCTGATTTGTATTTCAGTGGGAAAATCTCGACAAAGCGAGTCAACTCATCAACAACTACTAATAAATGTCTATAACCATAAGCGGACTCTGAGAAGTTACCCAGAATATCCATATGCACTCTCTGAAACGGCCTATGTGGTATGGGATATGAACCCAAACGACACGACACTGTCGTCGCTGGCTTATTCGCATTGCAAATAGCACACTTCTTCACAAAGGCTTCTACTGCGGAAAACATATTTTTCCAAAAGAACTTTGACCTGACGTTTTCATACGTCTTGTCTACACCCAAATGAGGAGAACCAAATTTACAATGTACAATGTCTAGAACTTGTGGTACTAGACTCTCTGGCACGATGATTTGTGTAATCTCACCCATGCTTCGAGTACTTCGCAAGTTATACTTAACTTTTCTCACCAATAAATTATTCTCCAACTCTAGACCAGAAAAAGGCAACTTATACCCTTTCTTCGGAGAAACTCCCTTAAGAAATGCCTTAGCATCTGACAACAATTTATCTTCATCTTGCTTTTGTTCCAGCAAGCCTATGTCCCAAGTGACATTTTCACCCGTAATATAACACACTGCGTTACTCTCACTATCACGAATAACAATCTCTCCCGAGATTGCCGACTCACTATTTCTCCCCGAAGTATGCACTGTAGGAACGTGTATGTCCTCTACATGCGATCTCTCAGAACTACTAATATCAGAGACATTAGACACCAAATATTTACTCTCTTCTCCCACACAGGATTCGGTGTGTATTTCCTCATCCTCGACCGGAAAATATCTGCTCAATGCATCTGCAACTACATTATGCTTACCTTCAATGTATTTGAGGTTTGCATCAAAATCTCTCAATGTTAGGAACCAACGTGCTCTCTTGGGCGACAAATTTGGCTTATTAAAAAGCTCTAACAACGGTTGATGATCTGTAAAAATCTCAACTTTATTTCCCAACAACAACATCTTAAAATGAACAAGGCTAGAGACGACTGCGAAAGCCTCCTTGTCCACAACTGACATCAGCCTTTCGTTACTACCACGCGTTTTGAACTTTCTGCTATAAAAAGCAATTGGGTGTAATTTCCCCTCAAATTTCTGCATCAAACACGCACCTATACCTTCCTGACTCGCGTCAGTCACTAAGGTGAACGGTTGACTAAAATCTGGAAACTTCAAAATTGGTGGGTTCACCAAAGCGTTCTTAAGCTTCTCAAAAGCTAATTGTTGACTATCACCCCAAACAAACTTAACGTCTTCTCGTAACAAATCTGTCAATGGCGACGCTATTGTAGAAAAATTCCGCACAAAACGGCGAAAGAAACCCGACATACCTAGGAACGAACGAATCTGTTTCCTGGTTTTGGGAACTGGAAAATTCACAATGGCTTTAACTTTCTCATCATTCACTCTAACTCCCTCTTTAGAGATAACATGTCCTAAATAGACAATTTTTCTCTTCAGAAACTCACATTTGGCCAATTTGACCTTTAACCCAGCGAACCGTAATCGCTTAAGGACTTCTTTTAACACCATTAGATGTTCTTCAATTGTATCTGTGCATATGAGAATATCATCCATGTACACAAACACCGACTTTCCTAACAAGCCATGAAGTACTGTGTTAACCAGTCTAGTAAATGTTATTGGGGACCCTTGTAATCCAAAAGGCATCCTATTAAACTCGTAATGTCCCTTTGGTACCGAAAATGCTGTATATTTACGGCTACTCTCACAAAGGGGAACTTGTAAAAACCCTTGCATAAGATCTATAGATGAATATATATTCTTGCCACCGATCTCAACAAACAAATCAGGCAAACAAGCTACAGGATATCTATCTGGGCATGTTTTTTCATTCAATTTACGAAAATCTACACAAACTCTGATACTACCGTCTTTCTTAGGAACTGCAAGCAAAGGAAAATTAAACGGAGAATTGGACGGTCTGATAATGCCTTCCGACTCCCACTTCTGAACTTCTTTTTCTACTTCTTCCCTGATCTTAAAAGGAATTCGATATGCTGGAATATATATGGGATTTGTACCCTTTTCTAGGCGGATTGAATGTTCTAAAACATCTGTAACTCCTAATTTATCTCCCTTCAAAGCAATGATATCTAGATATTCTTTCAACACTTTCTCTACTTTATCTGAATATTCAGGATAATCAACTTTAGCCAAGTGTTCATGTAGAACCTGACTTCGGAACTGTTGCTCCTCGTTAGGAAACATATTCCCGTCTCCACAAAAACTCACTAATTTATGCTCTTCATTAAACTCTTCAAAATCAATTACATAAGTACCCTTGTGATATTTTTTCACTGAGTCTTGATAGCTAACTAATTCTACTGAAGTCACGCCTGCGACTGAAATTTCATTCACTGACACCGTACTCACAACGTCTTTGAATTTCTCGGTTCCCTCAACAACGCACACTTGAGAAGGAAACTTTTTCTCTTTCAGCGACACTTTAACCAATGTAGGAACTCGCGGTTGCAATTCAACATCTTCCAACAAAAATCCTTTGAAAGATCTTTGCGGAATATCTTCACTCTCTAATGAATATGTTACACATGTCTCAGACTGTGTCTTAAGTTTCTCACAAGTTTCTTTCCTGTGTATATATGGAACAAAACAACCCGACTCACCTATTGTAATCCCCTGAACTCCCGTAAGAATGTCGATGTTATGTCGCATACAAGAAGGGTGTCCTAGCAAAACCATTTCACCTAAGGCTAATCCTTCTATGACCAAAAATGATTCTACTATTGTCTTTCCACCGATACAAAGCGTAAGAAATGACGAACCTAAAATATTCAGTTTCCTCGCTTGTACATCACACACTGTCTCACTAGAAGGGACTAATTTGCACTCTGGAAACCTCGAGTGAAAAAGGTCAGCATTTACTAAGTTAACTGAGCTACCAGAATCAATGAAAATATGAATTTCATTGCCATTAGAGAATCCACGTACAATCGGCCTAGGTTCTAGTGACTCTACGACCTGATTAGTCATTATCCTGTGTCTGTTTTCGAACTTATCTTGTGAAAATTCTGCTGTTCCTTTGTGTATCTAGAACTTGCATCATGTGGAATTCTCCTGTCATATCTAGAAAAACCTCCCCGTGACTTCCCTGAATAATCTCTATTCTTCGTGGCTGGGCAAAATCTCCATCCATGATCTGAAGATTTGCAAACTGAACAATATCTCACTCTGCAATTTGACTTACTATGGCCTATTTTATCACAATTAAAACAACGTACCGTTGTGACTGATCTCTCTGGAATTTTCTTCGATTCTACTCGTGCACATGTCTTCGCTGTTGCATCATTTCCCGAATGCGAGCGACTATCATTATTCTGTGGTTTGGAAACCGCAGCTGATATTTTTGCACCTTCTGAACCCGAAACTGCGTGCTCGTTTCCCAATATCTCCTTTATCTAAATCCAGAAATGATTTAGCCTCTGTTAAAGCTTCAGCGCCATTCGTAATTTTCTTGGAATTCAGATAATTGTTCACTGACTCAATGAAAGTTTCTATATTTTGGGTTGGCTTTCCATCAACTAACCCTTTAAAATTTGTAATTCCCCCACAAATGTTCGTCACTTTATGCACCACAATTGATTGGGATGTGCTTGCTGCATCGTCCGGCATTTTGTGAGTAATCACACGCCCTGAGCGTAACAACATAAAAAGAGAAACCAAAAAGAACACTAGAGAAAGGCACAAGTTACCCCCTCTAAAAGAAGAATAGAAAACGGCGTTCTGCGCAACTTACGAGAATGGGGTACTTACCAATTTTGAAACAGAAAACGAAGTACCTATCTCTCAACTTGCTAACCTGTGACGTCACCTACTCGACAGCGAAGCAAAAAAGACACCCAGCGCGTTTCTAGTTGAATCATCACTTTGCGTAATTAACTCACAATCGCCACTATTCACACTTATTTGGGTATTTTGTTAACCCCAAAATTGTTCTGGAGATCATCCAGATCTATTTCACAACTCCCCACTCCCAGTACTCGAATAGAAACGGAAAAAAGAGGAAAGGTTCCCCGCATTTCACACGTAATCACGACCTACTCAGTCATTCAACACTGACCCGTCGCCTTAGCTCTTAGGTGAAGTCGCCTATGCCTTGGGCATCAACGTTACCAATTAGTCTATTAGCAATCTCCCTCTTTCGCCATCACTAAAGACGTTAAAATCATGCTGCCACCAATTTTTCTGACACGGCTGCCACCATTTAATTCTGTAACGAGGACAGAATTAACACCCTTTTGAAGGTGTACGTAACGTGCTCCAACGATCGTTAATCATGAAACGGAAGCGTATGAACGTTCGCTCACGGCAACACTTACATCTATTTTTCTCCTCTTTCTCTCTCTCTCTCTCTCTCTCTCTCTCTCTCTCTCTCTCTCTCACCGTGTATCACCTCTCTCTCTCTCTCATCGTTTTCCGAAGTTCACCCACCCGAATCGCACTCATTCTCACCAAATCGATTAAATGGACCATTTAAAGAAACGCAATAGTTTCTACAAAAATAGGTTTATTATTCAAATAACCCAACAAGAAATGAATAAAACAAAGCAAAGATTAAAATGCATAATAAATGAAATATCGAGTTAGATAACTAAACTCTGAACTGTAGAACACTTCTGATTAAAGAAGTCTCACTATGGCTAATAGCCTGAAAATATCCAAACTCACGCATACTCCCCAAATCAATAATTAGTCATGTCAAAACCAGTCTACCACATGTTATTCGAAACCGTCCACACTGTCTACCGACATCTGTCCACAGACATCTGTCGGAAGAATCAAACATGATAGAAAACTCCCAAAAATATATGAAATGCAAAACACAATAATGGAAAGTGTAAAATGCATAGCCAAGATATGGCAAACGTAACATGACAAAACAATAATATAAAAGAGGTATGAATATTCATATTAAATCTCCCACACCAGTTCAAAAGTTCATAATGATTAGAAAATCATGGTAAAAAATCACAAGTTCAATTTCCTCCCATAAAAACAGAGATTTCAAACTCTACCTTATCTGCCGATTTAAGCCTGGATCCTCTCCAAAGCTACGTCTAGACAACTGCAGTTCTATCACGTTAATGAACGATCAAACTCACTTTTAGGGCAGATTTTGGCGTAATCTAGATCAAATTAACGCACGTACTCACGAATATACATAACACTTCGGAAATCACCTGACCGGCAATATTGCTGAGGAATCAAACTATTTGTTGAACACAAAGATTTTACCTCGAGTCTCTCGACCTAGTTCCATCTGACTCCATAAATTCTTTCATCACATCTTAAAGCATTGAAGCTATGAAATGCATATATGTGTCCTTTAAAATTGTAGCAGCCATATTTTCTGAAATATATATATATATATATATATATATATATATATATATATATATATATATATATATATATATATATATGAATTTTATCACATCGCCGTGATTCACGTACAAGCATTAAGCTGCAAGCGTCCTTTAATATTCGATTCGCTCTACCTCGGAAATAATATATTTTCACATTATGTTATCCGAGGGGGAATTTTTTTTAGTTGATAATAAGTTCGCCGTCTCGTGGGATCGAACCACGGAAGACAAGAACTCAGGCCTACAGTGACGCGCAATAAACCACACGGCCATCAAAGGACATTTGTAGCTTAATGCATATATATATATATATATATATATATATATATATATATATATATATATATATATATATATATATATATATATATATATATATATATATATATATATATATATATAACCTAGGTTTTAGCGTCAGTGCCTCCCGTTGTTTGTTTTAGACTCTTGATGCTTAGCCTAACCTCATCTAGAATATCTGACCTTGCAGAAATTGGAAATATAAAGTGGAATATAAAATCTAGGCTAAAAGCCAAGCGCTGGGAACTGTGAGGTCATCCAGAGCTGAAAATAATACTGAAACACTTGTTAGGAAAGGGTGGAGAGTAAGATGAAAGAAAGAGAATATGAATGGAGGTACAGTAAAAAGTAATGAAAGGGGTAGCAGCTACGGACCAAAGGAATACTGCATAAAACCCCGAGTAATGCCTACAGTGCCCCGTGTGAGGTGCATTGTCAAACCCAACCTAGTTTAACATATACAAACTTTACTGAAAGGTAGATCAAATAACGTTGCTCCTACTGAACAGATTCTTTCAAATACGAAGGACAATAACAGCGAGATTTTATTAAGTGCCGATATTTCTCTCTATCCTAGAACTTTAGTAATAACAGACCTATCTATAACACTTCTACTCTTTTGGTAATATATGCCTATCTATAGAATATATTCTTGTAGTTATATATTGGTATATCCATCCCTTTACGCTTAGCGTACTCTGTGTCAATCCACACCTCTTCCCTTGTAATGATAAAACGACACTGTTACTAAATACTTTTGCAACAATGTATGTTTATCAATCCCTTATGTTCATTACTAATATGATGTCCATCAAATTCTGTTCACTTGTAATATTAAAGTCCATCTATCTCCCGGCTCCTGTAGGAATATATATATATATATATATATATATATATATATATATATATATATATATATATATATATATATATATATATATATATATATAATATATATATATATATATATAATATATATATATATATATATATATATATATATATATATATATATATATATATATATTATCGCAAAACTTTTTGCGCCTATCTATGCGAATTCACTTTACCTTCACACTCCGTCCAGGCTGTTACGTGAATATAACTCAAGTCAGAATGGGGAAATTTTGTCACGTCGCTTGCAAATTCCGCTAAATGACACAGCGGTTATCCAAGTCTAATCTTTTCAATCTTGATCTTCGTGTAAACAAAAGACGGCTCAAATTTCCCCCACGTCAGGAGATGCCAACTTTGGTATAACAAGCAAGTTTATACCTTGTTACATACACTATGTTTAACACCGTTTCATGGATCAAAATGACGAAGTATGTTTAGGGACATATATATATATACATATATATATATATATATATATATATATATATATATATATATATATATATATATATATATATATATATATATTTAGAATCTACTGGTCACATTCTACAAGGTACGTATGTAATTGTAACAACCACAGTGCCTTCTTTACATCTTGATTTCTTCACATTTTTTGGATACGCTTGTCACTACAAAGCTTGAGATCCAAATGGAAGAATATGAGGAATTTCTGGCGACCACAGGAGGATTCGAACCCGATACATACATATACCTGTCGAATTCAGATACGTTTATTAAATATATATGTATTTATATATATATATATATATATATATATATATATATATATATATATATATATATATATATATATATATGAGTGCAGAGCATCGCTAAGGAGATGCAACTTAAAAAAAGGGCGATTCAACCCGTAAAATTACACTCGGAAAAAAACGGCATTTATGCGCAAATGCTAAGCATGAACACGATAATGAGAAACGAGAGTAACCTTTACCAAGGTAATTCATCGAATTCCAAGCGTTGGCGATGTATGAAGGAACGCGGGCACACGGGAACCACTGACCTTCCCTGAAGCGAGCTGGGACAAAGGAAAAATACCAGAGGTCATCGGTGTCGTTTTGAAATACGGCGCTTCAAAATATTGTGAAAACGTAATAAAAGCAAAAAAAAAAAGGGGGGAAAAAAAGAGAGGGGTTTCAAATGTTCACCTTTAGCCCCTTGCGTTTTTGTATTCGTTCTGCATGGTTCGAAGGGGGGTGGGGGGAGGGGGGAGGAGGTGGGGGCGATGGGTTCAGTTCTTTTACGTGTCTTATAGTAGTGTTCAGCGCTGAGCATTATTCTATACTAATCTGAGTTTTTATTATTATTATTATTATTATTATTATTATTATTATTATTATTAACATGCAGTGTCCAGTCTTGAGCATTTATTATTATTATTATTATTATTATTATTATTATTATTATTATTATTATTATTATTATTATTATTATTATTATTAACATGCAGCGTCCAGTCTTGAGCATTTATTATTATTATTATTATTATTATTATTATTATTATTATTATTATTATTACATATCTTTCCGTGCCCCCTGATTTCGCCTCCCCTCCTATGCAACCACCTCCCATATGAGGCCAAATGTGCGTCTGAATGCTGGGACTTACGAGGTCATTCAGCGCTGGAAGGGAAATTAAGAGTGAAAAGGTTTTAGAGGTGTAAAGGAGGAAAACCTCGGAGCTGCAATATGAAACAATTGTTAGGAGAGGGTGGAAAATAAGATGGAAGAAAGAGAATATGAACGGAGGTACAGTAAAGGGAATAAAATGGGGCTGCAGCTAGGGGGGCGAAGGGGACGCTGCAAAGATCCTTAAGTAACGCCTGCAGTGCACCGCATGAGGTGAGATGACGGCACTAGCCGCTACGGGGGTTAAAATATGTTTAATTATAAAGCAAAACTCCCCTGCCTCCATTCTTTAACTCTCAATAATTGCTTTAAAATGAAGAATAGAATAATCGTTTCTAAAGAATCACAGTAATGTACCCTAAGTGAAACTTGGATATTTAAGATCAACAAAACCCAATTAACGCTTATATTCGTAGAACAGAGTAGAATCCACTTTAGTTTCAAAGTTTGTCGACTGAGTAAAGTTCTTTTTAACCCGCAATTGATTTGGGACGCCGCATCAATTATTCTCGCTGCTGCCTTGGACAAGACTGAGTCAGTTTAAAGCACGTAGCCAACCAGGGAACTTGAGACAATAATATGTCGGATTACTTTGACCGCCAAAGTTCAGGAGGGCGTCTGAGTCACCATTAAAAAAAAAGGGAGAGAACAAGGAAGCTTTCCATCGATTTCTGTCAGATATTTTTGCCGGCTGAAATGGAAATAGACGCACGAGTAGACTTCCAAATTAAAGTTGTACATTCGTTATGAATTAAAACATGGGAGGAGATCATCACGAAATGATTTCACTACGCTAACGAAAGACGGCAGGAGGACTTCTCACGATCCAGTATTGGTTTCCAATTCCTGACCTCAGTCCATTCTGAAATATTCACACTGACCGTGCGCTTTCATAAGAATTAAGCTACTACTTCAGTCAATAATTAAGAAAGACACACAGAGAGAATTGTCGAAGAACAGAGGTGCGTAATCTTGGTGTGCATTAGGTATGAATGACGACGAAATGAAAACATAGTCAAGAACACTGGGGGTTGGGGGGGGGGGAGTTTAAAACTTCTTATTCGACTGTGGTGGTGACTGGTGCCTGCTTTGCTTTAATTTGCTTTGGTCTGCTTTATGACACGCAGACCAAATAATCATCGTAGAATTATACGACTTCCCGAAATGTCATTCGCTGCAGGAGCGCAATCATTTATGAATCTAAAAAGCCGAGCTGGTGGCGATAAGACCATTACTTTCAAATGATTTTTGGGCCGACGTGCGTGAGAGAGTGTGAGAGAGTGAGAGAGAGTGTGAAAGACACGGCTGTGCGATTATTTCAAGAGCAAATATCTGCTACTAATAACTACGAGTGCTTGAGATCGACGGCGTGTACAACGTACTTAAAAATTTGGTCTTATTAAGGTGAAGGCGGGTTACTTTTATTATTTTCTTTTTATTATTTACTTTCATTATTTTCTTTTAATTATTCACTTTTTATCATTTTCTTTCTATTATTCACTTTCTATTATTTTCTTTTACTTTAATTTTACGAATTACTTTTTATTTCCCTTTTTATTTGTTCTTATTTCTTGTTATTACTTCTTATTGTCTTCTATTTATTTATTTTTTCTTTTACTATTTACTTTTTGTTTTCTTCTTATTATTAATTTATTTTTTGTTGTTTACTTTTATTTTTCAGTTTCTTTATTTGTTTTTATTTTTTCAGTTTTTCATTATTTACTTTTATTTTCTTTTTTATTATTTGTTTCTTATTTTCTTTTTACCATTTTCTTTCTCTCTGGAAGACTCACACTCAAGAATAGTTTGGACACTGTGACGTTTGCTGGTGCTGAATCAGAAATTATTTTGGACATAGCAACGTACTTTATTTCAGCAAATAAGTTTATTTAATTTTTTTTTTTTTGGCATCATAACTATTCAAAATCTTCAAACTACTTTGCTTTTGCAATGAGTAGTATTTCTTATTTTTTTTCACATCTACACTTCTATTTTCTTGTACGAAAGTCATTCCATTTTTAATCCAGCCATTAAAAAACAACTAAAAAATGCGCCAAAGTTTCTTAGGCGCAATCGAGTTTCCTGTATAGCTTATAATGAAGGCCACTGAAAATAAATCTCTCTTTTGGTGGTGTCGGTATAATGCTGTATGAGCCAGGGCCCATGAAACTCTCAGCCGGCCGTGGTGACCTGTGTTGTTGCATTGCCAGAAGCACGATCATGGCTAACTTTAAGCTTAAGATAAAAACTATTAATACTAGAGGGCTGCAATTTGGTATGTTTGATGACTGGAGGGCGGATGATCAACATATCAATTTGCAGCCCTCTAGTCTCAGTAGTTTTTAAGGTCTGAGGGCGGACAGAAAAAAGTGCGGACGGACAGACAAAGGCGGCACAAAAAAAAAAAAAAAAAGGGCCAACATTCGCTTTTTTACTTATTTTCTTGATTTCATCAATGACACATGAAATGAAAAGTCACATTTCCACAGAACATAAAAGGTGAATTGCAAATAAACATCTTGAGTTTTCTTCACAACGTTCGCAAGCGTATTTTACCAAAATGTTTAGTATGTCATCAAA
>JANJGK010000011.1:10500568-10506528 GCA_039081455.1 Macrobrachium rosenbergii | reverse complement strand
TATAGGACAGGCCACCACCGGGCCGTGGTTAAAGTTTCATGGGCCGCGGCTCATACAGCATATACCGAGACCACCGGAAGATAGATCTATTTTCGGTGGCCTTGGTTATACGCTATACAGAAAACTCGATTGAGCCGAAGAAACTTCTCTGCATTTTTTACTTGTTTTTTATTAGTTGCCATCACAGTTGATTTTTTACTGGAGGGTGAAATAATACTGAGGTAGATTAGCTCTAGGTAACATAAGGGGTATTTAGATATGCGAAACTCAAAATTATGCTAGGGAGAGAGTTTGAGTTTATCGTCATTTAATTCAGTAATTGCTCAGTTATAAATAAGAAATATATTAGAGAGAGAGAAAAAAAAAATGTTTTGCATTCAATTTAGGAGTTACTCAGATACAAAACTCAGCCAGACAGAGAGAGAGAGAGAGAGAGAGAGAGAGAGAGAGAGAGAGAGAGAGAGAGAGAGAGAGAGAATGTTTTGCATTCAATTTAGGAGTTACTCAGATACAAAACTCAGCGAGAGAGAGAGAGAGAGAGAGAGAGAGAGAGAGAGAGAGAGAGAGAGAGAGAGAGAATGTTTTGCATTCAATTTAGGAGTTACTCAGATACAAAACTCAGCGAGAGAGAGAGAGAGAGAGAGAGAGAGAGAGAGAGAGAGAGAGAGAGAGAGAGAGAGAGAGAGATCTTGCCTTTTCACTTTCCGAGAAGAGAACTCCTCCATTGCGAGGAAAAGGAAGACCTTCAAGTGGCACCTGAAGAACCTGAAGGGGAACCGATAAAAGTGGGCTTCGAGGATGAGTTGGATAAATGAGCTAGCGGCTTCGGCCCCGATGAGGTAGCCCGGGATATCCACTTGAACAGACAGATGGACAGACAAACAGACAGAGAGTGAAAAGTGTGGTTGATGTGCTCTGCGTGCAAAGTGATTGGTTCGCGTGTATATATATATATATATATATATATATATATATATATATATATATATATATATATATATATATATATTTATATTTATATATATATATATATATATATATATATATATATATATATATATATATATATATATATATATATATAGATAGATATAATCAACACAGTCACGTGTGGGACAGAAATAAATTTCTGACTCACATCAGGATCGAACCCTACTTTTTCAAATGAAAGACCAGACCGCTGACAACCAGGCCACTCAGGTTCCAACTTCTTTTATGATTTGTGTGACCTGGTTGTTAGCTGTCTGGTCTTTCATTTAAAAGACCCTGAGTCAATCCTGATGTGAGTCAGAAATTTATATATATTTATATATATATGTGTATAAACATGTATATATATATATAGATAGATAGATATATATACTATATATATATATATATATATATATATATATATATAGGCTATATATATATATATATATATACATACATACAGTATATATGTATAAACACATACATATAAATATATATATATATATATATATATATATATATATATATATATATATATATATATATATATATATATATACATAAACACATACATATAAATACATAATATATATACACACACACACACACATATATATATATATATATATATATATATATATATATATATATATATACGGTGTATACATTCTTCTTCTTCTTCTTCTTCTTCTTCTTCTTCTTCTTCTTCTTCTTCTTCTTCTTCTTCTTCTTCTTCTTTGTTTAACGTGCTTTTTCCCATTTTTTATATGGGGTAAGCACGATGCCTTCTTTTGAAGGACTTTGATTTGGCACTGGGGTAGACCGTAGCCTCGATCGGCTGCCCTGCCTGACATCGCTTAGACCCCGGTAGCGCCTGTGACACTGTATCGTACCAAATCCCCAGCTCCTTTTCTCCCAGCAGCGAGGAATGTTGAGCGGTTAGGTCGACAGTTCGAGACGTGTGAGGTGTCTGTTATGCTTTTAGAAGATGTTGGAGTGGCTTTGTTTGTGTGTGTATTTGATATATATATATATACATACGACTATATATGGTATATGTTTGCCACTCGCGTAATTGCATAATTTCTCCTCATTCATGCACATGAATAATTCATCGCCATTCGATGATATTTGTTTCTCCACTCTTGAATGTGCGTGGGGTAACTAACCTGCAATCATTCGCACTCCAAAATAGTAACGCAGACGAACAAAATAGTCACTTATTCTTCATGAAATTTAAACGTGTAAAGATTTTACAACGATTGCAACCGTCCGTCAGTACTGAACAAAAGTGCATCGATGAATCCATAAATATTTTAGCTCCTTTTCAGAACTGACTCTTTTTGAGTTTTCTGTAAAAGAAAACTATTGTGACGGCTTTGTCTGTCCGTCCTCACTTTTTCTGTCCACCTTCAGATCTTAAAAACTACTAAGGCTAGAGGGCTGCAAATTGGTATGTTGATCATCCACCCTCTAATCATGAAACATATCACATTGCAGCCCTCTAGCCTCAGTAGTTTTTATTTTATTTACGCTTAAGGTTAGCCATGGATTGTTCGTCTGGAAGCGCCTCCGGAGGCGCACGACTTACCTTCACTTGACCGCATCTGGGGAGCAACCGAGCGTTGGCCGGTGGTAGCTGATAGCTTTATACAGCGTTAAACGCTGTACAGAAAACTCAACTGCGCCGAAGATACTTCGGCGCATTTATTACTTGTTTAGTTTTGTCTCGGCTCAGTATCCCTGTCTGTGACACAGCGCGAGGTCGCAAGTGTTTGTAGAATTCAGTAATGAATGATGAAATTCCAGAATTAAAAAAAAGAAATAAAATAAAATAAGTGGGTACGACTGACTGATTGCGGAAGCGTTCGTGGAAGTTCGATTTGAGGAATGCTTTGAAATATATCTGTGCTCGTGTGTTTATTTGATGTTTGTCCGCACGCAGTCTTTAGTGAAAACTCTTTTTTGAAAAAATGAAGGTTTAGATAGGATGTTATTTTGCTCTGAAACATTGCCTAAAGTCAGTCCTTGACAGATGAATTGAAAACAGAGAATGAGAATATGTAATCCTTATTAAAAAAACATTAAAACTGGGATATATATATATATATATATATATATATATATATATATATATATATATATATATATATATATACGTACATACATACACACACATATATATATATATAAATTTCTGACTCACATCGGGATCGAACCCAGGTCTTTCGGTTGAAAGACGAGACGCTGCCAACCTGGGTTCGATCTTGATGTGAGTCAGAAATTTATTTCTGTTCCACACGTGATTGTGTGTTGATTATATATATATATATATATATATATATATATATATATATATATATATATATATATATATATATATATATAATCTATATGTATGTAGTCATACATACACAACGAACGCACCGTTTCATATTCAATTATTTCAACGAATTAATTATCCCGAATGGTTTCCTGTACGTTTTCTTTCTCCTTGACTCTTTTAGGGTTATTAACGGGAGACGGAGAGAGAGAGAGAGAGAGAGAGAGAGAGAGAGAGAGAGAGAGAGAGAGAGAGAGAGAGAGAGAGAGAGAGAGAGAGAGAATGGAAAGATCCTTCCCTCTCCTCCAGCTTCAGTAAGTGTAATCCCTTCTCACAAGAGCTTAACCGAACACGCATCATCCGATGTGCATTTTATATAGAACGCCCATTAGTTTAATTACTTTCGAAGTGGTGTGTATCTCCCGCGTCACTGTCAGCGGTGTACGGACGGTGCTTGCTTACTCGGAATGAGGGTGAATGCGTGAGAAATGTATAATCGTTTTCCCTTGCTGGAAGATTGGTGTGTAACAAAATAAATCGTATATTTCTTCCTTTCACTGAAGTTGAAAATACAGATATTTCAGTAAATGAAAGGTATTTCCTGTATCTCATTTGGACGTCGCTGAGTTATGAGCAAATTTTCTTGAAATAGAAAATGAAGAAAAGAAAAATTCTTAGAATTTGAGCTAAATAAAATTCCTTTTGTATTTATTTCCGTCGTGAATGAGAAAATCGTTGAACGCCGCAAATGAAAATATTAGACTTTTCACTTTTCTCTCGGGAATAATATTTTCAAATTGTAAGCAAGAAACATTCACTTACAAGCATTTATTTCTAAATCGGTAAGAATGACATTTTCTTTACAAAATGAATATCCCTCATTTATCGTCATTCCTCTAAGTCATGAGGCCATTTGAAAATCATTCACCAGGAATTCACCTTTGTATTAGCCATTAAAGAAAATCTTAGGTCGCAGAAATTGAGTGATCCTTGCCCCCGAGAGCTTAGAATTTCCCCCTGGGTCATGCAAGGTCATGATCTCAAACCAAAAGGTCCATCGATTTTGTAAACTCAGTAATAATCCCAAGCAGTAGCCATCTAATGTTTTCGGAGCCTTGCTTTCAAGTTGTAGTCACACATGCTTTATATATATATATATATATATATATATATATATATATATATATATATATATATATGAAAATTCAGTGAATGGTAAATGAGTTGCTTCACCAAATTTTCCCTAGTGTAAACCGGCACATTAATTCCAATGTGTCCAAAACCTTACCTGACCTGACCTGACCCAACCCGTTTGTAACATCGACGTCATTGTGTTCGAAATCTTACCTGACCTAATCCGACTGGAACATCGACGTCATTGTATTCGAAACTTTACATGACCTGACCTGACCTGACCCGATTGGAACATCGACATCAATATGTTCGAAACCTTATTTGACGTGACCTAACCCGAATGGAACATCAGTGTCATTGTGTTCGAAACTTTACCTGACCTGACCTGACCTGACCTAACCCGATTGGAATATCAGAGTCATTGTGTACGAAACCTTACCTGACCTGACCTGACGTGACCTAACCTGATTGGAACATCGACGTCATTGTGTTCGGAACTTTATCTGACCTGACCTGACCTGAGCTAACCCGTTTGGAACATCAGTGTCATTGTGTTCGAAACTTTACCTGACCTGACCCAACCCGATTGGAACATCAGTGTCATTGTGCTCGAAACGTTACCTGACTTGACCTAACCCGATTGGAACATCAATGTCATTGTATTCAAAACCTTAACTGACCTGACCTGACCTAACCCGATTGGAACATCGACATCAATATGTTCAAAATCTTACCTGACCTAACCCAACCCATATGGAACAGTGACGTCATCACGATAAAGAAAGAAAAAAAAGTTGGGGGTTGGGAGACCATTGACCTGGTCCCTCCCTCGACCCAAAAATGACACTGTATTCAAACCTCTGTTGGAATTGTGAAAAAAAATAACCGTCCATCGAAATTAGAGCAATAATTCATTATTTGCATAATGAAATACTGCTCTAAATGGTTCACGGAAAGTCACTAACCTCATCGGCCGCTGCATGAATGATCGTAATTAAGTTATGAAGAGCAACAGAGTTTTTTTATCTGTTTGTTATCTAACACCCTTTTCGTGGCAAGGGATGAAAAGAGAAATGTACCCTAGGCTGGAAAGAAGGAACATTATATATATATATATATATATATATATATATATATATATATATATATATATATATATATATATATATATATATATATATATTTATATATATATATATATATAAATATATATATATATATATATATATATATATATATATATATATATATATATATATATAGAGGTAATTGGAGGGGAATCACTTTGTCACTGTAGCCTTGAAAATTTTCAGTAGAGTATTGTTGAATAGGTTGACTGGTTGGAGCAAGTGGTTGATGGTACTCTGAGGGATGAACAGGCCGGCTTTAGAAAGGGGCGGGGTTGCAATGATCAGATCTTCGTAGTTAGGTATTTAATGCAGCAAGCTTGTGAAATGAAAACTCCGTTAAGTCTTTTTGAAAAGGCCTTTGATAGTATTTCGAGACGGACTATGGGAAAAATCATGAGGCA
>JANJGK010000011.1:10488068-10495568 GCA_039081455.1 Macrobrachium rosenbergii | reverse complement strand
TTCTTCTTCTTCTTCTTCTTCTTATTATTATTATTATTATTATTATTATTATTATTATTATTATTATTATTATTATTATTATTATTATTATTATTATTATTTCAGTAGTTAAAACCCATTCACATGGAACAAGCACATAGGGGCCACTGCCTTGAAATTCAAGCTTCAAAGAATATTGGTTTCAACCTCCCAACGCAGACAAGACACTGCAGCAGTAACTGATCATGATACAGAAGTTAAGTATATCTTACTTTAACCAGACCACTGAGCTGATTAACAGCTCTCGTAGGGCTGGCCCGAAGGATTAGGTTTATTTTTTCGTGGCTAAGAACCAACTGGTTACCTAGCACCGGGACCTACAGTTTATTGTGGAATCCGAACCACATTATGACGAGAAGTGAATTTCTATCACCAGAAATAAATTCCTCTAATTCTTCATTGGCTGCTCGGAGAGTCGAACGCTGGGCCAACAGCGTGCCAGCTGAAAGCTCTACCACCTCTCCAATGAAGAACTTGATCATGATACAGAGCCAGTGATATTTCATCGCCCTGGGGGAGACGCGAACCCGTGACATCTGAGTGGCATTCCGCGACGCTAACCACTATACCAGCGTTTGTTTTACTGTCTTTTGTTCATACAAAAACACGAATCTTTTTTTCCATCTCTTTCTGTCTGTACAGACTCAACTGCGATCAGCGGAACTTGTCTTCAGATTAATCAAGCTTCAAGTGTTTTCATTTCTACTTCGTTTTCTTTTTCGAAAATACAAATACCTTTCTCTCTGCCCCGTTTTGTAACATCCACCTAAAAATCACCTCATCGAATTCGAAATTAAATGTATATTATTCTACAGATTTTTCGTAGAAATATGAATTAATAAATGTATATATATATATATATATATATATATATATATATATATATATATATATATACATATATACATATATACATATACATATATATATATATATATATATATATATATATATATATATATATATATATATATATATATATATATACATTATATATGGTTATGTGTGTGTGTGTGTGTGGGATGGAGGGGAAGGAATGGTATAACGACCTCACTGCCCACTTATGAAAGGTTCAATAAGCCAAGGTGGGCGCTTTGTCTAAGTGATGCAACGCTTTGCTCACAATTACTAGCTCTGTGGATCACTCCGGCTTACCCAGGAATAATTGAATGCTAGTGTGTCTCGTTGACAAGAAAAAGGGCATGGGGCTAGCAGCATCATCCCCCAAGAAGCCTGTAAGTGACCCTCTTTGGTCAACCCCTCCAGAAGGGAAAGATGCGTATGCATACTGTAAATACGTCAGAATTAAAAGTGCCCAAAGGAGAATGGAACTCGGTTTACTCCGTAAACTTAGAAAATCACAAATGTCTTAAATAGTGAACAGTATCATTCAAAATGGCTGAAGAAAAATGGGACCCCTTTTACTGTGTGTAACCTTAGAAAATGAGAAATGTTTTACACAGTGAACAGAATAATTCAGAATGGCTGCAGAAGACGGGGACTCATTTTACTCTGTATACTTAGAAAATCAGAAATGTTTTTAAACAGTGAACAGGATTACTCAAAATGGCTGAAGAAAAATGGAACTCCCTTAACTCTGTAAATTAGAAAATCAGAAATGTTTTAAACAATGAACAGAATAACTGAGAATGGCTGAAGAAGAATGAGACTCATTTTACTTTGTAAATTTGGAACGCAATGAACAGAAGAAAAAAACAAAGTTAAAAAAAACCTCAAATCTGTGTTTGTCGCGAAAATTGAATTATCAATACACCGTTTCATGCTTAATGAAAACGTTAACTATTGTGACACATAAGCGGCTTTTCATCATAACAGCTTCCTCATTATGTTGGCTTATGCAATTTCATCCATCTTCGTCTATTCTCGGATACGATCCTGAGCGTAAATCTCGGGACAGTGTATTATTCAAAGGAAATTCAAAGCTTATTTGTAATCACTCAGTTAAATCCGGCTCTTAATTAATCCTTGAGGGGAAGGAAATGTTGGCGATATATTTTAATCCCGACGTCAGCGATAAAGATTTATTCGATGTTATTGAAGTTAAAAGGTTATTGAAATTAAAAGGTTATTTATTACGTGCGAGCGGTGTTCGCCGTTATTGTTGATTGTGATGTTTGTAACAATGTATACAATACTTTATATAACACAGCCTCTAGAGTCACTGACTAAGCTTTCTTCCACATAGTATGATAAGCAAAGAGAAAGACTATTGCAAGATGTAGCAAACAATAGGTGTAAGGCAATAAAAAAAGTTGTTATTGTTGACTGTAATGTTAACAACAATGTATGTAACACTTTATGTAACACAACCTTGTGAGTCAATGACTAAGCTTTCTTTCACATAATATGATAAGCATAGAGAAAGACTATTGCAAGGTGTAGCAAACAATAAGTGTAAGGCAATAAAAAAGTTGTTATTGTTAATTATGATGTTTGCAACACTTTATGTAACACGCCCTCAAGAGTCAACAACTTTGTAAGCATCCTTTTACAGAATATGATAAGCAAAGAGAAAGGCTGTCGTAATATGTAGAAAGCAATAAGTATAAGACAATAACAAAGTTGTTACTGTTGATTGTGATGTATATAACAATGTATGCAACGCTTTATATAACACAACCCCAAGATTCAATAACGTTGTAAGCATCCTTTCACAGAATATGATAAGCAAATAGAAAGACTGTCGTGAATTATAGAAAACAATAAGTATAAAACAATAACAAATAAGCAAATAAGTTCATTCTTCAACGATCGTCTGTCGAAGAATAAGTACCATCTCAACCTTTCTCAAACTAGATTGAGTTAATAAAAAAAAAAAAAAACTAACGAGATCTGCTCCATAAGCTCCTATTTTCAAGGCATAGAGAATCAAAGCCTTTTTGATAATGAAAGACTGGCTTTTAAGGCTTTGTTTTTAAAGTATGGGGACTGAAGGTTCTCTGGTACTGGAAGACTGCTCTGTAAACCTTTGCTTCAAGGTGTTGGGCAAGAAAGATCTTTGGCATTGAAAGACCTCTCTTTATGACCTCTTAAATACTGGAAGATTGCTCTGTAAACCTTTGTTTCAAGGTGTTGGGCAAGAAAGATCTTTGGCACCGAAAGACCTCTCTTTATGACCTCTTAAGTACTGGAAGATTGCTCTGTAAACCTTTGTTTCAAGGTGTTGGGCAAGAAATATCTTTGGCATCGAAAGACCTCTCTTTATGACCTCTTAAGTACTGGAAGATTGCTCTGTAAACCTTTGCTTCAAGGTTGTTGGGCAAGAAATATCTTTGGCATCGAAAGACCTATCTTTAGGACCTCTTAAGTACAGGAAGATTGCTCTGTAAACCTTTGCTTCAAGGTGTTGGGCAAGAAATATCTTTGGCATCGTAAGACCTCTCTTTAGGACCTCTTAAGTACTGGAAGAATTGCTCTGTAAACCTTTGCTTCAAGGTGTTGGGCAAGAAATATCTTTGGCATCGAAAGACCTCTCTTTAGGACCTCTGAAGTACTGGAAGATTGCTCTGTAAACCTTTGCTTCAAGGTGTTGGGCAAGAAATATCTTTGGCATCGAAAGACCTCTCTTTAGGACCTCTGAAGTACTGGAAGATTGCTCTGTAAACCTTTGCTTCAAGGTGTTGGGCAAGAAATATCTTTGGCATCGAAAGACCTCTCTTTAGGACCTCTGAAGTACTGGAAGATTGCTCTGTAAACCTTTGCTTCAAGGTGTTGGGCAAGAAATATCTTTGGCATCGAAAGACCTCTCTTTAGGACCTCTGAAGTACTGGAAGATTGCTCTGTAAACCTTTGCTTCAAGGTGTTGGGCAAGAAATATCTTTGGCATCGAAAGACCTCTCTTTAGGACCTCTGAAGTACTGGAAGATTGCTCTGTAAACCTTTGCTTCAAGGTGTTGGGCAAGAAATATCTTTGGCATCGAAAGACCTCTCTTTAGGACCTCTTAAGTACTGGAAGATTGCTCTGTAAACCTTTGCCTCAGGGTGTTGGGCTGTCTTCCACCTGACTTTCCACCCTCTCGAAAAATTGTTTCCTAGTGCAACTGTGAGGTTTTCCTCCTGTAACACCTTTCAAACCTTCTCACTGTCAATTTCCGTTTCAGCGCTGAATGACCTCGTAGATCCCAGCGCTTGGCCTTTGGCCTGAATTCTATATTCAATTCTATTCTGTTCAAGGTATTGGGCAAGAAAGATCTTGGGCACCGGAAAACTTCTCTTTAAGACAATAAGAAAAAGTTCTGTCGCAGTGTTTAGCCCGAGCGCGTAGCGTATGAACAGAGCTCAAACAACGATGGTCTGCTAACGGGGTTTGCAAGCAGTACAGCTGTAATACTCTGGCCCTAAAGGCGATAGTGGTAGGCTCCCATTAGAATAAAGCCTATGGCCACTCTCGACAATGCTCTAAATCGTTATTACCCTTGCCGGATAAAATAAAAATACTATTTGAAGCAATTTTGTATAAGAGGTTAAAGCTCCCGTTGTTTTGTCTGACATCCTAACACAAGAGCAACTTATAACATACTTAATGTAAGTTATTGGAAGCATTTGGCGTTAATTCCCGCTGTATCTAGTATTCCCATATATATATATTATATATATATATATATATATATATATATATATATATATATATATTATATATATATATATATATATATATCCAGGAGATTTTACTCTCCCACGGCAAAAGACAAAATTAGGTAATTCCATAATAAATACGAGCTGAAGAGTGTACATGAATATCCTCCCAGTAAATAAATAAAATAAAAAGAGTAAGTGAACGGCTATGGCACATGACTAGGCTTACTGAAATTGGGTATATGGTTACCATGAGGTGTAATATGACCTGAAGTTGCATCTGGGATGTACCTTGTACGAATTGAGTAGAATATGTATAGTATTCTACTCAATTTACGGAAAACAAAATTTCCCTAAATAAACACGAGTGTCCTCAGATAAATTTACAGAGGACATGTTTGTAATAGTGCATCACTAAATAAATAAATAAATAAATATATATATATATATATATATATATATATATATATATATATATATGTATATATATATATATATACACACATATATATTACTGTATATATATATACATATATATATGTATATATATATACATATAATTATATACACTCACAAACATGTGTATATTTATACACGCAAGCATGTGCTTTTCCATAAGTTTATCAGCGTAAAGAGTATATGTTCATGATATTGAATATACAAGAGATAGAGAAGGTAACAGTTTTACTTACGAAGCTAAAAGTAAATATGAAAAGAATTTAATTTTTAAATCACCCTTAGGAATAAAATCATACCGGTAATGCCAATGAAGGAGAAGGACTTGAGGGTAGCCTCAGGATTTTATGAAAGGAGAATAAAAGTGTCTTGACACAACAGCAAACGTTAAGAGTAACATGATAGGGGGTAAAAGTGCAAAAAAAAAAAAAAAAAAAAAAAATAAGGAATTCCTGTTAGTGTAGTGAATCTTCATGCTTGCAGCAATAAGGTTAATTGTTGCAAGTTTGAAGCGTGACGCACCAGCTTATTGTTAAGCTTTTATGTAACCATTTCCTTGTGGTTTACTTTAAATTAACTCTGGTATTGTTTGCTTTGGTCAGTACCTTTTGAGTTATTTGCTACTTTCTTTTTGCATTTGCCGAATTGCCTTCCGTTAAAGCTTGACCAGTAATAATAATAATAATAATAATAATAATAATAATAATAATAATAAAATAATAAATATTATTATTATTATTATTATATTATTATTATTATTATTATTATTATTATTATTATTATTATTATCAGTATCGTAAAATTTTTTTCACTGACGGAAAATATTAAGAAAGAGTCAGGGACCGAATGCTAGCCCAGATAATAATAATAATAATAATAATAATAATAATAATAAATAATAATAATAATAATAATAATAATAATAATAATAATAATTATTATTATTATTATTATTATTATTATTATTATTATTATTATAGGAAAAACTGAGGAAGGGTCAGGGCCCGTGGCATTGCCTCAGTTGGTCACGGTGCCCCCAGGCACGCGTCAGCTAGAACAAGGAGCAGTATGGTAGGTTAGGTTAGGTCAGAACCTGTAAGTTATTATGCAAAATCATATTACCAACTATATGGCCAGTGATAAAAAATGTATTTCGGGATCACGGTAGGTTAGGTCAGGATCAGCCAAAGCTATTATGCAAATCATATTAACAGCGCCATGACAAGTGATAAAAATGAATTGGGGATCTCGGTGTTTTGCTGTAATGTTTGGTTTTCATGACAAGAATTCGTCAGTAAAGATCGTGGATGAATAAACAAATTATTATTAAAGATAATAAAAGGCAATACACACAGGAAGGCTTCGTAAGCGAGCACTTCTTCTTTAATGTTCAAAACTCATCGATACCAAACGCTCGGGGAGACAAAGCTAAGTCAGAGGTCTGGTTTCTGACCGAACTATTAATTGACTGACTGACTGATTGATTGATTGATTGATTGATTGATTGATTGACTGACTGATTGACATTCAGGAGACAAGCTTTGTTTTCAAAGCTAAGTCAGATGTCTGTGTTGACCGACCGATTGATTGACTGACTGACTACCGAGTGACTGACTGACCGACTGATTACGTTCCGGGAGACAAGCTTTGTTTTCAAAGCTAAGTCAGAGTTCTGGGTTGACCGACCGATTGATTGACTGACTGTTTGACTGACTGACTGACTGACTGGCTGACTGACCTGACTGATTAATGTCCGGAAACTAGCTTTGTTTTCAAAGCTAATTCAAAGGCAACGGTTTGAGCGACCGATTGATTGACTGACTGGCTGACGGACTGATTGATTAATTGACATGATTGATTAAGTGGTTGTTTGATTGACTCACTGACCTGATTGATTTGACTGATTAACGTTCCGGGAGACAAGCTTTGTTTTCAAAGTTAAAGTCAGTGGTCTAGGTTGACCGACCGATTGATTGACTGACTTGATGACTGACTGACTGATTAATGGTCCGGGAGACAAGCTTTGTTTTTCAGGGCTAAGGCAAAAGTCTGGGTTGAACGACCGATTGACTGACTTAATTGACTGATTAATTGGTCGATTCATTGACTGATTAACGTTCCGAGAGACAAGCTTTGTGTTTTCAAGGCTAAGTCAAAGATCAGGGGTTGACCGACCATTGACTGACTTCATTGATTAATTGATTGACTGACTGACTGGACTGACTGATGGGCCTGACTGACTGACTGACTAACTGACTGACTGACGGACTGATTAACGTTCCGGGAGCCAAGCTTTCGTTTGTCTTTCAAGGTTATGTCAAAGGATCGACGATTCACTGATTGATTGACTTATTGACTCACTGGCGGTTTCAAGTTTTACAGGGGGGCATGTTTATAACTGCGGTCATC
>JANJGK010000011.1:10411184-10487968 GCA_039081455.1 Macrobrachium rosenbergii | reverse complement strand
ATATATACTGTATATATATGTTATATAAAGGTATAAATATAAATATACATATACATATAAATATAAATATATATATATATATAAATATATATATATATATATATATATATATGTCTAAGCACTAAAATAATCTTTAGACTTATAAGGGTCAACAGCAGGTATATCAAATGAGGAGGAGAGAAGTGCCAATTTGTTGTAAACCTTTCATAGACAAAGTAGCAGTCTTCAAAGTGTGATAAACCGAGGTATGTAAAAGAAATTTTCACGCAAGATGAATAGATACTTTGTGCTGCTGTTATGGAATTTATAACCATTCATCTGTTATGTATATATATACATAATATATACAGTATATATATATATATATATATATATATATATATATATATATATATATATATATATATATATACATGTATATATAATACAGTATATATATATATATATATATATATATATATATGTATATATATTTATATATATATATATGTATATGTATATATATAATGTGTGTATGTCAGGTTTTGCCACTATGCACTTTGTATCCCTATGGAGATGTGGTCAGAAGAATATATCCAAGTCCTTATTATTAAGACGACTTCAGGTGGTGTTAGGTGGTGCGGGAGTGGACCTCAGACCTACCACACATCGCAAAGATGTGTAACAATATATATATATATATATATATATATATATATATATATATATATATATATATATATATATGTATGTATGTATATATACATATGTATGTATATATACATGTGTATGTATATATATTATTTGTATGCAGATATACAATTAAATATCAACTGATAAACATAAAGCCAAGTTGAAAAAACCCTGTGCCCATTACAGATTCATTGTCCTAAGTTTACTTTTGCCGTACATTAATCACGCCATCCCACCTGTGACCATCATCATCATCATCATCATCAAGGCGTGACTCATTTCGTCACTTTAACTCCTCAGTGTCGAACTAATCGGCGGTTCACGCAGACCTTCAGCCAATTAAACCACTCGAGCCATTCTCAAAATGCTGAGAAGTCTCATCAGCAAATGAATCTCTCAGCCAAACAGACTGCCAGTCAACCTGACACCAAGACACACAGTCGTACATCTCTCAGCCATTAGACTTGAATGGTGAATTATCGTTGAGCTGTTTCCCTTTTAGATTTGTGATTATTATTATTATTATTATTATTATTATTATTATTATTATTATTATTATTAACGATAAAGCTGTTTCCCCTTCAGAATTATGATTATGATGATGATTATTATTATTATTATTAGCGATAAAGCTGTTTCCCCTTTAGAATTATGATTATGATTATAATTATTAACGATAAAACCGTTTTCCCTTTAGAATTATGATTATTATTATTATTATTAACGATAAAGCTGTTTCCCCTTCAGAATTATGATTATGATTATTATTATTATTATTAACGATAAAGCTGTTTTCCCTTTAGAATTATGATTATGATTTTTATTATTATTAACGATAAAGCTGTTTCCCCTTTAGAATTATGATTATTATTATTATTATTATTAACGATAAAGCTGTTTTCCCTTTAGAATTATGATTATGATTTTTATTATTATTAACGATAAAGCTGTTTCCCCTTCAGAATTATGATTATGATTATTATTATTATTAACGATAAAGCTGTTTCCCCTTTAGAATTATGATTATTATTATTATTATTATTATTATTATTATTATTATTATTATTATTATTATTATTATTATTATTATTAACGAAAAAGCTGTTTTCCCTTTAGAATTATGATGATTATTATTATTAACGATAAAGCTGTTTTCCCTTTAGAATTATGATTATAATTATTATTAACGATAAAGCTGTTTTCCCTTTAGAATTATGATTATTATTAACGATAAAGCTGTTTCCCCTTTAGAATTATGATTATTATTATTATTATTATCATTAACGATAAAGCTGTTTCCCCTTTAGAATTATTATTATTATTATTATTATTATTATTATTATTATTATTATTATTATTATTATTATTATTATTATTATTCAGATGATGACACCTATTCATATGGAACAAGCCCACAGGGGCCACTGACTTGAAATTCAAACTTCCAAAGAATAGTGTTCATTAGGAAGAAGTAAGAGGAAGTAAAGGGAATTGAAGAAAGAAGAGACAACGCTTATTAAAAGAGAAAAAAAATAAATAAATAAACGAAAATGTGTCAAAATGCAAGAAGAATAGCATTAGGGTAGTAATGCATTGCATCTCCGGTTGAACGTTTGAAGTTCCTTTGAGAGGCTGTTCCACAGTCCAACGGTGTGAGGAATAAAGGACCTCTGGAACTGAGAAGTTTAACAGCGAGGCACATTCACCGCACGTTAGCGCTGCTGTACAGCGAATCTTGTTGCTCTCGGCAGATAAAGGGATCAGGGATTAATTGTTAATGTTAAAGATCTCTGTTAAGATACAACTTATGAAACTAGCCTCTCCTTTTCCTTCCTTTGCGTTGACGGACTAAAATTTGGACTGAGTGGTCTTGCTGATGTGCTGCTCGCTCACAATCTCCACTGACGTTTTTCCCCGATGTCTCCGGCCGGCCAATGAAGAATTAGAGGAATTTACTTGTGGTGATAGAAATTCATTTCTCGGTATAATGTGGTTCGGATTCCACAATAAGCTGTAGGTCCCGTTGCTAGGTAACCAGTTGGTTCTTAGCCACGTAAAATAAGTCTGATCCTAGGAGAGCTGTTAATCAGCTCAGTGGTCTGGTTAAACTAAGCTATACGTAACGTTTTCCCCGATGTGGCAGGTCGATGAGGTGGGCAGTCTAATGCGGGCATCTAATTCAAGCTTGACAGAAACTATAAAACTCTCTGAAAAGTAAGACCTCGAAATGAATGATTCAGGGAAAACGCAAACAAGAGATAAATATCCGGAGTTTAGCAGTGCGAGGAAGGAAATAATACCTTAGCTTATAACAGCAAAGGTATTATTGATCCTTGGTCTTCCAGGCGAAAACCCGCGAGATTCGCAAGGAAGAAAAAGTAAAATCACTTTAAAATTATTAACCATAATTAATATACATTTTTGGATTCCTAGTAACCCGACGATCCCAAATTGCCTGGGAAAATACATCATTATGAATTATGAACTCGTGAGGATTCCAAAATTATCCATTATATATATATATATATATATATATATATATATATATATATATATATATATATATATATATATATATATAAAATATATATATATAATATATATTATATATATATATATATATATATATATATATAATATATATATATATAATATATATTATATATATATATATATATATATATATAAAATATATATATATATATATTTTATATATATATATATATATATAAAATGGCCCCCGACCATCTCGTAGATAGTCATTTATCAAAAGGTTTTATTATGTGGTTACGGGGAAGTCGGATTCTTCTTGCTGAGAACATTCAGAGGTTGGAGCTTTGTAATCTCTCTCTCTCTCTCTCTCTCTCTCTCTCTCTCTCTCTCTCTCTCTCTCTCTCTCTCTCTCTCTCTTTCTCTCTCTCTGTTTAATTATCTGTTAGCTTCTCTCACCCTTCTTTCTAAAGAACACTGAGATACTTCATTTTACCAGAAAATGTTTTTTGCAGTTTCACTGGGAAAGCAGTTCTTGGTCGATATCCCATATGAAGAGTTTTTGTTGAAGAAATAGGCACCTTCTCTCTCTCTCTCTCTCTCTCTCTCTCTCTCTCTCTCTCTCTCTCTCTCTCTCTCTCTCTCTCTCTCTCTCTTTAAATATCTGTTTTCTTCTTTCATCCGCCTTTCTAAAGAACAATGAGATCCTTTTACCATTTTTGCAGTTTCACTTGGAAACTAACTCTTGATTGACGTCCCAAATACAGGTTTTTTGTTGAAGAAATAGGCACCACATTAACAAGATGATTCTCTAAATCACGGAAAATAGGCAAGAGATCATTAGAAAAAGTTAAACAATACCTGCTAAAATAACAATTCATTGATAGTAAAGGCTACAATCACTAACAATCAAGACATATTTCTTGATTTAATTCTTTTACACAGTGAACAGAAACATCACGTTAGTAAAAAAAATATGCATATTTGGAAAAGAGTAAGAGAAAGTGACTATTCACTGACAGAAAACGTCAAAATGACAAAGTCAAGATACAAATCTTTGATTCTGATTATGTACACATTTATTTACAAAAGAAACGAATATTTCAAAAGGACAAAATATCCCAAGAGTTATAAAAACAAAAAGCAATAAAAAGTATCATCTTTACCAAAGAAACTGCCACGAAATTAACCGAAAACACCAGAATAGCAAATAAACTATAAACTATTACATGGGATGTTTATTATTATTATTATTATTCCCAACGAAGCACACAAACCAATAATATTCCGGAAAAGGAGAGAGAGAGAGAGAGAGAGAGAGAGAGAGAGAGAGAGAGAGAGAGAGAGAGAGAGAGAGCGTCACTCAAAAAAAATGAAGAGATAAAGGGGAAATAGTTATTGGTAGGCCTTCGGGAGAAAGCGGACGGCAGATAGGCCTAGGGGAAGTTGATTTAGCTGAAGGAACTTACACCCCGTCTTATTTTCTCTTCGGTATACGTCCGTGGTCTTATCTCTGCTCTTCCTCATCCCGTTTTCGTAGAAAGAGCAGGAAACGATGTAAACCTTTATTCGTTTATAAACACACACACACACACACACACACACACACACACATATATATATATATATATATATATATATATATATATATATATATATATATATATATATATATATATATATATATTATATATATATATATATATATTATATATATATATATATATATATATATATATATATATATATATATATATATAAATATATTTACTGTATATATTGTAACATACACCGAGTAATTCCTTATATTCATAATTATCAAGCTACAAACATTGTTAAATATCCAGTTCACAAAACCTCAGGAATAACTTACACCCAAGGAGAATTATATAATTCATAAGTACTTCGTCAGTCAAGCTGCGGTTCGAATCCCAGTGTTGACAAAACACTTATTATAATAGTTATATTCCCGATGTACAGTGAATTTAATATTGAACGACATGACACCCAAAGGGAATTATAAGTGCCACTGCGCCGGCACAGAAGCACTTATCAGCTAAAATTCCCTTTGGATGTAAGTTATTTCCAAGGTAGAGTGATATTTGCAACTTGATAATTGTGCATATAAAAAAATTCGCACGTGAATGTTACAATCAATTAACTACCAGGAATTTCCCGCCGTCACAATTACTAAGGTATTAGTGACTAATATATATAATGTGTATATATATATATATATATATACATATACATTATATAATTATATATATATACATACACGCAAGCATACATAAATACGTATATGTATATACAAACGCAAGCTATATATATAGTATATATATATACATACATACACATATATAAATATATATATATATATATATATATATATATATATATATATATATATATATATATATATGTTGCATATAAGCACACAATACTGTATATACTAGTATAAATAGGCTACTTGTGCTTAAGATATAACAAGAAATCAAATAGCAAGCCCACGAAACTTATTGTGAAGAATATGCCTCGAGTTGCAAGAATGCCAGCTTGAGTCTTCAGCACTGTATAACCCATTTGTCTTCAGTAATCAGAAACAAGCGACGTGCTCCAACCCTCTATCATAGGAAATCCTGATATACAGAAGCATTAAATCTGAACCAGAAATAGAATTGCCATTAACGTGGAACCGACCTCATATCCCTAATCTCCTTACTCTTGAGAATTTATTGATTTTATCCTGGTGTATGAGATTTTGGACGTGAATCTAAACTGCCTTTCTTTATTTTTTGTTCACGTGTTACCATTCCTTTGTAATGTGGCGATTTTAAAGGGAGGGAGAGAGAGAGAGAGAGAGAGAGAGAGAGAGAGAGAGAGAGAGAGAGAGAGAGAGAGAGAGAGAGGGTATTTGGTTACTTTTCTTTCTTTCCGTGTTACTTTTTTAGTAATAAGGCAATTCTAAAGATTATCATTTGTGTGTGAGAGAGAGAGAGAGAGAGAGAGAGAGAGAGAGAGAGAGAGAGAGAGAGAGAGAGAGAGAGAGAGAGAGTTTGCTTCTCTTTTTTTCCGTGTTGCTTTTTCTAGTTTTGGCAATTATAAAGATTTCTTTTCATTACGAGAGAGAGAGAGAGAGAGAGAGAGAGAGAGAGAGAGAGAGAGAGAGAGAGAGATTTATGAAGCCTTTTTAATCCGGACCCAATCAGTGGGAGGAGATACCTCGTTATTGATGATGTAACATCCAGGATTACGATGATTATTTTGGGCCAGTTTTTTTCCTTTCTTATTTTGTTGATAGGTTTTGACACTAGACTCTCTCTCTCTCTCTCTCTCTCTCTCTCTCTCTCTCTCTCTCTCTCTCTCTCTCTCTCTCTCTCATAATGGAGAAAGCTTTTGAAATTACCACATACAAGGAAAAAGTAACACGGAACGAAAGAAGAGTACACCCTGTCTCTCTCTCTCTCTCTCTCTCTCTCTCTCTCTCTCTCTCTCTCTCTCTCTCTCTCTCTCTCTGCCCATCAAAATTTTCTACATTCTTGTAATACAGTCAACACAATTGTTACAGGTAACTACACTGACCCTTGGAAACATCCCTACGTAGTTCCCGTTTAGAAAAGTGGAGACACTGAAAACGCTGGAAATTACAGACCAATCTCTCTGTTGCCTGTCATCTCTAAAATAGTCGAGAAACTAATAACCATTCAACTAATGGCTTTCCTTAAATTAAACCACTTACTAGCTAACGAACAACATGGTTTTAGGCCTATCCTTTCAACGGAAACTGCGCTGCTTAAGGTTACCAATAAAATATAAGAAAACACAGAAAGTAAAAAAAATATCACTCCTGTTATTATTGGATCTATCCAAAGCGTTTGATAGTGTTCATCACCAAATTCTAGTAAGTAAATTAGTCAATGTCGAGTCGTTTTGGTTTGAAAATTATGTTAGCAATCGCATCCAATCTGTTCTTGTTGGATCAATCCTATCCTCTCCTGAGGAGGTATCTGTTGGTGTACCCCAGGGCTCGATTTTGGGCCCACTGCTGTTTTTTATCTATATCACCGACCTGCCACAATATATACGAGATGATCTTCTTGTTATTTATGCTGATGATACCCAGATTTTGCTGACCTGGGACTTGAAAATTTTCGATGAGTTTATAAGAAGAGCCGACAATATATTGACTACTGCAAAACATTATTTTAATAGTAACGGCCTTTGACTTAATGAAAGCAAAACGCAAGTAATTTTCTTCAGATCAAGACAGTATACCTCTCGCATACTGGAGAACACAGACATAAAATTCTGTAATGTGACTCTTGTCCCATCGCACAGTTAAAATCCTGGGAGTTTTCATGGATAGTAGCGTGACTTTTAATGCGAATACTGACGAATTCTGTTATCTTAACAGAGTGAGTGATAGATCTGAGACAGACTGTTGAGTCATGGGGGTACGGTCGTTGGTACTGTGTACCCTAAACTGCTGCTTGAGGGTCTGGGGCTCGACCAATGAAACCCATTTTGGAAAGGGTCGGGAAAGTACAAAATTTCCCCACAAAGGTCGCCGTTGGAGGTGCCCGAAAGCATGACCATGTTACTGCAATATTTGAAAAATTGAACTGGCTACGAATGGCGCAGAAGTACTTTTACGCCATATGCCTCTTAATTTACGAAATCAGAAATAAAGCTGTCCCAGAATGGCTTTGTTCACTGCCTACGGTAGGCCAGAATCGTGCGAGAACATTAACATTAACACGAGGCATCAGGTTAACTTGCCTGTTCCGAGAACTTTCACCGACACGGGAACGAAAGAGGAGTCTACATGTAATTGGTCCCATACTTTGGAATCGTCTGCCTGCAGATATGAAGAGGCGCGATACCCCATCGTCATTTAAATATCAACTGATTGCACATTCATTCCAAAAATGAGCAACTCTTCATCTTTTAACCTTCTGAACTGAACTGAATATAGAATTTAGGCCAAAGGCCAAGCACTGGTACCTATGAGGTCAATCAGTGCTGAATCGGAAACTGACAGTAAAAGGTTTTAAAGGCGTAACAGGAGGAAGACCTCGCAGATGCACTATGAATCAATTGTTAGGAGAGGTTGGAAAGTAAGAGGGAAGAAAGAGAATACGAAAAGAGGTACAGTAAAAGGAAAGAAAAAGGTTGCAGCTAGGGGCCGAAGGCACCCTGCAAAGAACCTGTTCTCATCACTGTCGCGGGTTTTCAGGGGCTTTTGGAAATACTCTCTTCTGCACCGAACGAAAGTTGTGAAATTTTACCTCAAGTCATAAACTCTGTTTACATGTTCTTTTCATTAGAGTGAGCTAATTTATTATTATGTTGACTTGACAGTTTAATCCTGGTAAGTATAAACTTGATTGTTATTAAGGATCACACTTCTTTTATGGCTATATCATTAAACGTTGTGGATTCTACCAAACTTTTGTTACACAGAGTCGAGAATTTTATTGTCTTTCTGTTTTTACCGATATAAGAAAGATTATATTGCAATATACCATCTGTATACTGCATACAAGTGTTTTGAAAATGAATGTTGCTTATTATGTAGAAACTTAAAAAAAAAATATGAATAGACTTACTGTATGTTTCCAAAGAATGAGTAATGAAATGTATGTAATAACCATTGTTAATGGAATAAAGAATATTGACTTTCACTGTGACTCTCTCTCTCTCTGTCACTCTCTTCCAATTAATGAATGTTGGGCTCTGTTAATTCTACAACTTTTATCATCCGTAAATTCATCATTTTCATTTATGATGTCATCAGACCTAATCAGTTTCTTAGGGCGAAAGTCCTGAAGGTATCAATTATAATAACACCCTTCTGTAATTGTTACTGTTGTTTATTTGTCAGCGTTATTAACGTTACAGTTAAACATTATTTTGGATACGCACCACGAGGTTAATAATAATAATAATAATAATAATAATAATAATAATAATAATAATAGTTTTGTTATTATTATTATTATTATTGTTTTGTTATAATAATAATAATAATAATAATAATAATAATAATAACGACAAAACTATTATTATTATTATTATTATTATTGTTAGCGAAAATTACATGATGGCATGCGGCAGAAAGACCTGCAATCATTCCACAGCAGTGTCGAATAAATGCCAAGAATAGAATTACTAAATGCACAGGGTATCGGGAGCAATTGCAACTTCCCTTGCCAAGTTGTGTAGGCGTCAGAAAGCATTCTCATTTTTATTTTTCAGCTATATGTATATTGCACCGATAATAAAGACTAGTTAAGTCCACAATGTATACCGTTTAAATATTTACGAAACCTAATATTATCTCATAATTATTTGTTCAAGTTTCTTTCCTATATATTTTATACTCATAATAAGGACTGAATATGAAAATGTACCGTTTAAATTTGAAAGAGAATATGAAGAGTGGTCCAGTGATAGGAATGAAAGGGGTTGCAGCTAGTGGGCGAAGGGACGCTGCAAGGAACCTAAGTAATGCCTACAGCGCACCGCTTGAGGTGCACTGACGTCACTACCCTCCTACGGGGAATACTGAAAATGTGGCAATAAAGCTATATTCATTTGGACTGCATTCAGGCGGAAATGACTGCGTGTAATCTGGTGGAAGCTTTTAAGTAAGGTATGATCATATTGGTCTGCATTTTAAGGTTAAAGAATGATACATATACCTCTCTGAAAAATTAGATACATACCGAGATGTATTTGAAATTCTATTTGTGTCAAAATATACAATCTCACTGACGTTAGTGTGCATTCTGAATAACAGTGAATTATGACAAAAAGAATTTCTGTCAAGTGAAATATCTTGTGCGTGTGTGTGTGTGTGTGTGTGTGTGTATATATAATAAATATATATATATATATATATATATATATATATATATATATATATATATATATATATATATATATATATATACATAGGCTATATATATATATATATATATATATATATATATATATATATATATATATATATATATATATACATTTATATATTTATATATGTATATATATTTATAAATATATTATATATATATATATCTATTATATATGTATATGTATATATACATATATATATATATATATATATATATATATATATATATATATATATATATATATATATATATATATATATATATATTAGATCTAGCACCATAAAAAGATTAGAAATAATAATAATATCTTGCCAACGCTTCCTGAGGCAAAATCAAAATATAGCGATTTCTTGGGAGTGCCTTGAAAAAAACCTCTCCGGCAGAAATAACTGTGACAAAGGAAATGGCAATTTCGGAATTTAGTCTGAATACTCTGGGAAGCCTTTTCAGAAAACAAGTTTACGAAATAATTTTTTTTCTAAATTTATTCTGGTTGCTTTGGAAAACTTCCCGAAAGAAGGAAAGAAGTACATAAATAAAAAGACTAAAAATAAATATTTCAAAATTTCTTCCGAGTGCCGTGGAAATCTTCACGGAGAAAAACTAGTGAAAAATAAATTGTTTATTACGAAATTTATCTGAATAAGTTTGAAATCCTTCCCGGGATGAGAAAGCCAAAGAAATAAATTAAAAATTGTTTACATTAAATTTATTCCGAATGATTTGGGAACCTTCCTGTGCCCGAATTAAAGTAAAAAAAATTATAAGGTTAGGAACTTATTTTGAAATTTATTCTTCCCCGATATATTTCCGTTGCCATTTGGGATTACGTTCTCAAATTTATTCTGAATAACTTGGGATCCTTCCTGTGCCCGAATTAACGCAAAAATAATAATAATAATAATAAAAATAATAATAATAATAATAATAATATAATAATAATAATAATAATAATAATAATATAATAATAAAATATAAAGTTAGGAATTTATTTTGAAATTTATTCTTCCCCAATATATTGCCGTTGCTATTTCGAAATTTATTCTTCCTTTATATATTTCCGTTGCCAAATTTATTACGAATGACTTGGTAACCTTCCTGTCGCCGAAAAAAAGTAAAAAAAAAAAAAATTATAGATTGTTAAAAATAAATTCGAAATTTATTCTTCCCCAAAATATTTCTGCTGCCATTTGGGGTTACGTATTCTGCTTGGGAACCTTCCTGTGCCCGAAAAAAATTGATATAGCGTTAAAAATTTATTTTGAAATTTATTCTCTCCCCCGCCCCCCCCCCCCCCAGTGTTTCCGCTGCCATTTGGGATTACGCTTTCCCAACGTCTGATCATTCCCGGGGAATGACCCCCTGTTCTTGCGTGTTCTCTTCCTGTCTAGACGGAGGAAGACAGCTAAAGAGATTACGGAAGCTCTTGGCGAGGCGATCTAGCCTGAAGGAGGAGTCTGCAAATCGCCCGCAGATACAGGCTCATCTTTCTGTGTAGAACTGCAATATCGTGTATCTGGGTCAGCTTGTAACGAACGGTTTAGAAAAGGGGGAATTCCAAATTAAGTTTATATATATATATATATATATATATATATATATATATATATATATATATATATATATATATATATATATATTATATACTATATATATATATATATATATATATATTGACACAGACATGCACACACACACACACACATATATATATATATATATATATATATATATATATATATATATATATATATATATATATATATATATATATATATATATATATTAATATATATAAAATTATAGGACATAAACGAACTGATGAAAGAAAGATATCCCAAAAAAGTCAATAAGAAATCCTTATAAACCCAAAGAAAACTCTATATCCTACTAGCCATAAAAGAGAGAGAGAGAGAGGGAGAGAGAGAGAGACTTTTCGGCCTTGCAGACCATGCAGCCAGCCAGCATTTTGGTAATTAGGGGAGGGGGGATGTGGGGTAGGGGAGGAGGAAGGCGAAATGCTAAACGAATTACGGCGCTCTCATCACTATAGGTTAGTTGTATTTTGTTCCTAATTTTCAATAATGAAGGTAATTCCTGCTTTTCAAACTGCCCGGAATTGACGTCGAACCATGAAACTGCAATTTCGGAGTTCTCCGGGAAAGCGAAGGGTACGGAGGAGGGGATGGGTGGGAGAGGGGGGGGAGATGAGTGGGGGAGGGGGAAGGGTTACCGGAATTTTTGCACCTTTTTTTTATAGTAATGCTGAGGAAATATCAGGTGATTATTGAGTCTTAAGTATATATACACACTTTTCAGCTATGTATGAGGGGTGAAGGACAAAAATAGGTATGATAGATGATTGGTTGAGAGAGAGAGAGAGAGAGAGAGAGAGAGAGAGAGAGGGGGGGGGGACTAAACTCTCGCAACTCTTTACTACATCCGTCTCCTGAGATGGGAATATTATTTACTCTTGACAGTAATATGAATTTCCTCACCCGTTTATACCTGCTGATGTGTTCAATAACAGAATGAACAAACGCGCACACACATCGTAGTTATATATATATATATATATATATATATATATATATATATATATATATATATATATATATATATATATATATATATATATATATATATATATATATATATATATATATATATATATATATATATATATATATATATATATATATATATATATATTGTCACGTTAAGTGATGGTTTTGCGGGAACTGCTGGTTCCCCGCTCGTTCCCTTTTGTGGATTGCTGCCTCCTTACCTTCAAGTTTTTTTTGTTTTGATGCTTTCGTGGTGAGCTGCCGGTTTTCTGTCGTCAGTCGGGTCTGGTAGGGCAGCGGAAGTAGCGGCAGTGGCAGCAGCAGCAGGCAGTTTTTGGGAGTCGACGTTGGTCGAGTTTTTGAGCAGCAAATTGGAGCACGCCTACGAAGTGGAGCACGTCGTAGAGGTGGAGTGTGACCATGAGTAGTCGTGTGACCACGAGCTGCTCATCTTTGATGACAGCGTGAGGCTGTCCTGACGTCTCCATCGGGGTTTTCTGGTTGGTGGGTTTTTGTCCCTGTTGCACAGCTGAGGGCTGTCTTGGTGCCCCGATGGAGGACGTATGTTTGGTTTTTTTTTCTGCCTGCTGTTGTTTATTTTTGCCTTTTTTTTTGTTTAATGCTACTTTTTGTTTATTTAACTTGATTTTGTTTAGAGCTGCCTTTTGGTTTTTTTTGTATTTATGGTTTTTATCTTTTTACCAGACCTGACTCACTTGTAAATATTGTGAATAAATTAATTTTAAGCTCATTTTATTGTTTTTGTTGTTTTCTCCTCCTTTGTTTGTTGCATCTGCCGTCAGTCATGACAGCCCCGTCCTGAGTATGTTAAAGAACCTGCATAACGGCCCACTCGGGTCGTTACATATATATATATATATATATATATATATATATATATATATATATATATATATATATATATATATATATATATATATATATATATATATATATATGTATATATAAATATATACACATACATAAATATATGCATATATATTATATATATACATACACAAACATATGTACATGTATATATATATATATATATATATATATATATATATATATATATATATATATATATATATATGTATATATATGTATATACACACAGATATATGTACTTCTTCTTCTTCTTCTTCTTTTAACGTGCTTTTTTCCCATTTTTGTATGGGGTAAGCACGATGCCTTCTTTTGAAGGACTTTTGATTTGGCTTTGGGGCAGACCGTAGTCTCGATCGGCTGCCCTGCCTGACATCGCTTAGACCCCGGTAGCGTATATACATATTAACATACATACTTACATAGCTACATACATACATAAACACCTAGGAAGACCATGATACTTCAGGTATGATTTTCATTAAAAAATAAATAAATTGCAGATGATCACAGGCACGATGTGTAATCAATTTTGTTTTCATCAATAACTGACCTTTCGTCGCCAAAAAATCAAGAAAGATATATAATAGCATATCTTAGGGGACTGCTGTGAAAGCAATGTTTAACTAGAAAATATGCACTGGGGTTTGATTTAAAAGTATAATATCAATGTTAACAGCACTCGATAAGCGGTTTAAATGTAGTACCATAAACTGTGGGGGTGGGGAGAAGCCTCAGTATATAGGGATCCTTGCCACGTCAAGTTAGGTTGAAATTAATATCAGTACTTGGCAGCACGCAGTCTGAATAGTGTGTTACTTAGTAATATCAATACTTAGTAACACACTAATCTGTTGCAAAGGTCTGAATAAAGTGCTTCTAGGTAATGTCAGTACTTAGTAGTACACTAGTCTGCTGCAAAGGTCTGAATAGTGTGCTACTTAGTAATATCAATAATTAGTAGTACATTAGTCCGTTGCAAAGGTCTGAGTAGTGTGCTATTAAGTAATATCAATAATTAGTAGCACACTAGTCTAGTTTTGTAATATCTATTTATTTTACTAAGTAGCACACTCAATTGCAAAGGTTTGAATAGTGTGATGCTAAGTAATACCAGTAATTACTACACTATTCTAGTGTGCTAAGTATAATATCAATAATTACTACTACCACACTATTCTAGCGTGCTAAGTAATATCAATAATTACTACCACACTATTCTAGTGTACTAACTAATATCAATAATTACTACCACGCTGTTCTAGCGTGCTAAGTGATATCAATAATTACTAACACACTGTTCTAGTGTGCTAAGTAATATCAGTAATTGCTACCACACTGTTCTAGTGTGCTAAGTAATATCAATAATTACTACCACACTGTTCTAGTGTACTAAGTAATATCAATAATTACTACCACACTATTCTAGTGTATTAAGTAATATCAGTAATTACTACCACACTGTTCTAGTGTGCTAAGTAATATCAGTAATTGCTACCACACTGTTCTAGCGTGCTAAGTAATATCAATAACTACTACCACGCTCTTCTAGTGTACTAAGTAATATCAATAATTACTACCACACTATTCTAGTGTATTAAGCAATATCAGTAACTACTACCACACTGTTCTAGTGTGCTAAGTATAATATCAATAATTACTACTACCACACTATTCAGTGTGCTACCAAGTAATATCAATAATTAGTAGAACACTAGTCTGGTGTGCAACTCACTATTGATAATACCAAGGGGCACGCTAGTCTGTTACAAAGGTCTGAACGATAATAGCTAAAATGAGGCCAACTGCTGCTCTGCTGATGAAAGCCTAAACGATTCCCCAGCGATACTAAAGGAATGTACATCATTTCCACCTTGTGACTGCGCAAGCATTTATTTTCTCAGGCAGATGGAAATAATGAAAAGCTCAGAGCCACGTATACGTACGTTTCTGCAATAGAAATTTCCCCCCTCACCCCACCCCCCAAACCTGCTGGTGCATATTACAAAGCGCTAAACACCCTTGTTTAAAGTAATACAACTTTAAAGTCATTACCGAGTCCACCGCCACCAGCTTTTAATCTGCAAAACCTGGTCTTTTCCCCACTGATGATGAAAGGATTACACTCGCCTGCGCCGCCCGACGAATTTGTTTAAGCTATTCGCCTCTCCGTCACAAACAAAGTCTCTCTCTCTCTCTCTCTCTCTCTCTCTCTCTCTCTCTCTCTCTCTCTCTCTCTCTCTCTCTCCTGCTTTGAACGACTATTTGCATTTAGATGCGAAAAAGAGAGGAAAGGAAAAAGAGAGAAGGCCTCTTGCTTTGAGTGAACATTTACTTTCGGATACAAAAAGAAATGTAAAAGACTTGAGTCCTTTCCTCTGGTTTATAATTGACCAAAGAATGCAAAACACACACACACACGCGCGCGCGCGCCCACGCCTCTTGGCTTGAATTGGTAACTGCCTCCTGTTTTCAATGATTATTTACTTTCTGATGCAAGAAGAAAACCACTTGACTCTTTAGCCTACAATTATTAGCATGAGAGAAAACAAAGCCTCTCTAGTTTTGAGAGATGGAATAAAACAAACGAGTACACCCACACACACAAACGGGCAGGTAACTCACTGGCTCGTCAACTTGAGAAGTGTTTGATTGTTTTTCTTATTTCAGGGTTATAAAGGCAATAAGCCCGTCAATATAAACAATTAATAACACGAAGTTAATCATTTGCCAATTATATTCGTTGTTGTTAGGTTTTGATAACACGAGGGTAATAATTTGCAAATTATATTTGCTGTTGTTCGATTTTGATAACACGAGGTTAATAATTTGCAAATTATATTTGTCGTTGTTAGATTCAATATCACGAAGTTAATATAATTTGCAAATTATATTTAGTGTTGTTAGCTTTTAATAACAAGAAGTTAATATAATTTGCAAGTTATATTTTCTGTTCTGAGATTTTAATAACACGACGTCAACAATTTGCAAATTATATTTGCTGTTGTTAGATTTTAATAACATGGAGTTAATATAATTTGCAAATTATATTTGCTGTTAGATTTTATATAACAGGTTAAGAGAAGAAAACGACTGCATCAACGATAGTTAACGAGTAATGAACTCCACTTTTAAGCATGCTGTCGTCCAGCCCGGGGTCGGTCTCTCCAATTCCTGGCAGCTATATTAGCAAGCGCAGTCCCATCTTCGGGATGGTACGTAACGACCCTGGAGGTCGGGACTCGCTGGCTGTCTCGACCCTCTGTTACATTACCTTCATTTCGGACGGTATGACCTCGCTAGTTACCCCTATAATCGACCATTACTATTACTGGTCTTTTGGTTCTTACGCCTTATTATGACCCACTGCCGCTTGTCTCGGACCCTTACAGTCAGTAAACCTTCATGCAGGAGGAGCATGAAGTTGTTAAACCTATGTAAGTTTTTTGCATATGGGCCTCGTCCATCAGTCTGTTCAAAATTCATCTCCCACCAGGAATTATTATTGCCCGGCTTAACTAGGTATCTCATCCCTGGGGTCCCCACTCTGAGCAACTCACCTGAGAGCACATTTCTATACTCCTTCCCATTGTGGACTCTTTAACTGCCACAATCCTTCCCGGCGTAAACTCCAACTGCTACACTCCTTCCAGATGCAGACTCAGACTGCCGCACTCCTCCCTGGAGTAGACTCAAACTGCCTTTCTGCTTCCCAGGATTGACTCGAACTGTCATGCTGTTTCCCAGCATAGACTCGAATTCCCACACTCCTTCCTAGTCTAGACTCAGATTGCCACACTGCTTTTCAGTGTAGACTCAAATTGCCGCATTTCTTCCACTCTTAGACTTGAACTACTGTGTAGATTAGAACTGCAGCACTACTTCTCAGGGAAGACTTGAAATGCCAAACTCCTCCCAGGGTAGACTTGAAATGCTGCACTCCCTTCCAGGGTAGACTTGAAATGCTGCACTCCCTTCCAGGGTAGACTTGAAATGCTGCACTCCCTTCCAGGGTAGGCTTGAAATGCCACATTCTCCCCAGGGTAGACTTGAAATGCCGCAATCCTTCCCAGGATACTCCCAAAATGCCACACTCCTCCCTAGGGTAGACTCGAAATGCAGCACTCCTCCCCAGGGTAGACTCGAAATGCCGCACTCCTTCCCAGGGTAGACTCGAAATGCTACACTCCTTCCCAGGGTAGACTCGAAAAGCCGCACTCCTTCCAAGGGTAGACTCGAAATGCAGCACTCCTCCCCAGGGTAGATTCCAAATGCAGCACTCCTCCCCAGGGTAGACTCAAAATGCTGCACTCCTTCCCAGGGTAGACTAGAAATGCTGCACTCCTTCCCAGGGTAGACTCAAAATGCTGCACTCCTTCCCAGGGTAGACTCGAAATGCCGCACTCCTTCCAAGGATAGACTCGAAATGCAGCACTCCTCCCCAGGGTAGACTCAAAATGCTGCACTCCTTCCCAAGGTAGACTCGAAATGCTGCACTCCCCCCCAGGGTAGACTCAAAATGCTGCACTCCTTCCAAGGGTAGACTCGAAATGCCACACTCCTTCCCAGGGTAGACTCAAAATGCTGCACTCCTTCCAAGGGTAGACTCGAAATGCCACACTCCCCCCCAGGGTAGATTCAAAATGCTGCACTCCTTCCAAGGGTAGACTCGAAATGCCGCACTCCTTCCCAGGGTAGAATCGAAATGCCACACTCCTTCCCAGGGTAGACTCGAAAAGCCGCACTCCTTCCCAGGGTAGACTCGAAATGCAGCACTCCTCCCCAGGGTAGACTCCAAATGCAGCACTCCTCCCCAGGATAGACTCAAAATGCTGCACTCCTTCCCAGGGTAGACTAGAAATGCCACACTCCTTCCCAGGGTAGACTCAAAATGCTGCACTCCTTCCCAGGGTAGACTCGAAATGCCACACTCCTCCCCAGGGTAGACTCAAAATGCTGCACTCCTTCCAAGGGTAGACTCGAAATGCAGCACTCCTCCCCAGGGTAGACTCAAAATGCTGCACTCCTTCCCAGGGTAGACTCGAAATGCTGCACTCCCCCCAGGGTAGACTCGAAATGCCGCACTCCTTCCAAGGGTAGACTCGAAATGCAGCACTCCTCCCCAGGGTAGACTCAAAATGCTGCACTCCTTCCCAGGGTAGACTCGAAATGCCGCACTCCTTCCCAGGGTAGACTCAAAATGCTGCACTCCTTCCTAGGGTAGACTCGAAATGCCGCACTCCTTCCAAGGGTAGACTCAAAATGCTGCACTCCTTCCCAGGGTAGACTCGAAATGCCTCACTCCTTGCCAGGGTAATCTTGAACTACTGCACTCCTTCCCAGGGTAGACGCGAACTGCCTTCCGTCCTTCCCAGGTAGACTGAAAATGCCACTCTCCTCCCCAGGGTAGACTCGACATGCCGCACTCCTTCCCAGGGTAATCTTAAACTGCCTTCCGTCCTGTCCTTCCCAGGGTAGACTCAAAATGCCACTCTCCTCCCCAAGGTAGACTCAAAATGCTGCACTGCTTCCCAGGATAGACTCAAAATGCTGCACTCCTTCCCAGGGTAGACTCGAAATGCCGCACTCCTTCCCAGGGTAATCTTCAACTGCTGCACTCTTTCCCAGGGTGAGCTTGAACTGCCTTCTGTCCTGTCCTTCCCAGGGTAGACTCAAAATGACACTCTCCTGCCCAAGGTAGACTTGAAATGCCGCACTCCTTCCAGGATAGACAAAGTGCTGCACTCCTTCCCAGGGTAGACTTAAAATGCTGCACTCCTTCCCAGGGTAGACTCGAATGCTGCACACCTTCGCAGGGTAGACTCGAAATGCCGCACTCCTTCCCAGGGTAGACTCAAAATGGCGCACTCCTTCCCAGGGTAATCTTGAACTGCCGCACTCCTACCCAGGGTAGGCTTGAACTGCCGTCCGTCCTTTCCAGGGTAGACCCGAAAAGCCACACTCTTCCCCAGGGTAGACTCGAAATGCCGCACTCCTTCCCAGGGTAACTTGAACTGCCGCACTCCTTCCCAGGGTGGACTAGAACTGCTGTCCATCCTTCCCAGGGTGGACTCGAAATGCCGCACTCCTTCTCAGTGTAGACTGAAAATGCCACAATCCTTCCCAGGGTAGACTCGAAATGCCGCACTCCTTCTCAGTGTAGACTGAAAATGCCACAATCCTTCCCAGGGTAGACTCGAAATGCTGCACTCCTTCTCAGTGTAGACTGAAAATGCCACAATCCTTCCCAGGGTAGACTCGAAATACCGCACTCCTTCCCATGGTAAAATCGAAATGCCGTACTCCTTCCCAGGGTAGACTTGAAATGCCGCACCCCTTCCCAGGGTAGACTCGAAATGCCGCACTCCTTCCCAGGGTAGACTCGAAATGCCGCACCCCTTCCCAGGGTAGACTCAAAATGCCAAAATCCTTCCCAGGGTAGACTTGAAATGCCAAACTCCTTCCCAGGGTAGACTCGAAATGCCAAACTCCTTCCCAAGGTAGACTCGAAAAGCCAAACTCCTTCCCAGGGTAACTTGAACTGCCGCACTCCTTCCCAGGGTGGACTAGAACTGCTGTCCATCCTTCCCAAGGTGGACTCGAAATGCCGCACTCCTTCTCAGTGTAGAATGAAAATGCCACAATCTTTCCCAGGGTAGACTCGAAATGCCACACCCCTTCCCAGGGTAGACTCGAAATGCTGCACTCCTTCCCAGGGTAGACTCGAATGCTGCACACCTTCGCAGGGTAGACTCGAAATGCCGCACTCCTTCCCAGGGTAGACTCAAAATGGCGCACTCCTTCCCAGGGTAATCTTGAACTGCCGCACTCCTTCCCAGGGTAGGCTTGAACTGCCGTCCGTCCTTTCCAATGTAGACCCGAAAAGCCACACTCTTCCCCAGGGTAGACTCGAAATGCCGCACTCCTTCCCAGGGTAACTTGAACTGCCGCACTCCTTCCCAGGGTGGACTAGAACTGCTGTCCATCCTTCCCAGGGTGGACTCGAAATGCCGCACTCCTTCTCAGTGTAGACTGAAAATGCCACAATCCTTCCCAGGGTAGACTCGAAATGCCGCACTCCTTCTCAGTGTAGACTGAAAATGCCACAATCCTTCCCAGGGTAGACTCGAAATGCCGCACTCCTTCTCAGTGTAGACTGAAAATGCCACAATCCTTCCCAGGGTAGACTCGAAATACCGCACTCCTTCCCATGGTAAAATCGAAATGCCGTACTCCTTCCCAGGGTAGACTTGAAATGCCGCACCCCTTCCCAGGGTAGACTCGAAATGCCGCACTCCTTCCCAGGGTAGACTCGAAATGCTGCACCCCTTCCCAGGGTAGACTCGAAATGCCAAACTCCTTCCCAGGGTAGACTCGAAATGCCAAACTCCTTCCCAGGGTAGACTCGAAAAGCCAAACTCCTTCCCAGGGTAACTTGAACTGCCGCACTCCTTCCCAGGGTGGACTAGAACTGCTGTCCATCCTTCCCAAGGTGGACTCGAAATGCCGCACTCCTTCTCAGTGTAGACTGAAAATGCCACAATCCTTCCCAGGGTAGACTCGAAATGCCGCAGTCCTTCTCAGTGTAGACTGAAAATGCCACAATCCTTCCCAGGGTAGACTCGAAATGCCGCACTCCTTCTCAGTGTAGACTGAAAATGCCACAATCCTTCCCAGGGTAGACTCGAAATGCCGCACTCCTTCTCAGTGTAGACTGAAAATGCCACATTCCTTCCCAGGGTAGACTCGAAATGCCGCACCCCTTCCCAGGGTAGACTCGAAATGCCGCACCCCTTCCCAGGGTAGACTCGAAATGCCAAACTCCTTCCCAGGGTAGACTCGAAATGCCGCACTCCTTCCCAGGGTAATCTTGAACTGCTGCACTCCTTCCCAGGACAGGCTTGAACTGCCGTCCGTCCTTTCCAGGGTAGACCCGAAAAGCCACACTCTTCCCCAGGGTAGACTCGAAATGCCGCACTCCTTCCCAGGGTAACTTGAACTGCCGCACTCCTTCCCAGGGTGGACTAGAACTGCTGTCCATCCTTCCCAGGGTGGACTCGAAATGCCGCACTCCTTCTCAGTGTAGACTGAAAATGCCACAATCCTTCCCAGGGTAGACTCGAAATGCCGCACCCCTTCCCAGGGTAGACTCGAAATGCCGCACCCCTTCCCAGGGTAGACTCGAAATGCCAAACTCCTTCCCAGGGTAGACTCGAAATGCCGCACTCCTTCCCAGGGTAATCTTGAACTGCCGCACTCCTTCCCAGGGTAGGCTTGAACTGCCGTCTGTCCTTTCCAGGGTAGACCCGAAAAGCCACACTCTTCCCCAGGGTAGACTCGAAATGCCGCGCTCCTTCCCAGGGTAACTTGAACTGCCGCACTCCTTCCCAGGGTGGACTAGAACTGCTGTCCATCCTTCTCAGGGTGGACTCGAAATGCCGCACTCCTTCTCAGTGTAGACTGAAAATGCCACAATTCTTCCCAGGGTAGACTCGAAATGCCGCACTCCTTCTCAGTGTAGACTGAAAATGCCGCACCCCTTCCCAGGGTAGACTCGAAATGCCGCACTCCTTCTCAGTGTAGACTGAAAATGCCACAATCCTTCCCAGGGTAGACTCGAAATGCCGCACCCCTTCCCAGGGTAGACTCTAAATGCCGCACCCCTTCCCAGGGTAGACTCGAAATGCCAAACTCCTTCCCAGGGTAGACTCAAAATGCCAAACTCCTTCCCAGGGTAGACTTGAAATGCCAAACTCCTTCCCAGGATAGACTCGAAATGCCAAACTCCTTCCCAGGGTAGACTCAAAATGCCAAACTCCTTCCCAGGGTAGACTCAAAATGCCGCACTCCTTCCCAGGGTAATCTTGAACTGCTGCACTCCTTCCCAGGGTAGGCTCGAACTGCCGTCCGTCCTTTCCAGGGTAGACTCAAAATACCACACTCTTCCCCAGGGTAGACTCGAAATGCCGCACTCCTTCCCAGGGTAATCTTGAACTGCCGTACTCCTACCCAGGGTAGACTAGAACTGCTGTCCATCCTTCCCAGGGTGGACTCAAAGTGCTGCACTCCTCAGTGTAGATTGAAAATGCCACAATCCTTCCCAGGGTAGACTCGAGATGCCGCACTCCTTCCCAGGGTTGACTCGAAATGCCAAGCTCCTTCTCAGGGTAGACTCAAAATGTCACACTCCTCCCCATGGTAGACTTAAAATGCCACACTCCTTCCCAGGGTAATCTTGAACCGCCACATTCCTTCCCAGGGTAGACTCGAACTGCCGTCCGTCCTTCTCGAAGACAAGAGCAAGTACGCCACGGGACTTCGATCCTATTTCACGTCTATTTTTACCGTCCGATGCAGCCGATTCAATTAAGAGGGCGGAGTTCATCGAGCACATACGATTCCCGTGTCACCTTTGATGATCTTATCGTGATGGTACATTCTAGATAAGAGAGAGAGAGAGAGAGAGAGAGAGAGAGAGAGAGAGAGAGAGAGAGAGAGAGAGAGAGAGAGAGTCATGTTAACTGATAACTCTGCCAACAATGACTGCGCTCCCAGAAGGCCACCATATCAATTATTAGTTAAGGGGAAATGTCTGTTTGTTCACGTCTTCATTTTGAAGATATGTTCCCAATTAGCGAAGTATATTGTCGTCTGGGAACAGTTGTTGCTAGACGCAACAGTTATCAAATTTTTATTTGGACTTCTGCTCACATACGGCCAATTAGTCTTTTAGTACACCGTGTCTATAATGAGAAAAATTCGCACTCTCTTCGTAATGAGAAAAACTCGTACTCTCTTCTAGACTTAAATTAGTTGAGAGCTTTAAGTTTCCAGTGCATTTTCATATATCAACGACACCTCTTGCCATGTCTTTCATTTACATTATATATATATATATATATATATATATATATATATATATATATATATATATATATATATATATATATATATATATACATATATATACACATACATACATATGTATATATATATATTTATATATATGTATATATACACAGTATATATATATATACATATATATATGGCATTCGTCCACTATCAAATATATGTACGGTAGTGTGTATGTACTTGTGGGTTTATGCGTGCGTGTACACAGAGTACAATCACTTATTCCTCACTTACATCTGCATATGAAAGCGTTCTCCATTTCATTTTCTTGCCGTGTAATAAAAAAAAGATTATACGAGGTATTACCTCATGAAAATCCCCAGTTATATCCATGTTATGAATACCAGTGCAATAAGAGAAGAGGCACTGCAATAATAGTTAGTATCTGAATGTAATATCGCTTGGCTATAAATACGAGAGAAAGAGAGAGAGAGAGAGAGAGAGAGAGAGAGAGAGAGAGAGAGAGAGAGAGAGAGAGAGAGAGAGAATATACAGTATATATATATATATATATATATATATATATATATATATATATATATATATATATATACATATATATATATATATATATATATATATATATATATATATATATATATATATATATATATATATATACAGTATGTATATATATTCTCCAGGATCCACAAAACCTGCATTTTAAGCGTCACGCCTCTAACGCTTTTGTTTAGGAACAATCGTTAAGTTACATCTTACAAAGCATTTTTTACTGAACATAAATCAGATGCAGTTATAGTTTTTCTGACATTTCAGGTACATCACGCATGGTCCCAAACAAATGCACATATGAATGGAACTTAATGAAAATATGAGGCCTGACGAATAAATATACAGGTCTTTGAATAAGCCTTCACCAAATGCAGTTTTGATTTTACTCAAGTTGAGCATTTCCCCAGCTATGTTAAATCTTGATTGGAATTGTTCTGTATTTCATCAAGGGGATTCAGAAGATGAACCCTTGTTCATATGGAACAAGCCTACAGCGGCCACTGGCATGAAATGCAAGCTTCCAAAGAACATGAGTAGAACTTTCGATAAGATATACAGCAAGAGTTTTTTTTACCATCTGTAGTTGTAATGTGAAAAAGACAGCAGTGGACTCTAGCACAAGACTGCCCAAGCGTAGAAAGGGAATACACTATTTAATTTTTTTGTTTTTGCTTACTGCAAAGGACAGCCCATGTCTAGAGTAGCTTTCTTGATCATTCTTGTTTAAGCCACTCTTCTTTATTTAGAGTGTTTAATGATTTTTCAAGCAAAGATGCAATGCATTTACTACCCTATAACATTTAACATTGTATTTTTAATTGTATTTATAATTTATTAATTTATTAATTTATCTTTTTTCTTTTTCTAATATCTGATCTCTTTTCGTATTTCTTACTATCTTCTATAACTTCTTCCTAATTAACACCATATTCTTTAGAAGCTGGAATTTCAAGTCATCCCCTGTAGGCGCGTTCTATACGTACAGGAGTTTATTTTCTAAATAATAATAATAATAATAATAATAATAATAATAATAATAATAATAATAATAATTATTATTATTATTATTATTATTATTATTATTATTATTATTATTATTATTATTATTATTATTATTATTATTATTATTATTATTATTATTATTCAGAAGATGAAACCTATTCATATGGAACAAGCCCACTACAGGGGCCACTGACTTGAAATTCAAGCTTCCAAAGAATATGGTGTTCATTAGGAAGAAGTAAGAGGAGGTAAAGGGAAATACAGAAAGAAGAGATCCCCTAATTAAAAAAGAAAAAAAAAAAATAATAAATTAACATAGATAAAAATGTATTAAAATGCAGTGATGACTATAAGGATAGAATGGATAGGACAAAACAGCTCACTAGGATGTCTGTTGACCCTCTCTCATTTGAGCAGGCATCACTCAACGAGACGGAATTTGAAAGCAGATTTCAGAGGAATTCCCTCGAAGATTAGGGACTGGGGATTGGGTTCTGATTCACGTAGTATGAACCCTTGTTACATTTTAATTCAATATAATGGAATGGTGGGGCGAGAGATAAGAGTCGCAAGGCTTATTCAGAAGTGAATACGTAATTTATAATTATTCAAATTTGTGGATGAAACTACACTTGGGTCTCACCTACCAGTTGGTTTAAAGGTGAGCCTCGAATATGATTGCCCAATTTGATACTGCCTTGTGGTGTTACAATAAGTATGGTCAACGACTTCTTATTACCTATTGGCGTTGGGCGTAGATTTAAAAAAAAATGGTAAAGGATTCTATGGGCAAAAATTTTTCCCCATAAAAATGGCTCAAAAATAGACAAAAAATTATTTTTTTTTTTCAAATGGGAATGGAAAGCAAAATTATTTAAAACAAAAAAATTGAATAATGCCACGTGAAAAGACAACTACTTATAGAAAATCAACACCACGTTGTAAATCTAGAAGGGAAAAAACTTAAGTAAACTGAAGTATCAGGGTTAATTACTTGCAGTCTGCAATATCGATTTTTTCCGCCTTATGGTCAGATTTCATGCATATCTTACAGCCCCTTAATCAGCGCGTTAATTACTTGCATCTCATTACAGGCGTTGGGCCTGTAATTTTCTTAGAGGGGAAAGGTAATACCTTCATTGCTTCCTCATTATAATAAGATTTTGATTTGGCCAGTCGAGGCAAATTTGTTTATTCAGAATTCGTGATTCTCCCCAAGAGCACTAGTCCAATGAGAATGTTTTCAAAATGAGGGAGATAATGTTGATGAAGAGGTTTTTAAGAATGTTTGTGGGGAAAAATGTGCTTCTCCAGCAACGACAGGAGAGAGACTGGCTCGAATAAATCCCCGCAGACTAATATATACAATTTTTAGAGGCCAACTCTTATGGCAGACTGACACACACGAACGCTCAAACACCAGATGAAGCAATCAGACATCCTCTCCTAAAGATTGTTTCTTAGCGCGACTGCGAGATTTTTCTACTGTTACCCCTTTACAACCCGGGCCAGCCCTAGGAGAGCTGTTAATAAACTTAGTGGTCTGGTTAAACTAAGGTATACTTAACTCAATTTCCCTTTCAGCGCTGATTGACCTCATAAGGGTGTGCCGCTCTTAAAATTGGGAGAAAAGGTCCTACCGCCACTCCAGGATAGTCAGAATAGCAATAATGAGTTCGATTACGTTTACAAATAATGAGACGGAATGGCAAAAACTGACTGATGAGGGGGAGATTAAATCATTGTGTTTGTAAACAAGACAAGAACGTGAAGGTCAAGTTTTTATGAACCTAAGATATTACATTATGACAGAATATAGACACTTATGTGAAGTGTATTGGGGCATTATGATATAGTATGTAATTTCTTGTGAGTTATTAAAAGTTTCCGATGGAAGGAAAGATTGTGTTACAGCTCGGAGATATAAAAATGCTTAATATTTTCTTGGATGGACTATTGAAAGAAGTTTTATGCAACTGTATAAAACTGCAAGAAAATGGATCGAGTTGAATGTGTGGAGTGGTTTATGCTTTTTATCATACAATGCTGATTGGTGAACGTGGAAAGAAACCGCAAGGAGTGGTGAAACAGTTTGGGAGCATGTTAAATGAAAAATGTTAAGAGTAAAATCTAGAAGGTAAATGGAGACCAGAAAGATGGAGCATGGAGTGTTACCATGGATGGTGGAAGAGATGTTTGGGAGCAAACGTACCGGACGATGAAAAAATGAGGTGAGAAGCAGGAAAGGTACCAAGCACAACGAAGAAAGTGACTGTGGAAAGAGAAAACGATATATATAAAGTGACTATTGAGACAACTCCATTATTATAGGTGAAAGAATGGCTCACAATACCTTCAGCTGGTATGGTCATGTGGAGAGAAAAGGCCTGCATGTAAATAAATCTACTAGAGCTTACAATGATACAAATTAGTTGCGCTCAGCATACTTAATGTACAGAGTATATGAGTCCTCTCTGTATTACTTGAAGCAGACGATGTGTATGTATGTATGTATATGTATGTATGTATGTATATATATATATATATATATATATATATATATATATATATATATATATATATATATATATATATATATATATATATGTATGTATGTATGTATATATATATATATATATATATATATATATATATATATATATATATATATATATATATTTATATATATATATAAATATATATATATATATATATTTATATATATATAAATATATATATATAAATATATATATATATATATATATATATATATATATATATATAAATATATATATAAATATATATAATATATATATATATATATATATATATATATATATATATATATATATTATATATATATAATATAACTTGATCACTTGAACGATTGTTCTGTGCATTCATATGAAAATAACAGGGCCTCATTCAAACAGGATGGTATCTAATGGAGATTTGATTAAAAAAAGTTACAAGCTTTCAAGGACTGTCTGCCCCCTTCGTCCGGTAGTCAGCTAGTGGACGATGCAGGCGGATCCTTGAAAGTTTGTGCCTCTTTTTAATAAAATCTGTTAGATACCATCCTGATCAAATTAGGTACTGTGATTTTTGTATGAATGCAGAGAACAATTGTTCAAGTTTATATATATATATATATATATATATATATATATATATATATATATATATATATATATATATATATATATATATATACATATATATATATATATATATATATATATATATATATTTGCTGTATATATATAAACAAATATATATATATATATATATATATATATATATATATATATATATATATATATATATATATATATATATATATATTATAAGAGGAGGAGTTGGAGGCCAGGTCTTAATATGTCACATTTTTCTCAAACTTGTGACACACACACAAAAAAAACCGTCTGATGCTAATTAAGATGATTGACAAGCCAGATCAACCTCTGGGGCACCTTGCATTATGGAATACGTCTCTCGTCTTCCTTTGATAAATGGCCGAAGTTGGTTCCCTAATTTTACTTGCAGTCTCGTAAGGGACCTTCGCTTAAGAAGTTCAAGGGTATACAATTTTTTTTTTTTACTAGCACGCAAACATATATTATTTCAAAATGAAAAATAACGGGCGAGTGTCTGTCGACATTTACGCACCATTTTAAATATTTTAAAGATTTAATTGGCAATGTGTTTAGGATATATTTTTCTATCTTTATTACAGACACTATCGAATATATTTTACGAGGACTATAGTGCAGGATATCAGATTTTTCTCTTTTTTTTATATTTATTCTCGTACTTTTTCGATATAAGAGAATATTTCTCTAATTGCTTGTCTTAACATACAACTGCATAGTCTACTGCATAACTGCAATGTTGAAAACATAACTTAACCATTTTTATATTCTAGAAATGGAATATAAACAATTTAGGCCAAAGACCAAGCGCTGGGACTGATGAGAGCATCCAGCGCCGAAAGGTTAAGTGACAGTGAAAAGAATATAGATTTGGGCCTAAGGCCAGGCGCTGGGACCTATGAGGTCATTTAGCGCTGAAAGGAAAATTTAGAGAGAAGGTGGTTTTCGAGGTGTAACGGGAGGAAAACCTCACAGTTGCACTATGAAACAATGGTTAGGAGAGGGTGGAAAGTCAGATGAATGACAGAGGTACAGTAAAAGGAATGGAAGGGGTTGCAGCTAGGGGCCGAAGGGACGCTGCAAGGAGCTTTGAGTAAATTTTTATTTTCTAATAACATCGTCGTTCATGTCATAACTGATGAATATTACGAAAAATTAGGAGTTTCTTTTTCATACATAATCAAAATGGCATTGGCCGAGTAGTGTCGGGTACGTAGTATTTTTTTCCCCTTGTTCCTGTTAATTTGATTAATGTCTTGCAATCTTTTTAAGTATAGCGTATTTTGTTCTTACATTATTATTATTATTATTATTATTATTATTATTATTATTATTATTATTATTATTATTATTATTACTGTCTTAGAGAGGGTCTTCTTTCAAGATATTATTAGTATTATTATTATATTATTATTATTATTATTATTATTATTATTATTATTATTATTATTATTATTATTATTATTATTATTATTCAGAAGATAAAGCCCTATTCAAATGGAACAAGCCTAGACGGGCCATTGACTTCAAATCCAAGCTTCAAAAAAATGTGGTGTCCATTTGAAAGAAGTTACAGAAGATGAATAGGAAATACAGAAGGGAGAGATCACTTATTAAAAAGCAAAAAAAAAAAAAAGTTAATTCACAGATAGATAAAAATATAAGTAAATCAGTAAAATAGAAGGTGAATTTTTTAGGCTAAGTAACGCATCTCATCTTCGCTTGAAATTCAGATAAAACTGAATCTTTTTTAGGATATACGAAAGGGCCGAGTATAGGAAAATTCGCTTTGCATGTTTTTTGGGTTCTGGTTCAGGTTTTCAAAATTACGTGGATTCAAACTTTCGAGGGTTCCTTAGTGTATAATGTACCTTACTCATTTATTTATTTTCTATCTATGCAATTTCACAAAAATAAATAAAAATCTTTGTAGGAATATATTCGATTTTTGTCCGTTATGACCATATAAACTATTTGCACTTTCACACAAGTTAAGACTAATAATTATGCGATACGTAATTCCCTCCACACTCTAAATAATAATAATTGAGGTAAAAAATTCCCCTTATGTTGCCTTTGAGTAAATTATTAATTATGCGGTACGTAATTCCCTCCACACTCCTAAATAATAATTGAGGTAAAAAATTCCCTTATGTCGCCTTTGAGTAAATTATTAATGATGCGATACGTAATTCCCTCCACACTCCTAAATAACAATAACTGAGGTAAAAAATTGCCTTATGATGCCTTTGAGTAAATTTACTGTTTGCTGAGAAAACATAATTAGAACTTAACATTAAACTTCCTTCAAAAAATCGGTCTTTTCAAGCTCTAAGATTTCTATATACCCCGTAGGGGGGTAGTGCCACCAGTATGCCTCCCGCGGTGCAGTGTAGGCATTACTTAGGGTTCTTTGCAGCGTCCCTTCGTCCCCTAGCTGCAACACCTTTCATCCCTTTTACTGTACCTCCATTCGTATTCCCTCTCTTTCATCTTACTTTCCACCATCTCCTAACAATTGTTTCATAGTGCAACTGCGATGTTTTCCTCCTGTTACACCTCTGAAGCCTTTTTTCTCTAAATCTCCCCTTCAGCTCGGAATGACCTCATAGGTCCCAGTGCTTACCTTTTGCCAAAAATTTATATTCTAATTCCAATTCCAAGATTTCCATATGAAATTCTTTAATTCCAATTCCAAGATTTCTAGATGAAATTCTTTAATTCCAATTCCAAGATTTCTATATGAAATTCTTTAATTCCAATTCCAAGATTTCTATATGAAATTCTTTTAATGCCTTATTTCTATACACTCTGTTATACAAAAATGGGCACGTTCGGGTATCGAGATGTCATTGTTTGCAAAGCTGAAAGGAGAAATTTCCATCTCACCAAACTGATCAAACCACGTGATAGTCTACCATCATTTTCAATAGTTTTTTCTCTATGTGTATATAAATCACTATTTATGGATGAGAAAATTAATGCCTTGATATGTTAAACGCTTTGGATCTCGTGTGTTTTAGATATGTAACCATAAAATACTTGTTTTAAATGCGCAGCATTAAAATGCTTGCGGTTTATTATTTTTAATCTCTATTATTCATCGACATACGATTTTATCTTGTCTACCTATACAGCTTTCTAGATAGCAAGCCATAAAGGCTAGTATAGCTTTGGGTTTCATTTGCTGTATATACTAATGAGGGCTTTACAGTAAATTCTCATATATTTATAAATATAAGTATGCCATTACACTAAATCTTACTATTTATTATTCCAGGGGGAAGACCAATGCGACGACGGACAACTCAGTGCCTTTTGTAGACAAAGCCTGAAGAAAACACATACAAAAAAAAAAAAAATTAAAAGAAGGAAGAAGGCTTCAATACACAAGAACAGGATCATCGTGCTGGCGGCCAAGAGACAGATCAGCTCCCAAGCCCCTCTCCACCTATGCTGGAAACTGGGGAAACCAGGGAGTGGCTGCTGATAACAGCTAATCCCGTGGGTAACCTCCGAACCCCAACACTTAGTCTGCAAGTTATCACAAGAGCAGAAATTTTCATTCCTAGAAGGCTTCAATACACAAGAACAGGATCATCGTGCTGGCGCCCAAGAGGCACAGATCAGCTCCCAAGACCCTCTCCACCTACGTTGGAACCTGGGGAAACCAGGGAGTGGCTGCTGATAACAGATAATCCTGTGGGTAAACTCCATACCCCAGCCCTTACTCTGCAAGTTATCACAGAGCAGAAATTTTCATTCCTAGAAACTTAATGTGGCTGCGTTTGTTTTCATAATTTATGGACTTCTGGTACATGGACAGTGAACGAAATTCGGGAACTGGTCTTTGTCTTGAAGAAAATTAATTTTTCAGATAAGCAATGAACGTAATACATAAATTTTACAAAGATTACTTTAATGTACATACATATATATACATATGCATCTTCTTTCTCTGCATCTTTTCCCACTTCTATATGGGGTCGATGTACATTATATATATGTATAGATACTGTACATATGTATTTAAATACATATACTATATATATATATATATATATATATATATATATATATATATATATATATATATATATATATATATATATATATGTGTGTATACATATACATATACATATATATATAATATATATTTATAGATATATATATATATATCATAATAGATATAGATAGATAATTTTCTTATTAACCAGACAAAGGATTACTACATCGTCATTATCAGCATTTGTATTAGCTAACGCCTTTTGCAGACAGGCTTTTCATAAGAGAGAGAGAGAGAGAGAGAGAGAGAGAGAGAGAGAGAGAGAGAGAGAGAGAGAGAGAGAGAGAGGAGAGAGAGAGAGAGAGAGGAAAAGCGCATTAAATATGTAAATAGTTCTTGGAGTGAGATATCGCATAGAATACTCTTTTACGACTCTCTCCTAAAGAGGCCCAACTATAAAAGTAAAATTTACGTCTCCGGCTTGCGATTCCAGCCTGATCCTCTCTCTCTCTCTCTCTCTCTCTCTCTCTCTCTCTCTCTCTCTCTCTCTCTCTCTCTCTCTCTCTCTCTCTCTCTCGTTTCCTTACGGTGCCGAAGGAAGGTGTCAAGAGTAGGAAGGAGGCATCTTCAGCCTTCTTGCTAGCTAGCTGGCTAGCTATCATCTCAGGAATTGAGAGAGAGAGAGAGAGAGAGAGAGAGAGAGAGAGAGAGAGAGAGAGAGAGAGAGAGAGAGAGAGAGACTTCTTTCCCCCCCCTCCCCCAAACCGCTTATATCACCGCGTGAGACCCCATTACTCAACGCCGAGGTGGGTGTTTATAGCGACGCCCCTAAACGACCTTCCTTCCTTCCTTCCTAGGAGGCCTGGAGTCCTCGTCCTGGAACCTGGAGGAATTGAGGGGAGGGGGGAGGAAGTGGAATCCTTAGCTGAAGAAGACGCACTCGAAACGCATATTAAAGTCGGCCGTCATGTTCGTAGCCGTCGTTAAAACGGTGTCGTCAGGATTGCAACTTTGGCCATTCTTGTCTGAAAGGAGTTGGAGATGGATGGTCTTTAACTTGCGGGCAAAAAAAAAAAAAAAAAACTGAGAATAAAGAAAAAATGAAGGAAAGAGGGAACTTGCGTATTCTGCCTGAGATTTAAAAAAAAAAAACTTTTCGTTAGTCTTTTTATTTTCTTAGTAAAATCAATTACTTGTCTTATAGTTTCTTTTAATCATTGGACGCTCTTTTCCATTTATAACTCTACAAAAAATTTATTTTACTTTAATTTCTCCTACTTTTCGTTTTGGAGAAACAATTCCCATATGGTAAGAAAACTTAAAAAAAAAAAAAAATGAAACTGCCATACGTTCAAGGGGCTGACTGTTATTTGTTTACCAGCGAAAGATAGAATTATCTTTCTCTATATATGAAAACTCGTTAAGAAAAGCAGCGAGACTTCTGCACTACCAGAAATACAAAATCTGAATAGTAGCGACTTATGCAGTAAATTATAAATAATTTTACAAATATTACTGCTGTTCGCCCTCGTAACTTTTGATTGTAGAAATATCAGCCTGACTGAGACCGGGAAAAGACGTTGTCTATATAGGAGCGTCTTCAGTTCAAACCTTAACGTCCGTTGGAGAACGGGATAGGCAAGTTAGGCCTTCCACCCTATAGGAAAATTTCCCTATCAGCCTTAAGAATAGGTGGTCCTAAGGTCCTTTTTCCTTTCTACCTGTCTCTTGGCGAATGTTTTGAAAACAAGAACGTGGACACCTGGTGTGACTGTCCTGACCTAGGCCGGTCAGGGAACTACAGAGAGATCCCAGCGGTCACTGAACCAGGGTGACGCTGCGTGCGTGCCCGAACGATATTCTTTGTTCTTTATTGCTTTTACTCCTACGTCTATCTTAATTAGTGAATTGGGAAGACTGCCAGAACACGACTCCTGAGGTCCCTCGTTTGCGCAGCGACTCGACATTCACGGTAAGTCCGATTCTTGTTGAAGCTTCGTCGATTGACTAGTACTTTTCTGTATTTCACATTTTTTCTTTGTTTTCTTCCTTCAGCCACCACTTAGTGTATATGTGTTTACGAAGTCTAGATTAAGCCTAATTATTATATTGTTAGCTTCAACCCCGTTATTCCAGTAAAATACCTAGGATTCAGGGTAAGCAAAATCAGGTTAAATCTCGATGCTTTTGTATGCCTCGCGTCCGAATGTTTGGAAGAACCGTTGCGTTTAAAATCAAATTCATCTCAAATATTTTGTTAAGGTTAATTACCCTTAACTGGCGACCTTTGGCTAATTAACGACTGTCTTTGAGGTTAACTTTTGGCTTCAAGTGGCAGGTTACGTGTAATCTTGGTTTGCAGGGCCGTAAAAATTACGTAAATTGAATAATACATGATCAACCAAGACCCTCACACGTAACATTGGCGACCTTGCGTAGAATCTAAAGTACATTTTAGAGAAAGAATCTGGAGAAAAGGAAATTAAAATTACATTAATTCCAAAAAATAAAAGTCAGATATCGAACTCCATTTCATTCTTCCAAACAAGGAACGAGGCATAATAATAAGCAGTAAAGAGAATAGTTATAATAACAGGTAGTGAGAATTAGAGGTAGGTAGGAAGGGTGCGACTCGAGAGCAGGGCGAATCACAATTTGTGTCGTTTAAGGAAGGGCATTTTACCGTGTTCGGATCGTGAGTCAAGTCGTTCAAGTAACGAATTCAAAGGCCGAATCGCGGAGCCCGTTTCATGTACACAAAGTAATATACTAATCGCGTCGGCAATTCCGATCGTTATTGTTTGCATATAGCGGGAATCATTCAAAAACCGTGTCAGTGAAGTAGCAAACGAACTGAAATAGTAATTTTACAATAAAGGTACCGTTCAACAACGTAAATTTACGCAGGCAGGCTAGCATTTCTCTTTTCATTCTTTTGTTTAATGTCCGGGTGAGAATACGATAACAAAAGACACAAAGTTGTTTGGTAATTTAGTTTTCCATCCGTAACGTAAAACGCTATGCATGATTGGTATATTTAAAGTAAAATCTGGATACCTGCCTTTGTTTTGTGCGTTGTTTTTGAATTTGGTGCTAAAAGGAAATACCCGCCATCTTGGATTCCTCCGCTGTGTTCGCGCGGTTGTTTTGAATTTGTTTGAAATAGAGGACCGGCCATTTTGGTGTTCCTTCGCCGCCAGAGGTTGTTTTGAAATTTAGACCTAACGGGACTTGGCCGCCATTTGAAGACCTTGTTATTGTCATCCGCTGTTGTGACCAGACTCTGCCCGAGCCACTCTTGGGTCATGTTCTTTTTTTTTCCTTTCGTAGCGAACCCACCTCCTAATATCTTAGCTAGACGGACTTCGGTAGACAAAAAACCAAAAGATAATTTAGGCAGGGAAAGATAGGCCTTAGTTAGGAGTACCATAACAAGTTCCTATACGAATACCTGCTATAAAAATCATATAAAGAGAATTTAAAATTTTACGATAAACTTTTGTGACGTCGGCTCCCAGGAAAATTAAGATAATAAAGCCATCCCTAAGGAAGCCAAGATGACGCATCTATATAATTTTATTAAGATCCATGCCATTGTGCATGTATAAAATCTTTGTTTACATGTTCTCAAGCAGCAAGAAATTCGCTGATTGAAAATCTCTCTCTCTCTCTCTCTCTCGTCATTCAAGTAAGCATTCCTAACCTAAGTGTACGTGACCCTCTTCAAAGAAAGAACGGCCGACACTAGGCTAATTAATTCGAATACAATAAACCAAATAAAAGAAACACCTCTGTCCCACAATAGATGAGGACAAGTTAAGAGTAATTACAATACAGTGATAAACTGTCGGTCACGAGTGAGGCCTGCTATCCAGACCGAAGCAAACAGTAGTTTTCACCCTCTGAAAAAAGAAGGGGCCAGCACTGGGGCCGGTACTGGGACCAGCCACTCACGAGGATTTTTAAAGAAAAAAAAACCCAAATTCACTTTATTCCACAGTGCCAATAATTTGCAGCACTGTCATCACTTGAATAGCTTACTTCTCTCTCTCTCTCTCTCTCTCTCTCTCTCTCTCTCTCTCTCTCTCTCTCTCTCTCTCTCTCTCTCTCTCTCTCTTTTACCTTCCCTTTCTCTCTCATTCGATTGTTGCACTCTGCAGGGGGTGTAGAGTGCCTTTCCTCCCATATAGCCTAGTTGGACTCCAGTAGAGGGTCCCTAGGAACACATTGGCACCATAAGTGCCACCAAGCAAGCATCCAGAAAAATAAATAAAATAAAAACAAAAGGGAACACAGAAGAGAAAGTTCTTCTGGAACCTAACCTGCACCAGTGCCTAGGGATACTGAGTGCCACCAGTGTGACCTGTACACGGCACACCCAAACTACTGTGCCACCTTTTGAAAGGGTGCCACGTCATTTGAAGAGACACTTCCTCGCTGCCCAAGTACGCCCAGTCGACCCGGTTAGACGCCCTTCCCCACCAGAACCATGGCAGCAGAGCATTATAAAACCTTCCTGGGGCTGGGGACGGCGGCAGGTCTCACCGGCTCGGAACTTACCACCTGGGTTAAGGAGCAAGTGGACGACTTGGCCAAGCGGGAGAAGGAAGAAAGACTCAAGCAGAGGAAGTATGAAGCCGAGCAGAGGATGTATGAAGCCGAGCAGAGGAAGTATGAAGAAGAACGAAGGGCGTATGAAGCCGAGCAAAGGCAATTAGAAGAGGAAAGAGAAGAAAGAAGAAGACGGCATGAGTTAGCCTGCAAAGAAAGTGAGCTAGCCTGCAAGGAGAAAGAGCTCGAGCTGGAAAGAGCCAAAATGGAGAATGCCGAAGCTATGGCTCGACATCAAGCCTCCAGTCCTACACCTGCTGCATCAAACGCTCCAATTTCGAGCATCAATTCCCTAGTCCCCAAGTGGACTGAGGACGAGCCAGAAGCATGGCTGGAGGAGATCGAGGCTCTTTTCGATAACTACAGCACCACGGAGACGGAGAGAGCCTTAATACTAGCCAAGCATATGGAGGGAAAAGCCAAGGCAGCGCTTCGCTCACTGGAGAAGAGCCAGAGAGGTAACATGGCAGAAGTTCGTAGAGTCAATACAAAGGCCTACGAGATAACCCCAGAAAAATGGAGACAACGGTTCCGAGGTCTTGCCAAGGAAGTCGGCTGGTCTTGGACAGAATGGGCATGTCACAAAACCCAGTCCGGTACGCGCTGGTTCGACTCCTTGGCCTGCACGACGTTTGAGGATCTTTTCAATCGGACCATGCTTGAAGACCTTTTCCAATGTGTGCCAGGGCCCCCTTGCTGTATATCTTAACGATAAACAGCCCTCCACACTTATGGAAGCTTGTCGCATGGCTGATTCGTGGGAAACTTTCAATCAGTCGCATAGCACCTCTCAGAAGCGAATCATCCCTCCGGCCTACCTCTCGAACTCCACTCACCCAAAGAATGCACTGCCTAGCAAGACCCTGTGCAACTATTGCAAGAAGGGGGGCCACGCTGAAGCTGAATGCCGATACAAACTCTGCACTAATAAGCAGCCTAACCCTACCAGCCAGAACTCCGCTCCCGATTCATCCGCTCAGCCCTCTCCTCCAACAGTTACTGCAGGCCACCAAGCCCATCCAAAAGGCCCGTGCAAATCCTGTGGGGCTGCTAGCCACTACAATGCTGGATCTCCGGCCTGTCCACATCATGTCCCCACCACCAAATTTGTCAACCTAATCAGCACTTCATTTTCTGCTGCTGGTCCGCACCGGATCCTTTACCCCGAGAGACTGGAAACCCAGTTCATCTCGGTGGCCCCTCTTCAGAGCACTAGCCTGCCCGTGACCCCTTCCGGTCACAGTAGACACTGCGGCAGATATTAGCCTGATCGCCAGGGCCCAAGTGCCAGCCGGTGCTGTGGTTGACGAAGAAACCCGGTGGGAAATGAAGTGGATAGAGGGCCATACCATTACCGTTCCTACTGTCCAACTCCAGGTTATGACACCTTGGGGCACGATACCCGACCGCCTCGGCGTGGTAGGTGGAATTCGGCCCGGAGTGGCCTTCTTGTTGGGTCGGGATCTTCTCTGCGGAAGCCCGTCACCAACGCCACTCCGCAACCGCGTTACCTCCTCCACAGAGGCCCCATCTAACACTCTCAATAAGGTCAAACCCCCACCGTCCGCCCACCAAAGTGGTCCACGGAAGGGGCATAAACCAAATTATTTCAGGCCTAGCCCTCTCCAATCGCGAAGGGCTGGCCCACCAAGAGGTCCTCCCTCTCCCCGAAGAGAGATTCAGGAGGAGCAGTACCGCTGCAGGACGTGCAAGCGGGCAGACCACTCCACAAATTGGGAGGGCTGCCCAAACAAGCAACGCCCAGCGGACACCCCCGAACAAAACTCACCGAGAGGCTACGATCTCCCACTGGGGCAGGAATCTCTGCCGCAGCCAACCACAAGTCGTCCGCGAGGTATTGCACCTCCGGACCCCTCATCAGACATGCCTGACCCTCAACTGCTGCCAGTGCCACTTGCGAGCACTGAGCAGTGCCAGACTCCGTCCGCCACGGACGTTGAGCTACCAATGGAAAAGGCCCCTATGCCGGGTCTAAATCATGAGGTGAATCCTCCTCCGGGAGATTTAGGATTCCCCATGCAGTTGATCATCGCGACTGGAGAGCCTCCAGCACCCGAAACTTCTTCTTTGCAAGATTCTTCTTCGCAAAATTTGACTCCAAGGGATGAACCCCCGGAGGATCGAAATGGTACCCCTTCCTTGGAAGACCAGGAACTGGCATCCTCGGATGCCGAAGTCGAGATCGCTCCCGCTCCGGTTGTCGCAGCAGCCGGAGTAGGGCGTCCTCCCGCAGCTTTTGCAGTTGCCCCTGACTTCGCGCCCGCTAGCCCTTCTGGCCTGTCCCCGGAGTCGGTGCTCTCATCACCTGCTGGGCCAGCTACTGATAGGCCTTGGAGGAACCCGAAGAGGAAGAAGAAGGGGCGGAAGAGAGCCCAGTAGTTGCCGAGCTATAAGCTCCTCCTGGCACTAGTGCCCTCTCGGCACAGTGCCCTAACATCTAAGAGTGACCCTGGCCCCTTGCCCAGAGAAGGTAGCCAGTGTGATCTCTTCCTTTTCTTTGTACCTAGCCTAGGCCACCTTAAAGTACGGTACATCAATTTAGTAACCTTGTTCCTTCCACTTACCACCGAGCCGCAGTAATCATGTAAGTAGCATAACTAATTTCAGTAATCTTAACTATTGTGAAACGAGCCACGATGCTCGTGACACGCATGGCCTAAGACCTCAGTGAGGCACCCATTTATCATATGAGGCAACCCTCATGAATTAACTAGTAAATTTTAATTGTATTAAACATAAACCATGTTGTAATTTAGTTAGAATATTAACTCTTATGTTGGTGCTACGGTCGGGTTAGGATAGGTTAGGCTAGGGAATCTCATAGAATGTACCACTAGGCTAGGTCTAAAACACATCATGATTGTAGGAGGTAGCCTATAATAACCGTGAGCACCTTCCAGTACTATTAGAATTAGGTAAAGTAGTGAATATAGCTCGTATCCTATCTAGGGTTAGGTAGTTCTGTAGCTAGGTAGGCTAACCAGGACTAATCTGCTCAGGGGAAGGAGAGTAACCTACGAGAGGCGAACAGCTTGCTTAGTATAGACCTTCACGCCCGAAAAGGGAGTGAAGGCCCTCTTAAGGGGGGGAGCTTTTACAAATATTACTGCTGTTCGCCCTCATAACTTTTGATTGTAGAAATATCAGCCTGACTGAGACCGGGAAAAGACGTTGTCTATATAGGAGCGTCTTCAGTTCAAACCTTAACGTCCGTTGGAGAACGGGATAGGCAAGTTAGGCCTTCCACCCTATAGGAAAATTTCCCTATCAGCCTTAAGAATAGGTGGTCCTAAGGTCCTTTTTCCTTTCTACCTGTCTCTTGGCGAATGTTTTGAAAACAAGAACGTGGACACCTGGTGTGACTGTCCTGACCTAGGCCGGTCAGGGAACTACAGAGAGATCCCAGCGGTCACTGAACCAGGGTGACGCTGCGTGCGTGCCCGAACGATATTCTTTGTTCTTTATTGCTTTTACTCCTACGTCTATCTTAATTAGTGAATTGGGAAGACTGCCAGAATACGACTCCTGAGGTCCCTCGTTTGCGCAGCGACTCGACATTCACGGTAAGTCCGATTCTTGTTGAAGCTTCGTCGATTGACTAGTACTTTTCTGTATTTCACATTTTTTCTTTGTTTTCTTCCTTCAGCCACCACTTAGTGTATATGTGTTTACGAAGTCTAGATTAAGCCTAATTATTATATTGTTAGCTTCAACCCCGTTATTCCAGTAAAATACCTAGGATTCAGGGTAAGCAAAATCAGGTTAAATCTCGATGCTTTTGTATGCCTCGCGTCCGAATGTTTGGAAGAACCGTTGCGTTTAAAATCAAATTCATCTCAAATATTTTGTTAAGGTTAATTACCCTTAACTGGCGACCTTTGGCTAATTAACGACTGTCTTTGAGGTTAACTTTTGGCTTCAAGTGGCAGGTTACGTGTAATCTTGGTTTGCAGGGCCGTAAAAATTACGTAAATTGAATAATACATGATCAACCAAGACCCTCACACGTAACAATAAGTATGAATAAATAAATATATATATATCTAATATATATATATATATATATATATATATATATATATATATATATATATATATATATATATATATATATATATATATATATATATATATATATATATATATACATACACAGTATATAATTATATATAATATACATACTGTATATATAATATATGTATATATATATACATTATATATATATATACATATATATATAATATATATATATATATATATATATATACATATATTATATATATTATACAGTGTATTTTAAAATAACTGTTTATCATTAACACTGCTCTTTGGAGAGGGAGGTTGTTGATGGGAGGTCGCAGTGGCCTGGGAGGGATGGGGGATGAAGTCAGTGAGGCAAGTGGATTACTCATCTTTAATTATGATTTTTTTTCTTGCAAGTAATCTACTTTTAATGATTAGCTTAGAGTGGTACCGTATGGCTTTACATATCAAGTAAGTACAGTAATCCTTCAATTTTCCAGATTAATAGAGCCAAGAAGCCGTCGGATAATGGCGAAATCCTGATAATGGCGAGTAAAAAATCTAAGGGTGTTCAAGGGCAACTTCACACCCTTCCTCACTTAACCTCGTCAATACCACATAACTGGAAACACTCCGTATGCTTATAAGCAACAACCATCATACTTTAAACTGAAAACTTTAGGCAAAAGGCAATTATCTACCTTTTTTCCCCATATTTGTAACAAAATAAACTTTGAAAAAAAAATGCAACCCCGTCTTCTCTCTCTCGTAAATGACACAGTTCAGCAGGCAGGTAGCCTACCTGAACTTACCCACAGCCCACCATAGTTTTATGAACAGTAATGTATTTTTATATAACAACTTTATCAGTTGTTACCATATTGTATTACCATACACCAGACAAAAATGTTTTTCTGAACTATAGACTTAGGCTAGCTTAGATGTTACACCCACAGAATCCATTTGCAAAAGTCATATAGGTTATTACTGCTGTATTTAAGATGTAGGTAATTGTAATGAAACTGTTATTTTACTTACAGAATCCATTATAATATGTATAACAAAGCAATCGTCCTGTCTTTGGCAATGTTTACGTTCTCAGAATCAGCTGATTGAGCCTACTAGCGAAAGAATCACAGAATTTTTTTTTTAACTAAAACGAATATATTTATGGAATTTTTTTTTTTACATAAATGTAAAACAGGTATACAAAGGTAAACTCACATACTTTATTTAAAATAAAATCCCTTAGAATTGCAAGACAGCTGTTCCCTGATTCATTTGTTTAACGATGTAAACATATCTCCGTTGTTATTTCCCTGCCTCTCTCTCTCTCTCTCTCTCTCTCTCTCTCTCTCTCTCTCTCTCTCTCTCTTTTTGTATTTTAGTACTGTACATAGCTTTTAATGAAATACGAATTACTGTATCACGAACATAAAAACACGATACTAAACAATCTCCAGGAAATTCACAACACCATTGGATGAGCGTGCATACGTATGTACATGTTACCATATTTTTTCTTTCACTACAAGTTTAGTGACTAATTATGATTATCACACATATACCAGTAGACTAGAGAATATTTTATCACCGTTGATATTTCATCTCTAATCACGTAAAAATATTTAAAATGTGAACTTCATATTTAGGCAAGGCAAAACCAAAAAGGCTTTAGCAAGTTCACCAGCAGCATGGAATGGGTGTGCGCATGCGTACATACCCTGCACGGATGACTGTTTATCTTTTGGTTTGTAAAAATAAAAAAAAAAATGAGAAAGTACAGTAAAAATATGAGAATACTGTAGCATAAAACATAAACAAAATAGTGAAAGAGTATGTGTTTCTGTATTAGGCTTCAATGTAAACACGTAAGTTGTTGCTCTCTCTCTCTCTCTCTCTCTCTCTCTCTCTCTCTCTCTCTCTCTCTCTCTCTCTCTCTCTCTCTCCCATATCTCAGTACTGTACATATCCTTTAATGAAATATGAATTACTGTACCATAAACATAAAAACACGAAACAAAGCAAACTCCAGGAAGTTCACAAAGCCATCAAGTGAGTGCGTGCATATTTTCTGCTCTGCTTGATTTACTGTACTGTATTTAATTGCAAGTTTAGCTGACTCTAAGTATGATTATTACACATAACAGTACACAATAGAATATTATATCACTGTGGATCTTTCATTAATCACTGTAAAGCTATTTAAAATGCGAATTTCATATGTAGGCAAGAGAAAACCAAACACACAATAAATAGCAAGTTCACTGATGGCACAAAATGGGTGTGTGCATATGTATGTACCCTACACACATGATTGCATTGATCTTTTGGTTTGAAAAAATAAAAAAGAATGAGACAATACAGTAAAAATATAAACGAGAATACTGTAGCATAAAATATAAGTAAAAAAGTAATGTGTGGGTTACTGTACTTAGGCTTCAGTGTAAACATACCTATTATTGTTCTCTCTCCCTCTCTTCACACTACCCCTCCTCTCCCAGCCACCCGATCACCGCCCCCCCCCCCCACAACTTGGAAACTTCTCAAGGCTTTCCTCACCCTCCTAAAAATATTTCTCAGTCTGTCTGAGCGTAAGCAGTGTTACCAACATTTTCCTGATGCCACGCAGCATTGCCAATCATCAGAGATGTCGAGTTCCAGATAATGGTGATCCGGATAATTGAGGGATTACTGTAGTGTAAATGTTGCTTGTCAACATTTATTTGTGATCTTTGAATTCTAGCATGCTCTGTTACTGCCTCGTAACAGAATTGTTGTATTAGGAGTCATGACTAGGCCTATGCCTATGACCTGTGTCTGATGACTACTTTTGATGGAGAGGGAAAGATTTTTAATAATACATTTTAAATCTTTGTTGGGTGTCTAATGAATAAGCCTATCTTTGATGGAGGGGAGATCAATTAGGCTGGCTTTTCTTTTTTTTTTTTATCAGCGTCCAATGAATACCACTGATGGAGAGGGAGAGGGTTTCAATGATTTATACATTTTTTTTCATTTGTTCAGTATGTAAAGGATACGCTGTAAATCCATCCTAATAAATCCATCTTCCTCCCTTACCCTCCCCACACCCCCGACTACTCCAACACCCTGTACACCATCTTACTCGCCTGAGAGCAGTGCTAATGATAAACAGTTATTTTAAAATCCCCTCACTGACTAACGAAGCCTTCAAATGCATATCTTAATAGAACATTTCCTGCAAAAATCGCCTTTTCTTTCATTTCCTGAAATATTTGCATAAAATTGTGTATATTTCGACATTCTCAAAAGTAATGTTATACACAACTCGACATTCCCAAAAGTAATGTGATATATATTCCAATATTCTCAAAAGTAATGTAATATACATTTTGACATTCTCAAAAGTAATGTTGTACGTATACATTTCGACTTTCTCAAATATGTTAGATACATTATATATATTTCGACATTCTCAAACATAATGTTATAAATATTTCGACAACCGTGCAGAAAAAAATTACTTTACAAAATTACTATAAATGCAGTTACTTTTTAGAAGGATGTTTTAACATGTCGAGTTTTCCTTTCGTTCCAAAAGAAGCTTAACGCAACGTGATCTGTTTTTTAAAGCTCACTAAGCGTATAGCATACTTGTGTCACTCATCAAAACCGGATACTTGTTTGCAGAAGGGAAATCAGATCGGAATTATTTCATAACCGTCTTTCAAAAAAAAAAAAAAACTTTTTTACATAAATTTTTTTCTGGAACTTTTGCACAACCTTTGATGAACTGCTCTGATATAAATTTGCATAAACAACGAATAATTAGTTAACAAATTTCACTCCATTACTGCATAAAAATGCGAGACGTACATTTAATTTTAAACAATTATTCCCTGGTGTCCAATTTTTTTTATATTACGGGAAATAAACTCAGTTCTTTAAATTTTTTTTTAGATTATGGGAAATAAACGCAGTCTCTCTCTCTCTCTCTCTCTCTCTCTCTCTCTCTCTCTCTCTCTCTCTCTCTCTCTCTCTCTCTTTGTTGTATTTGGCTTCAACAAATAAGACTGGGCAACTGAATAGCGATGACGTAATTTGTAAAGAAATGTGATAAAAAAAGAGATTTTCTGTTTTAAGATAAATTATGGACAGAATCGTTGAGAGAAATAAAAAAAAAATCATATCAGTGTCATCTGAAGAACTTGTACGATCTTGGAAAAACTGGAGGGTAAGAAATACTTTTGATTTACGGACGAATGGCCGAAGAATTGGGCACAATTTTCCCAATCCTGAGGGCACTCTGAAAACAGCGACAGAGAGAGAGAGAGAGAGAGAGAGAGAGAGAGAGAGAGAGAGAGAGAGAGAGAGAGAGAGAGAGAGAGATTAAACATTAGAAAGACATGTTTCCAATGAGAGAGAGAGAGACAGGAATACTGAATACATTATTTGCTGTCGTTAGTAATAAGTGGCAGTGATTATTCACAGAAAGTTTCTCTAGCAAAAAACGATGCATAGAGTCGGAGAGGCCTTATTTAATGACAAGCAAACATGCCAAAGTTCTCGAATGATAGATATGATGAATTCACAAGCAAACACGGCTGGTGAATGAGCCGCATTCTCTCATCGTATCTTAACGAGTCGCCTTCTCTTATCATCAAACGACGAGTGAATGAATGAACGAGTCACAGTCAGTTTGTAAAAGATAGCATCAGTATACGAAGCAGCTTGTCTGGACAGACCATTATGCGCTCAAGCAGGATACCTGCTGATTAGCGCACACCTGTCTCGGATTGACTCCCGACGTTAATGTCAGGGTCCGGGATATAAATCAACCGCGCTAAAACTAATACTTTCGGATTGAGTGGCCTTTGGTTTTTCGCATCTAATCCTAGTAGCCTCAACACTCTAACCACCCACCCCCGCCCCTCCTTACCAACCTCCTCCCCCCTCCAAGGAAAAAAAGGCTTCAAAGATCCTTGTCTTTGCAAAATATAACAGACAGCGCGATCGCCTTATCTCTCAGACAGTGGGGATTATTTCGAAGCCGATGCGACTACGATGCTTTAAGCATCAACCCTGCCTTCTCACCCAAGCACTCCCATCACCTCCTCCCCCCGGCATACCACAAACCCCCATCATGTGGGAATCAGTTTTGTTTTCCTTAATCTATTCTCAGGCAAGATGAAATCTCATACTTTACTACTCTACTGGTCATCTATTAACGAAGATTTATATGCTTCAAGTGTACGTTTGTTCATTGAACTGTGGGATTACGTAGTGTATTATATATATATATATATATATATATATATATATATATATATATATATATATATATATATATATATGTGTGTGTGTGTGTGTGTGTGTGTGTGTGTTGGGAATGAACACATGGGAACGTGTTTCACAGAAATAAATTTCTGACTCACATCGGGACCGAAACCCGGAAAATAGCAATTTATCCGCACAGGTCGTAAGAGAAGTTGGAACCTAAGTACTGTTTATATATATATATTTATATATATATACATATATATATATATATATATATATATATATATATATATATATATATATATATATACATTATACACTTATATACGTGTGTGTCTGTGTGTGTGTCAGAAAGAATATAAAATGCAAATGAGGTCATTCAGTCCCCAAATAGCATAATAAAAGATCAACGACATCTTCCGATCCCAATATGGCTTCGCAAGGGGACAGACACCTAATTGAATCGCCCGATTATTAATGAAAAAAGGAAAAAACTTGTGGAGCTTCAAAAAACAATACCGGTTCCTTTTAAAATGAGCAGCATGAAAAAAAAAAAAGTTTTCGACTCTGATGAACATCATAGACATGGCTTCCAGTTTTTATAATTTTTTTTCCATTCCTGAATCTTTATTTGCAACTTACTGTACTTTTATTTTTGTTTTTTATCTGGCAATAAATTGATAATTTTTTGTTTTTTTGCCAACTGCTCCACAGTTACTGGTGCTCTTCCTATTAAAGGTATCGATTGAATCCTTAGAATATTGGAACATCCGTCTTCTTAATGTTGATTATAAATCACAACGATCACTTCCTTATTCTAAAAGCGCATCAGTTAATCAATAAACAGCCGAAAGATTAGGAAAATGTTCTTGATTAATTTTTCAAAACGACGCATGTTGTATATCTGATCTATGTTGTAAAAAAAAAAATTGAAAAATTCTGATCACTTTGGCGATCTAGATTTGTTTACGCATTGTCATAGACGAGACTATGGAAAAGGACAAAGCACCTTAAATCACACATTTTCAAAGGTTTTTCAAAGTTAACGTTGTCATTCAGTGCGCCTGTTTTTAATCGTCTGAAAGTGTAGAAGGTTCTGCGTATATGTGTGTATTTATGCACGCACGCATACACACACACATATGAGTATATATATATATATATATATATATATATATATATATATATATATATATGTATATATACATATATATACAGTACATATATATATATATATATATATATATATATATATATATATATATATATATATATATATATATATATATATATATATATATATATATAGTACTCGTCTCTCAGTTGCAAGGTCTGTGTGTGTGACTGAAAGTAATCAGCTTACAAAATTAATACGAACGATATCTAGGATAACAAAATATTCGCTTTTTAACTGAACAAGCTATGAAAAACAGAAGAAAGTATAGAATTCCGGATTTCAAAGCCTAAGAGCAAAAAGGAGTATCCGGTGCCATTTCTGAGGATTACTACATCCAAAAGGCGGACTTGGGATAGTCTTAAATAATCCTAGATTTACCAACGAGACATTGCTATTGCTTAGGTGGTCTAATGACCAAGGACTGAAATTGTAAGAGTAGAAATGAAGTGTCATTTCGACAGAGTAAACCTGCGTTTTATTTCACCGACGTTATGAAGAACGGATTTCACACAGAGCTTGGCGAAAGCAAGGTCTGAAAATATAAGAGTAAAACGACCCAAAAAATATAACAGAAAAAAGTAAATGGAATGCATTCATTATTTATTAAATAACGCAACCAAAGATCAAACAAAAGCCTTCTACAAGAAAGTCTCTTTGATTCTACAAAAGAAGGCAGAGAAAAATGGGGTTCAAGAGATATGTACAGAACTCAATAGAAAAATCTAATGTAATGGAAGTAAAACAGAGAGAGAGAGAGAGAGGACTTATAGCTCAATATTTCAATTAGTACCAACTGAAGTAAGATTAATGACTATATCTTAATAAGTGATATATCGTGACAAATTAGGAAAGGAATTCAATTATCACTATTATAAATATCAAACTATCACTCATTATTGAAGAAGGAGTCACATGCTCTCTAAACATTATTAGTTGCACATTCAAAGCAATAATTATTGTATATTCTTTTTTTTTTCGCTTGTCGAATACGACCATGAAATATTTCTACCTTCCCAGTTATCATTTAATGCACACGTTCCCTCATACCCAGAGAGAGAGAGAGAGAGAGAGACTGTACAATACCTATACAATGTTACTTCAGACCGGTGTTTAGAATTCTTTTAAAGTCCCTCCTTACGAGAGAGAGAGAGAGAGAGAGAGAGAGAGAGAGAGAGAGAGAGAGAGAGAGAGAGAGAGAGAGAGAGAGAGAGAGAAATCTTTCAAACTGAATGACAATGGCGTTTTGCAAACTCTTTGGAACTAATCGATCAGACTATCGTATAATAATTTTTCCTTTATTATCTAAAAGAGATTTCGACAGATCTGAAAGAAATGTTTCGTGACTTAACTGTGAAAGTTCTCAGCAGAGCGGAGCAGGGAACAATATCAGAGCCTGTTCAATGGACGATCAGATGAAGAAAGAATTTAGTTGTAAAAGATAGAAACATGTATAACTTGGTACCGGGATAAAAGTGGAATGGAATGGAATATAAAACTTGGGCTAAGGGGCAAGCGCTAGGACCTATGAGGTCATTAGGCTCAGAGAGAAACTGAGAGCAAAAAGGTTTTAAAGTTGTAACAGGAGGAAAACCTCGCAGTTGCACGATGAAACAACTGCCAGGCAGGATGGAAAGTAAGACTGGAGAAAAAGAATACAAACGGAGGTACAGTTAAAGGAATGAAAGGGGTTGCAGCTAGCGACCGAAGGGACGCTGCAAAGAACCCTGAGTAATTGCCTACAGTGCACCGCATGAGGTGCACTGACGGTACTGCCCCCAACCGGGACCTGGTTAAAAGTAAAGAAGCGTCCCTCGCTGATACGTTATCTGTAGATGGGTCTTATTCAGTCACCTACTGGCGTAGTATTGTTACGAATTATTTCTTCTCTGACAGCACACTGACAACAGTTATTCACAAAGGCAATACAGTACGTGTTGGTACAATAATACCTCTTTGCAAGATATTCGTATAGGGTATTATTTTGAAGCAGACATTCTCATGCGAGGGAGCCTTAGACAATACTTTGAAGAACGGATATTTCTGAGAGCTCTCTAAGTAAAAATACTTCCCAAGTTTGCTTGTAATGCTCTACTTACATGTATATTTGTTTGAACACGTCGTATGTATGTATATATGTACACAAATATATATATATATATATATATATATATATATATATATATATATATATATATATATATATATATGTATATATATACACATACATATATGTATATATACATGCATACATAATAATATATATACATACATACATACATACATACACATAAATATACATACAGTATATATATATATATATATATATATATATATATATATATATATATATATATATATATATGTGTGTGTGTGTGTGTGTGTGTGTGTGTGTGTGTGTGTGTGTGTGTGTGTGTGTGTGTGTGTGTGTGTAAAACTGACAAAAATATTCCAGTCTAAAGTCCCAGAGATGAGAAACAAACCGACTAAGAAAGGAACATTCGCAGTTAATATGCAAAGAAAGGGAGGGCTCAAATGAATCACAAAGCAAACTGGAAGGCTTCCAGGAATTGAAATATATAATAAATGGCCTTTTCCATGAAATATGGAAAGGGAACATATATTAATCCGCTCAAACACTGCGAGGAACAGAGAAAGCAATCACTCGATACTATAATATATTTATAGGAAGCTTTGGCAGCAATTATCTCGGATTAAAACCAGGTGAGGTGTAAAAGTAAGGCGGGGGAAATGAGAAAACGGGTGTGACAGACAGACAGACAGAACAAATCTAGGATTTATTTTAACACTGTGAAGTCTGAGGAATGTTTTTTTTTTAAATAAACGCGGCTTGTAGCCAGGAGCCCCAGGACAGGAAGGGGGTATTTTTTTTTCTAATATATAAATGACGGCTTAAATAAAACTTCTATTATCTTATAAGTAGAAAGACAGTAAACAGAAGCAAAAAAGGCTACAAAAAATAATATTTGGAAATAAACAATAAATAAGCAATTTCAAAACCAGGCACAAGAATGGCAACCCGTCCAGGAAACATCTTAAAACGTGTATGAAAACAGATGAACTTACGGCGGTACAAATCTGCAAATATTAACATCACTGTCGTACCCAAAACATCAAAAACAATGGCAACTGAAGAGAAGGTCGAGATGGCAAGTCACGATATTTGGACGTTACGTACCACCAATGAAATCAAACCAAGGTGCCTTCAGTCTGCGTACTTGTATAAGGACCAGCTGTGACGGGAGCTGAATCCGGGGTAGACAAAATTAATATTCATATTCTTGCCGTGTTCTTTTTCCTGCCTTGGAAGAAAGCAATAGCCTCTAAAAATTTTTGAAGCTCTTGGCAGCTGTAAAAGCTAAAGCACCACGATGAGGGAACAAAATTTAACCCGATGTCTGGAGAATATATCCTCTAGATCTTGACCTAAACAGGCCCACTTAGGTCTTTCCAACATTCCAGTATCCAAAAGAATTTGATCTCGGAAACCATTTTTGATCCTCTGGTCAGTATATTTTCGTCTGCCCAATTATTATTATTATTATTATTATTATTATTATTATTATTATTATTATTATTATTATTATTATTATTAACACATACTCCTACAGAACAAGGGAGAGGACCTTGAACATTGTCGACCAACGTGCTTCAACAGAACTGAATGTTGACATGTTTTTAAGAAAAGAACAAAGCAGATCAGGAGGTAAGGATGAAAAAATCAATTAATTCAGGTGTCTGTGCTTGAGAGTACTCTCATACACAAACATATACAAATACAAGAAAATACAACCAAGTCTGTGGAACCCTAGTACCGAATCCGTGACACACCCCACCGTTTGAGGACACTGGTGACTGGCCCCCTGAGATTACCCAGAACAAATAATATTCGGTACAGATATTCTAATCAGTTACATGTAGCGTAAGTGAAAGTTGGGGATGTCGACTTACCTAGGCCACCATCTACCTAAAATTGACGTTAATGAGCCACCCAAAATGACATGAATGTAGTAAAACTCGCCATGTGTAAACAGACTGTGAATGGCTAAGGGAACCTTTATGTACGATTATAGGATGGGCACGAGGAGGATATAAAATATGTTCTGGAGGATGGAGGGTAGTGCCGTCAGTGCACCTCACGCGGTGCACTGTAGGCATTCTTTAAGTTTCTTTGCAGCTTCCCTTCGACCCCTAGCTGCAGCCTCTTTCATTCCTTTTACTGTACCTCTGTTCGCATTATCTTTCTTCCATCTCGCTATCCAACCTCTCTCAACAAATATTTCACAGTGCAACTGCGAGGTTTTCCTCCTGTTACACCTTCCAGACCCACCCACTCTCAATTTCCTTTCCAGCGCTAAATGACCTCATAGGTCCCAGTGCTTGGCCTTTGGCCTAAACTCGATATATTCAATTCCATTCAGTTCATAATAGGGAACTGACTTCTTCACACGGAAAAAAAAAACGATAGGACTGAGCAGAAAATAATAAAAACAAAAATTTCTCATAATTCAGAAGCCCGGTACAGCTCTCTTTACCCTATTCACATTCGTAATATTGAATTAATTTCTTCCCCTGAAAAAATAGAAAACGATAGGACTGAGCAGAATATATATATATATATATATATATATATATATATATATATATATATATATATATATATATATATATATATATATATATATATATATGATTAAAAAGCCACAATAATATAATTGATAAATTGTGTATTTTAAGACATAGAAATATACAAGAAAGGGGATAAAAACGAGGGAGCTTTCGACCGTTTGCGCCACGGTCCTCTTCAGCCAACTGAATCAAAATACTAGTTTTTCTTATTAAAAAGACACGTTTAAAAGAATTTTGGTGATAGTCGATCCAAGAAAACATCGAACTCTCTTTCAGTGTGGACTAGGCAGTTATGTAATGGCAGTTTCCCCGTATCTGTGGGCCAACCGTCGTGATCTTCTTAATGGCTGTCGTTCGAGCGTACGGTGCTCATCACGGGTGACTAGGTGGTTCGTGGGTAGAGAACGACTTTCAGCATCGGTGCCTGTTGTTTCTGCGACAAATGCCACTTCGACAACCTGTGCGGGGAGAGATGAGGAAGACACAGTATCAGGGGCCTCGAGAAACTGCCTGAAATTTAATTGAAATCAGCAACGTTTGAAGGTGCCATGCGCCGAGCAGGTGAGATTGCACACTTCAGGGGCACTCAACATTTTCATAACCTTCAGTTAAAACTTGACAGACTGTGCCAGTTCTCTTGTTGGGCAAAAGTAGGTGAGACTAATCAGGTCATTAACCTTTCTTCTTTCCGATTGGATAGCACTCATTTAGAGGTACTAAATTTAGGTTTGAATTTTAATTTAGGTCCTGGAAAAGATTTTCTCATTAAAAGCCTAGCCTCTATCAATAATTTTAAATATCATAACCCACAAGATAAACTTGATATTTTGAAGGGGTCGATTCTTGCCTCCGAATTAAGTAAAAGCAATTTCTGTATTCCTTTGAGACACAGGAAAACCTTGGAGGAGTTATCTAAGAATAATGATATCAAAGTAATGAAGGCTGACAAAGGAGGCTCCATTGTTGTCATGGATAAAATTGACTATAATATTAAAGCATTAAGATTACTAAATGATAGTGATACTTATATAAGGTTAAATAAAGTGCCTTCTATCAATGTAGTACAAAATTCATTCAACAAAAAAGATAGAGATATTGCAACTAGAATTACCAATGAGGAGTTACGGAAAGTCATACTCAGCAAGATATTGGGCAAAACACCCAACCTTCCTTACTTCTACGGGATCCCTAAAGTACATAAAACTGGATGTCCCTTACGACCCATTGTAGCTACGTGTGGTGCCCCCCAATCCTTGTTAGCTGAGTGGCTTGCCAAGCAACTTGCCCCTTTGGTAGGCACTATATCCTCCGCACATATCAGACACAGGGATGATTTCATTCAGAGATTAAGGGCGTTGGATGGCTTTTCGGGGAAAATGTATAGTCTGGATGTCACCTCTTTATTTACCAATGTCCCTCTTGGCTATGTGCTTGAAAAATTACGTGTTAAGTTTGATAATGACCCAAGTTTATGCCCACTCCCCACCGAAGTATTTCTTGACCTCATTAAACTGTGCGTAGAGTCCAATGTTTTCACTTTAAATGGTGATGAATATGAACAAAGATCTGGAGTAGCAATGGGATCCCCCCTCTCCCCTGTTTTGGCTAATATCTGCATGGAGTTCTTGGAGGAGACTATTCTGAGTTCTTGCCCGTCTCGGTTTAAACCTATATTTTGGGTTCGCTATGTTGACGATATTTTCATTCTTTTCCTCCATGATGACGATCTATTCAGTGAACTAGTAGAGTTTGTTAACAGACAGATACAACAAATCAAGTTCACTTCTGAACAGGAATCAGAGCACAGATTACCTTTTTTGGATGTCCTAGTTTTTCACAACCCAAACACAAAGAAGTTTGAATTCTCGGTTTACCGAAAGCCGACTAATGCAGAATTATATGTTCATTTTTATTCCTATCACAGCATACAGATAAAGAAAAATATAATTGTAAACATGGCTGCCAGGGCTCTTCAGGTTTGTGACCCACAATATTTAGATGATGAAATTGCACATATTCGAAATACTTTTAGCAAGTTGAGTTACCCTACCCATTTTATTGAGGATGCTTTGTCTAAGGCTAAGAAAAAGTTCTACAACCCTTCACTCAAGCAGACTGATCACAGCAAGAGATTCATAACGCTTCCATATCACGAAAAACTAAAATTAACAGCCCAGTTAATCAATAGTACAGGTAATGTTAAAGTAGCTTTCTCATTTGAAAACTCAATCAAATCCAAATTCAATAAAAATAATAGCCACAGAATTAATAGTGATAGTAACAAGAGAGACATAGGAGTATATTCTATAAAATGCAAGCTCTGTAATTTATTTTATTTTGGGGAGACAGGTAGAGGGAAGAACATCAGATTGCAAGAACATAAAAAAGCGGTTAGGGACTTCGCTCAAAACAGCGCTATTGCTAAACATTGTTGGGAGAATAATCACGTCATGGATTGGGAGGGAGCTAATACTATATATAGAAGTAGTCACGTAGGCCATAGAAGGGTAGTGGAGGGGGCTTTGATAAATATTTGCAATACATTAGATGGCAATAAAGCCTTTACGCAGGAGGACCTACATACAGACAGGCTAGTCTGTCATTCCATAAAATTAAATTTCAGGCAGTTTCTCGAGGCCCCTGATACTGTGTCTTCCTCATCTCTCCCCGCACAGGTTGTCGAAGTGGCATTTGTCGCAGAAACAACAGGCACCGATGCTGAAAGTCGTTCTCTACCCACGAACCACCTAGTCACCCGTGATGAGCACCGTACGCTCGAACGACAGCCATTAAGAAGATCACGACGGTTGGCCCACAGATACGGGGAAACTGCCATTACATAACTGCCTAGTCCACACTGAAAGAGAGTTCGATGTTTTCTTGGATCGACTATCACCAAAATTCTTTTAAACGTGTCTTTTTAATAAGAAAAACTAGTATTTTGATTCAGTTGGCTGAAGAGGACCGTGGCGCAAACGGTCGAAAGCTCCCTCGTTTTTATCCCCTTTCTTGTATATTTCTATGTCTTAAAATATACAATTTATCAATTATATTATTGTGGCTTTTTAATCATTATTTTTGATCACAATATAGTGATGCTCCACAAATATATATATATATATATATATATATATATATATATATATATATATATATATATATATATATATAATATATATATATATATATATATATATATATATATATATATATATATATATATATATGTATAAAATCTCTCATAATCTGCTCAGAAGCTTGACACAGCTCTCACTATCTCTCGCAAATATGCCGAGACATCGAACCGTATTAGACTGACTTGCGGTGGTCGTAAAGATGTCTGATAACTGAATTAAGGAATCAATGTCCTTCTAAGAACACCCCCAGAAAGCAACGCCATTTTTATTTCGTGCGAAAAGGCCATTCATCCTGTTTATCCCCATTTGCCATTTCTGTCTTCACTGTATTATGACCGAGCGGAACGCAGAAGCGTCGTTGTTCATCTCGGAACGATATATTCCCGCGGAACCTCATTCATGCGAAGCACCTGGTGACACGCAATTCAATTACGGCACTCTTCGGGATACACTGACGCCATTACACTCCGCTCTCGAAAGCATTTTTTTACATTTATTGCTCGTGGGGACGGCTTCACCTCGTTTGTGACTTACTGTGACATCGCCAAGGAGGCTAGCTTGCATACAGGACACAGGAATGCCCCAACTGACTCGCCTGAGTTTAAATAGTGGTGCGAGAAATTCAAAACTGACTTTTTTTTTGAGTCGACTAAAATGATACAAAACAACCACTACAGAGTCTCTCGAGTTTAAATAAGTGATGCAAGATAGCCACAACTGACTCTCTTGACTTTATATAGGTGATGCAAGATAGCCACAACTGACTCTCTTGAGTTTATATAGGTGATGCAAGATAGCCACAACTGACTCTCTTGAGTTTATATAGGTGATGCAAGACAGCCACAACTGACTCTCTTGAGTTTATATAGGTGATGCAAGATAGCCACAACTGACTCTCTTGACTTTATATAGGTGATGCAAGACAGCCACAACTGACTCTCTTGATTTTATATAGGTGATGCAAGACAGCCACAACTGACTCTCTTGAGAGTATATAGGTTATGCAAGATAGCCACAACTGACTCTCTTGAGTTTATACAGGTGATGCAAGATAGCCACAACTGACTCTCTTGAGTTTATACAGGTGATGCAAGACAGCCACAACTGACTCTCTTGAGTTTACATAGGTGATGCAAGACAGCCCCAACTGACTCTCTTGAGTTTACATAGGTGATGCAAGACAGCCACAACTGACTCTCTTGAGTTTACATAGGTGATGCAAGACAGCCACAACTGACTCTTGACGCAAGACAGAGAAAACTGACTCTTCTTGAGTCGACCTAAACGACACAAAGACAGTCACAACTATCACTTGAGATCACATAAACGACACAAGTAAGCCACAACTGACTCGCTTGAGTTTACATGGATGATGCAAATCAAGGGGTATAACTGGCTCTCAAACCTAGATAAAGGATGCAAAGCAGCCAAAACTGACTCAAATTTTGAGTTTACAGAAATGAAACACGACCAACAAAACTGACTCAGTTTACACAAATGACATAAGACTTCCAAACCTGACTCTGGAGGCTACAAAAAGTGATGCAAGGCAGAAAACTGCGTCTTTGAGAATTTACATAAATGATGCAAAACGAAGAAAATTCAGTCTTTGAAAATTTATAAAAATGATGCAAGATGAAGGAAATTCAGTCTTTGAGAATTCACACAATTGATGCAAGACAAACAAAACTGACTCTCTCGAGTTTATATAAACGACGTAAGGCAGCTACAACTGACTCTTGAGTTCACATAAATGACACAAGATGGCCACAACTGACTCCTGAGTTCACATCAATGACACAAGACGTCCACAACTGACTCCTGAGTTCACATCAATGACACAAGACGTCCACAGCTGACGCTTGAGTTCACATAAATGACACAAGATGGCCACAACTGACTCTTGAGTTCACACAAATGACACACGATAGCCACAATTGACTCACATAAATGACACAAGATGGCCACAACTGACTCTTGAGGTCGCATAAATGACACAAGGTGGCCACAACTGACTCTTGAGTTCACATAAATGACACAAGATGGCCACAACTGACTTTTGAGTTTATATAAATGACACAAGATGGCCACAAATGACTCGAGTTCATATAAATGACACAGGATGGCCACAACTGACTCTTGTGTTCACATAACTGACACAAGACGTCCACAACTGACTCTTGAGTTCACATAAAAGACACAAGACTTCCACAAATGACTCTTGAGTTCACATAAATGACACAAGATGGAAACAACTGACTCTTGAGTTCACATGAATGACACAAGATGGCCACAACTGACTCTTGAGTTTACAAAATGAAACAAGACGGCCACAACTGACAATCTTGAGTTTAAATAAATGACGCAAGACGGCCACATCTGACTCTCTTGAGTTTACATAACCCAAGGCAATCTCAGATGACCCCGAGATCACGTAAAGGACACATGACAGCCAAAATTGATTCCTCGAGTTGACATAAATAACGAAAAGAATAGAATACTGAATTTTGGCCAAAGGCCAAGAACTGGGACCTATGAGGCCATTCAGTGCTGAAAAGGAAATTAAGTAGAGATGTTTGAAAGGTGTAACAGGAGGAAAACCTTGCAGTTGCACGATGAAACAATTATTAGGACAAGGTGTTAAGTAAGATGGAGGTAAAAATGAACGGAGGTACAGTAATAGGAATGAAAGGAGTTGCAGCTAGGGGCCGAAGGGATGCTGCAAAGAACCTTAAGTAATGCCTACAGTGCACCGCATGAGGTGCACTGTAGGCATTTATCCCCTACGGAGATAAATAACGAAAAGGATTAACGATTACGAAAATGCAACACATAAGCATCATTCCACAAGCGTTAATTTTAAAGTATCTCTAACAATATATACCACGTATATACGAATGCATTAGCAAGTACTTGCATTACTGACGGATGTAATATAAGCGTGGGATGCACGCCCGGGATTAATAAAAAATCGGGCCAGCAGGATGGAATCCCTCCTTAATTCCAGACAATAACTCGTTCAGCATTTAATCAAGGCGTCGCTTATGAGAAGACCGCTATCTCGAGGTTTCATCATTCTAAATAATTTCCTTCCATGCATCATGCTTAATTGTCAAGAGATGGCGCTCGCTCCTCATCAGGCAGACGTGGAAATTGCTTGCTTCTCCCGCCTCCAGTCTCCCTTTGCATTCTGCATGCGACTCGCATTTACCAGATTTATTTATTTATTCACTTATCCACCTGCCCCATCGCTGCTTTCTCGGATAATGCCAATGTTAGTCTCTATTTTGCATGATTTTTCTTACGTTACGTATCTTTTCCTTTGCATGTTATACGCGTTTATTTTACCCCTGTGATTTCAGGTACGCTCTTATTTTTAATTTCGCGTAAACTCTGTCGTCTTGATTTTTTTGTGCGTTTTTTTTTTTTTACGGTTTACTTCTACCTGATGATTATGACTCTAAATTTAATATTTTTTCATCCCTTCCAACTGTCCTGTATTCATTTATCTTGCTTCATTTCTGACGTCTACATTAATTAATATGAAATTATGAAATTGTTTTTTTTAAGTTTCTTTTATGTTTCTTCAGTGATTCAACTCCGACGTTATTCACACTTATCCCGGTAAATCCGGATAACTTCCAAAGAATAAGTAATACTTCATTTTTATTATCTAATGGCTTCATGGGTACGGTTTCGTATATGTATTCAGAAATGGCTTTCTAATTCTTATGAATCCTCTATATATACACTTTCTTCAAACAGACACGTGTATATAAATAAAGAAATTAATATATGCGCATATATATAAATATATACGGTATACATGTATACATACGCAAACGTACATAAATGTATACATAATTTATATATATTCATATGTAAGTACACACACACATATATATACATATATATATATATATAAAGTATATCTGTATGTATATATAGAATCTATATATCTATATATATATATATATATATATATATATATATATATATATATATATATATATATACACACACTGCATATATACGTACATATATATACTGTATGTAAATTCAAACGGCGATCCGCTGCACTTCCACGTGACTGCCACCCAGTGAGTCTAGTTCCCCGTAAACTCAACCAGCTTTCTCTCAAACTCGTTTTGATCTAACTCAAACCACTTACGCATCCGATCGGCAAAATAACCGGCGGCCCGTCATTACCGAGGCGGAGGAAGCAAGGCATTACGATCACTCTTAGCAAATTCCGCTCCGCAGATCGCGGCGAAATCGGGCGTGTAATGGCGCACAAAAAAAAAAAAAAAAAAAAAACCGCGCGGTGTTCGCCGACCCAAAGTACCAGCGGTGGCTACGTGACGGTTCGAGAAATTTCATTGGCCAATTTCTAGGCCTGTTTTTGTCTGTTCTCGGTCTGTCCGTCTGCTATTCGTAGCACGTGATTCTGTGAGTCACTTATCTTTAATCTATAACGACGGTGGTCATATTCATATATGCGGTATATATATATATATATATATATATATATATATATATATATATATATATATATATATATATATATATATATATATATACGGTATATAATATAAACATACCGTATATATATATATATATATATATATATATATATATATATATATATATATATATATATACAGTATATACATATATATTCTGTATATATGAACATACATAATACATACATACATATATATGTATATATAATATATATACTATATATGTAAATACATACATGCATAAATATAAATATATATATACTCGTATATATATATATATATATATATATATATATATATATATATATATATATATATATATATATATTTTATATATATATATATATATATATATATATATATATATATATATTTATATATATATAATGTATATACATACATATATAAATATACCGTATGTATATATATATATATATATATATATATATATATATATATATATATATATATATTATGTATATTAAATAGTATAAATATATATATATATATATATATATATATATATATATATATATATATATATATATATATATAAATAGTATTTATATATATATATATATACTATGCATACTTTATATAATATATATATATACATATATATTATGAAAAATAATCAGATCAAGGAAATAAAAAAAATAATTGTAAACAACCTTGCTATTGCATCTAGTGAATTCAAGGAAACGAGGCATTCACCGATCACAAAATTCCTAAATAAAAAAGAAAAAAAATAGCAGAAGACCCAAAAGATGCCTTATAATCTCCTCACAAGAAAACGGTCCATTTATTTCCAGTCCGTCAGCCCCGAATATCTGATAAAGAGGGGGGCCGGTTGTTGTTGTTGGTGGTGGTGGCTGGCTTATGGGGGTGGGGGGTGGTGGTGGCTGGCTTATGGGGGTGGGGGGTGGCGGTGGCTGGCTTATGGGGATGGGGGGTGGCGGTGGCTGGCTTATGGGGGTGGGGGAGGGAGATTGGGGATAGGGGTCGGGGAAGGAGAGGTGGGAGAGACGGGAGCTATCAGTCATAGCCGCTCTACGGATCATTAGCAAGGGGAGTGAAGAGAGAGAGAGAGAGAGAGAGAGAGAGAGAGAGAGAAGAAAAAAGGAGAAAAAAAAGTAAGTCGATATCTCGAGAGATAAGATAAATTGGAGGAGGGCCGCTGTCCCGGTTTGCCCAGAAATATAGATCAAGACAATTTAGTCTACTTGTGGAACAGGTAGCCCAGCTGTCAATCTTCGGCGAAATTGCCGTCATTTATTTCCTAAAAAAAAAAAAAAAAAAAAAAAGAGAGAGCGAGAGATAGGAAAATGAGAGCAATTTGTTATACGTAACACCAGGTTCAAAAGGAAAAATAAAAGCATTGCACAGAGTTGAAGGAGAATTCATTTTCTTATTGATTGCATCGGAATGACGGCAATAGAGTCAATAAGAACAAGTAAAAATGCGCCGAAGTTTCTTCGGCGCAATCGAGTTTTCCGTACATCGTATAACCAAGGCCACCGAAAATAGATCTATCTTTCGGTGGTCTCGGGATAATGCTGTATGAGCCCCCACACTTGAAACTTTAACTATGGCCCGGTGGTGGTCTATCCTATGTCGTTGCCAGAAACATGATTATGGCTAACTTTAACCTTAAATAAAATAAAAACTACTGAGGCTAGAGGGCTGCAATTTGGCATGCTTGATGATTGGAGGGTGGATGATCAACATACAACTTTGCAGCCCTGTAGCCTCAGTAGTTTTTAAGATTTGAGGGCGGACAGAATAAAGTGCGGACGGACAGCCAAAGCCGCCACAATAGTTTTCTTTTACCAAAAAACCAAAAAGATTGATGAGTCTACGGGAATAATAACCACACTAAAATTACAATCCTGAAACTATACGGTTGTTGTGTCTAATTTTTTTTTTTTTTTTTTGCTACATTTTCTTGTCGAAGGCGAAAGACTTAAATAGGAAGGCCCTTTTTTCCAGATTTTTTTTCTTGGGAAAAGACCATCATGTATGTACGTATGACGCATATTCAGAACGATAAGAGAACTGGGAAATGTATGCATACATAATAATTACATATGCTTTCATATACATTCAATAAAACACTCTCTTCTCCCAATTTTTTTTTTTTTTTTTTTTGGTATGTTCTGCAATTTATTTGTTCAAATCAAAGCATGAGGCTTTCAATTTATTACACAAAACTTGATGGCTGAGAATACCTTATAAAGTAAAATTACAAAATCAGTAAATACACTGAAACTTCTCTGGCTATTTCTGAAGTCTCCTTACTGTGTCTGTTGGTTTGGTCAGAGTCCAGAGGTTCACACGAAGCCTCTTACAACCACTTTAACCTTTACCATGCTGGTACAGTCACTCAAAAATGTTTTGCAACATCCTTCGAAACTTTTCGAACAACAGTTTATAATAGTGACATCTGGCGCTATTTGGCAACTCCGTCTTAGTAAGCGCATGAAACAAGCACAGACACACACAACTGGTGCTCAGAGTAATTACCTCCCGTTTCCCTTAAACCGGTTTTTATTTCTCTCTATCATTATTATAATTCCTTCATTTCTCTCTTCATCATTATTACAGTTCCTTTATTTAATCTCTCTCTCTCTCTCTCTCTCTCTCTCTCTCTCTCTCTCTCTCTCTCTCTCTCTCTCTCTCTGCCACTAAGTATCCATTGGGTGTTACCTGATTTTCTCCCTATACTTTTCCATCGGGTTATTTATCCTCGAAGAAGAAAGTCTCGGAATTTACTCCCATAAGGATTGAATGGATGACTAATTATACTTTTTTATTTGACTTTTACCCTACCATCATGAGCGAAATTTTTCAAAATGTCTCTTTTTTTTTCGTAATACGGATTTTTCACTCACCATTCTTTTTTATATTGCTAACAGTATGATTAATAACCAAAATCGAATCTGAAAAGCACATTTCCTTGTAAATATAAAACGAATAAATTATTGTTATGTGAACGAAAGCTTCTGGAACACGTTGCAAAACATTTTTGAGTGACTGTACAAGACCCAACTTAACCTAAACTAAGCAACATTTATACAGTTATCCGGTCATTTGCGGATAGCAACAGTTTCAGGTCAAGTCACGTACATATTTTGTTTTGTTAACCAATGAAAATGCAAAGTTAAGTCAGCGGGAATTGGATGAACGCCGTTCAAATGACTTTCTGAAGACACGGAAAATAACAAGAGATTTAATTATATTTAATTACAGTAATTCCATGTAACAGATGCTTCTGAAATGGTTTTGTATAGGTTTGGCGTATTTAATCCATTATCTCACTAAGATTTAACATATTTATAGAATAAAATAAAGACCGTAACTGCTGACCTAGAAGATGTATCATAAACTAAACTGATTATATTACAATAATCACGTAAGTATTTTCATAATCTCAATGTAAAGATAGTAAGACCTAAAGCATTTTAAAATAATCTGGGCTCTTTTGGTTTAAGAAGTAACTTGTTTGGTTTACGAAGTAACTTGTACCTCAAGATATTAGAACCATCACTTAAATCTTCTAGAGTAACTTGGATGATACTTTGATGTTAAGTTATTTTAGGAGTCTATCTCACCTGCTGTCACAAAAGAAAAATATCTATATTCTTAAAAATCTTATTAATCATACTTCAGACTCAATACTATTCTAGGTCAGTTCTCAGTTTCAGAGGATTTTTATTCCTCACACCACTGGACTGTGGAACAGGCTCCCTGAGGTAGTTCCGCAAATAGGACCTCAAACGTTGAAGTGAAGATGAAATGCATTACTGCCCCAAAACAGATCACCTTCTATTTTAATAATTTTTATTTTTGCCTATTTATTTATCAGTTTATTCCTTTATCTTGTTCTTTTCTAATAACTGATCTTTCCTTCTGTATTTCCTACTATCTTCTGTAACTTCTTTCAAATGAACTCTGCATATTCTTTGGAATCTTGAATTTCAAGTCAATGGCCCCTTCAGGCTTGTTTCATATGAATAGGGTTTATCTTCTGAATAATAATAATAATAATAATAATAATAATAATAATAATAATAATAATAATAATAATAATAATAATAATAATAATAATGTAAATTGGATTTCTTAAAATCAAGCGAATTTCTGAAAGCATTAATTTTTCACTCAAGCATTATAGTGGTCATAATTTCTACCAAATTTCTTCAAAATTCACATTACTTTTGGAAGACTATTAATATCTCCAGACACTGCAAAATTTGCGAAGACGTCGAGGAAAGTTTTTGGTCGCTTTAGAAGAAGATTTGGCAACGTGAAATTCGATATTTATTATCCAAGACAACTTTAGAGTAATCTGATCACGTGAATGTTTACGGAAAAGAAAAATATTACTTTTCATTTCTGCAGACGGAGTAGATGAGTGGAATTACAAAATAGAGAAGATAAAGATATAGAATATGGAATTTACGCCAGAGGCCAAGCGCTGGGACCTATGAGGTCATTCAGCCTGAAAGGGAAATTGACAGTAAGAAGGTTTGAAGGTTGTAACCGGAGGAAAACCTCGTAGTTCCACTAGGAAACAATTGTTAGAGAGGGTGGAAAGTCAGAAGGAAGAAACTGAATACGAACGGAGGTACAGCATAAGGAATGAGAGAGGTTGCAGCTAGGGACTGAAAGGACGCTACAAAGACCCTTAAGTAATGCCTACAGTGCACCACGTGAGGTGTACTGAAGGCACTATTCCCCTGAGGGGGATAGAGATATACAACTGTAGACTCTGAATAGAGAAAGACGCTTATAACATCTAAGCAAAACGCAGTAGAAGTTGAATTTTATTTATTTTTTGGTTATCACGGGGACTGGGGTTGGGGGGAGAGTGGGTCTGCTTATAAGGTTCTCAATACACGAAAAAAATGATGTCGACAAATTTGTAAGGTAGAGCATCGTCTAATCTTTAAGAAAATAACAACACAAATGCAAAATGAAGACGCGTCTTGTTCTTGTCTGTCTACACACACACACACACACACATATATATATATAGACATTATATATATACCTATATAAATAATATATACATATATATTTATATATAATACTGTACATGTATATATATATATATATATATATATATATATATATATATATATATATATATATATATATATATATATGCCACACCCTAAACACACACACACACAAATAGCGTCTTTTCTCAGAAAAAAAAAAATCAAACGTTCAAGAAGGTCCAAAGGTTTGTTTCTCAAAAAAAAAAAAAAAAAATGACTGTAACATCACACTAGCGCACAGTTAACTCCAGCATGTTGCTTCTCCAAAATATTAAAACTTTAATAACGTCAGTCATTCAGGAAGGAAGTTATTCAGTGGACCAAAACACCCAAACAAACAAATTTCCGAGCAGAGGAGCCTACGTTAAATCTCGAACTGCGCCTAAATCTCGAACGTAAGCTCCAAACTTGGGCCTAACTTTCTCCCAAATCGGAGGATGGCCAGCCGACCAAACAACCACTCGGCTATCGTGATGAATTAATCTATTCTATCCGAGATTTTTATATAAGGATCAACTCGGGGCCTTCCTACGCAATGAAAGACTCAGTGAAATGATATAAAGAATATTATTATTATTATTAATGAAAAAGAAACCCACATGATTCCTATGTATAACTTGTTTACTTTTAAACATTCACATATTACTAGAATCTCGAGTACTTTCAGGTCCTAACAGTGACCCGTTTTCAAGAGATGTGAAGGTAGTCAGGCTGGTTCAAGGCCCAGCAATCATCTGGAACTTCTTCTCGTTGTTGTTGTTGTTTCAGATTTAGCTGGCCTTGTGCCAGCACGGGCTCTTGCTCCTAGAGCAGCCCGTAACTCTATGTTGATAAGTCTGTGAGATGGGTAGGTTAGATGAAAACTTTATTATGATGCATGAAAGTGATTTTGGTGAGGGTGATTTTGAAGTGAAAAGATTTAACGGGCAAGGAAGCAACCTCTTTGAACCCTAAGGTACCCATCAGATGAGGACAAAAGTATGATAGCAGTGAGTGTTGGCTAGTGGGAGAGGCCAACAGATGGGGAAAAAAAAATTTGAGTGGTCCTAACTTCTTCTCCCTGTGTTGTCATTTATATGATGGCTGTCCTGGTTTCCATTCTCTTGAGAGTTGTTAATCTCCTCCTGTCGGTCTGATATCCTGATCTGATGGTCAGTGGGATTAACCCTTCGGTCTGGTGGGCAGGAGACCTAACCTCCAGGTCAGAAGGGTCGATCTTAGCTTCTTTTAATATTAAAGCTCGGCTAATGGGATCTTCTCAGGTAAATCTTTTGTTTCCTTCTGTCACTTTAATCTCTCTGATGTGTGCCCCTTCCACTACCCTCCTATGACTGATGTTATTGCTTTTGTATATAAGCCTACTGTTTTTAAAATCCATCCTATGGTCCTTTTCCCAACAATGCCTAGAATAGCACTCCCCTGTGAGTTGAGCTGTACTGCCCTTCTGTGTTCTTGGATTCTAGTTCTTATTCCCCTACCTGTTTCACCCACATATTTGTCTCCACAACTGTTGCAATTAATTGTGTATATTACCCCTATATCATCTGCATTACTGTGTTCTCCTTCCAATTTATTTCTACATACTTGTTTTTTATGGTGTTGCCAAAGGTATACACAAATTTATATTTAATTTCTTTCATTTTTATGTAATTTGTTTCATTTTAGACATATGTGGGAGGGGAATCTATTTTCTTGTTTTCTGTGTTCCATGTAGTCTCGGCATTTTCCTTGTAAAAAATCCTCCTAGCTTTGTTGAGTGCCCTTTTTCTGAACCATTCCGGATATGCTAATGTATCAAAGCTTTCATTAATGTAATATATTTCTTTATCTACCTTACAAGGGTCACATGTTCTCATTGCCATAAGAAATAAACCTGCTAGAACACCCATTTTTATATCATGACTAAGAAAAGAGAAGAAATGAATATACGAGTTTGTGCGTGTGGGCTTTCTATATGTGCTGAATTCATATTCTATTTATTTCCATTCTATCAGGATGTCTAAAAAGGGCCGTTTATTAGTGTTACTTTTCTCTAGAGTGAATTGGATGTTGTTATCAGAACTATTGAGTTCGTCTAGAAAAGTTTCTATTTCATTTTCATCACCTTGCAGAATGGCAAAAATATCATCCACATATCTCCACGAACCTTTCCATTTTAAGTTAGGGACATCTTGTGGGTTTCTCTTTCCATCTTCAGAAGAAAACTGAAAGGAGTTTTTGTTTGGTTCATCATTATTATTATTATTATTATTATTCACTGGGGGAACAAATCCACAGTATATGACATTATATATATATATATATAGGTACATATATTTCTGGAATCTGTTCGATTCCCCTTTTCAAAAAGGGGAATCGAACAGATTCCCGAAAGCTCTCTGTACAGATTTATCTTGAAATATATGCACATATACATAACTGAGGAGCTGTTTCTCCATTTCAAGACTCATGCTACTGTGAGTATTATTATTATTATTATTATTATTATTATTATTATTATTATTATTATTATTATTATTATTATTATTATTATTATTATTATTATCATTAAGTGTCATAAAAATCCACAATTATGTAGCAAAACTGTATTAGTATGTAAAAGACGAAGGCTAAGACTTTCGAACACCTGAACGGTGTTCATCATCAGTTTTTCCGTTAAAATACAAAGTGAGCGAGAGGGCAGTTTCCCCACGAAGAGTTTTTTAAATGGAGGGCGGGGCCAGGAGTTAACAACCCATCACGCAAGTACTGGTTCGGGTGTTGTTAGGTGATTATTATTATTATTATATTATTATTATTATTATTATTCAGGAGATGAACCCTCTTCATATGGAACGAGCGCAAAGGGGCCATTGGCTTGAATTCAAGCTCCCCAAAGACTTTGGTCTTCATTAGAAAGTAGTAACAGGAGATAATGGGAAATACAGAAAGAAGAGATCAGTTATAAAAAAAGAGCAAATAACTCAACAAATTATTAATGAATAGTTAAAATTGGACGGGGATATTTTTTTTTTCTTTGACTAAAAAGACTTTTCTCAAAATTCAGAACGAACAGGGATATTTTATATTTTTTTTCGACATGAAAAAATGCGTTTCTCAAAAGTGGCACAGAATTGATAAACAACTGGATATTTGGTGCAATAAGTGAAACGATTCAGAATATTTTCAATGCAATAAATGGAAGGATTCAGAGTATTTTGATGCAATAAGGGAAATGATTCGGAATATTTTCAATGCAATAAATGAAAGGATTCAGAGTATTTTGGTGCAATAAATGAAGTGATTCAGAATATTTTAATGCAATAAATGAAATGATTCTGAATATATTAGTTCAACACATAAAATGATTCAGAATATTTTCATTGCAATAAATGAAATGATTCAGAATATCTTCATGCTATAAACGGTATGATTCATATTTTAATGCAGTAAATGAAATGATTCAGGGAATTTTTATGCAATAAATGAAATTGAGAATATTTTCATTGCAATAAATTAAATGATTCAGAATATTTTAATGCAATGAATGAAATGATTCAGAATATTTTAATGCAATGACTGAAATGATTCAAAATATTTTAACGCAATAAATGAAATGATTCAGAATATTTTAATGTAATGAATGGAATGATTCAAAATATTTTAACGCAATAAATGAAATGATTCAGAATATTTTAATGCAATGAATGAAAACTACCACATATTATGGAAATCATAAAGGAAGGGCAGATAGTTGGTAGCAATTAACAAAAAGTATTATTCTCTCCTTTTACTGTATTAATAAAATTAGATCATTATATGAATAGACAGCTTATAAGACAGGGACAGACAGACATTAATTTTACTTTTAAGAAAATATCTTCTCGTGTCGAAATCATTGGCGACCACTGTGTGCGTGTGTCTGTGTGCAAGAGAGAGAGAGAGAGAGAGAGAGAGAGAGAGAGAGAGAGAGAGAGAGAGAGAGAGAGAGAGAGAGAGAGAGTCATATTGCAATTACTGCTTATTTTTTAAAAACTCTTAAGAGGTGAAAGATAAGTCTGGAGAGAGAGAGAGAGAGAGAGAGAGAGAGAGAGAGAGAGAGAGAGAGAGAGAGAGAGAGAGAGATCATATTCCAATTACTGATTATTTTTTAAAAGCTCTTAAGAGGGAGATAATAATCAGTCTGGAGAGAGAGAGAGAGAGAGAGAGAGAGAGAGAGAGAGAGAGAGAGAGAGAGAGAGAGAGAGAGAGAGAGAGCTAGCTCTACGGAACGGAAGGACGTTCGAGTGTCAGACCCATTGGCATGGATTGGCACGCGCCGTGAATCAGCCAAGAAGGACGGCCGAGCAGAAAATGGCTGCAAAAGGTACACACTTAAGTTTGGAACTCGTCCTAAACTTGGAGGGGCTTCGCAGACGCCTCTAGAATCTGTAATTATACTCTGAGAAAAACTATGGCGGATGCGATGACTTTTTTTTTTAACTCTGGCATTTTTCTTCTTCCCTTCCTCAGGTAAAAAAAAAAAATACAACTAAATTTTTTTCACTTTTTTTCTTCCCTTCCTCAGGTAAAAAAAAAATTAAAATTACAATTTTTTCACATTTTTTTCTTCCCTTCCTCAGGTAAATGAATTTTAAAAAATTTTTCCCATTTTTTCTTCCCGTCCTCAGGTAAAACAAAATTTAAAAGCAAAATTTTTTCCCCTTTTTCCTTCCCTTCCTCAGGTAAAAAAAAACGTTTTTCACTTTTTCCCTTTTTCCTCAGGTAAAATATAAAATAAAATAAAAAAAATTATTAAATATTTTACCTCCCTCAGGTAAGAAAAATGAAATGTATGTTTTTTCACTTTTTTTCTTCCCTTCCTCATGTAAAATAAAAAATAAAAAAATTATTTTTTTTAAATTTTCTCCTTCCTCAGGTAAAAAAATAAAAAATTTATTTTTAAATTTTTTCCTCCTTTCCTGAGATAAAATAAAAAAAAACAAAAAATTAATTCTTCAAAAATTATTTCCTTCCTCAGGTAAAAAAATAAAAAAAATTTTCACTTTCATCCCTTCCTCAGGTAAAATAAAAAAATAATTTTTTTTCTCCTTCCTCAGGTAAGAAAATAAAAAATCCATTTTTTCATTTTGTTCCTCCCTTCCTCAGGTAAAATAAAAGAATAAAAAATTAATTTTTTCCAATTTTTTTCCTTCCACGGGTAGAAAAATTTAAAAAATATATTTTTTCACTTTTTTTCATCCCTTCCTCAGGTAAAATAAAAAAATAAAAAATTAATTTTTTTCAATTTTTTTCCTTCCACAGGTAGAAAAACTAAAAAAATATATTTTTTCACTTTTTACCTCCCTTCCTCAGGTAAAATAAAAAAATAAAAAAGTATTTTTTCAGTTTTTTCCTTCCTCGGTAAAAAAATAAAAACTAAATTTTTAAACTTTTTTTCCTCCCTTCCTCAGGTAAAATAAAAAAAACTGAAAATAAAAAAGCTTTTGGAATGTTAAGTTTTCAGAAGTTTCTCCTGTACACCGTCGTAGATCAGTGTTCTTTTATATTTCATTCGTTTTGCATCAAATGGCCGAGTTTTACTCCAGAGAAAAGGGCTGATTCATCACTTCTGGATGCCTCTGGGAAAATTATTTATAGTAGGTGGAGAAGCATATTAAACCTTTATACTATTATTATTATTGCTCAGACGATGAACCCTACTCATATGGAACAAGCCCACAGGGACCGACGACTTGAAATTCAAGTTTCAAAAGAATATGGTGTTAATTTGAAAGAAGTGACAGAAGGTAGTAGGAAACACAGAAAGAGGAGATCAGTTATTAGTAAAGAAAAAATTAACAAATTTAATAAATAAATAAATAAAAGAATGTAAGTAAATAATACATGAACTGCTTAAGGGTAGTAATGCACTGCATCTTCGCTTGAACTTCTGAGATTTCAGTTGCATAACATCTTCAGGGAGGCCGTTCCACAGTCTAACTGTGTGAGGAATAAAGGACCTCCGAAACTACAAGTTCTACAGCGAGGCCAATTCACTGCAAAATATCCACGACTGCTGTTTATGGAAATGCATTCGTATAATGGGAAAGCATCAGAAGGGCAGAATTCCCTATAATCAGCGTTGGTTTTCTGTAGGTGTCTGAGATGTTTAAAAGCCTTGAACTGTTAAAAAAAATATGGTATATCGAAAATAATAAAGATGCCGAACCTCTCACAGGTGGGAGGTGACATCATCTGCAGTTAATTTTTTTTTTTTTTTTTTTACATATTCTGAAAGCCTTCGTATTAACAAATGCCTCCCAGAAAAAAAAAGTTCCTTCATGACAATATAATTTAAAGGCTTTTGTATGGCTCCTATAACATAAAATGCTCCAAGTGCCCCCTTCCTCCTCCCCCCACCCCCTCCGTCTGAGCGCACTTCCCACACCGGTGTACCTTCCGAGTATTTTTTTTGGGGGGGTGTACATAACTTTCCTCTTAGGATTGGGACGTTTCGTCTCGATCCTCTCTTATATTGCCGGCATACTTAGATGACTGATGAGAACCATAGCCACCTGGATGGTGTAATCGAATTTGTCAGTTATGTCCATTTACTAACTTTGTTATAAGTGAATCACTATATATATATATATATATATATATATATATATATATATATATATATATATATATATATGTATATATGTATATATGTATATATATATATATATATATATATATATATATATATAAGTGAATATTATAATTATATATATATGTAATTTATTTATATAAATATATATTTATAATATGTATAATATATATATATATATATATATATATATATATATATATATATATATATAAGTGAATATTATAATTATATATATATGTAATTTATTTATATAAATATATATTTATAATATGTATAATATATATATATATATATATATATATATATATAATATAAAATATATATATATATATATATATATATATATATATATATATATATATATATATATATATATATATATATATATATATATATACATACATATATACACGGCTGTGAAGAGAAAGAACTGTAATTAATACTCAAAAGTGAAACTAGAATTCTGAATAAAAAAAGGTAACAAACGAAGTAATAGCCACATTCTTTTCTTTTCTGCATGTATGAAAAGTATGCGGAATAGGAATTGGGGTATTGAACATTAAACACCTCTGAAAACCAATTATGAAATGACCCGATCAACATGGTAACAGATGGAAGAGGCTCTTGTGAAACAGCAACCCCGACTCGGGATTAAGTTTAGAAGAAGAAGAAGAAGAAGAAGTTACAAGAATATGTTGACTTGAAAATACAAAAACGGGAAAAATACAAAAAGGTGAACCTTGAATCTGGAATGCATCTATATACAAAATAAAATACATTTTCTTTACCTCAGCTACGGGTGATAAAAATATTTACGGTATAAAACACTGGGAAACTACATAAAGCATATTTTTTTTTTTATACAGGGACACTGTATTATTACGTTTTGTTATCACCGTGACGTAATATTATTCGCGCTATTAATGTCACAAATAAAAAAAAATCATCAAACGGAAACTTCCATTAATTAGGAATATTTTGTACAGATTAAATATCTGTTGTACATTCAATTCTTCCAGTTAGATTTGTCCTGTGCTTTAATTAAGCAAACAGAATATTTTGGGAAAATATTGAAATGCAAAAGGTCTGTTTTCAAAAGCTTAATTAAACGAACGCACTAACTAACGGGTCCAAAAAAAGGAGAAAAACTAAATAAATAACAGCCAATTTGCATTCAAGTTCAGGTTAAAATTATTAACAGATAAATGAATTCACCATGCACTTCCTGTTTCGGAAATGTATTTTTCATTTTTTCTGCTGACTTATGGTAGACTGATGCCAAAAAAGGAAATGGAAAAAAGGTGGGATTATCACCAAAAAAGGAAACGAAAAAAGGTGGGATTATCATCAAAAAAGGAATGAAAAAAGGTGGGATTATCACCAAAAAAAGGAAATGAAAAAAGGTAAGATTATCACCAATAAAGGAAATGAAAAAAGGCGGGATTATCACCAAAAAAGGAAATGGAAAAAAGGTGGGATGATCACCAAAAAAGGAAAGAAAAAAGGTGGGATTATCACCAAAAAAGGAATGAAAAAAGGTGGGATTATCACCAAAAACGGAAATGAAAAAAAGGTGGGATTATCACCAAAAAAAGGAAATAAAAAAAGGTAATTATCACCAAAAAAGGAAATGAAAAAGGTGGGATTATCACCAAAAAAGGAAACGAAAAAAGGTGGGATTATCACCAAAAAAGGAATGAAAAAAGGTGGGATTATCACCAAAAAAAGGAAATGAAAAAAGGTAAGATTATCACCAATAAAGGAAATGAAAAAAGGCGGGATTATCACCAAAAAAGGAAATGGAAAAAAGGTGGGATGATCACCAAAAAAGGAAAGAAAAAAGGTGGGATTATCACCAAAAAAGGAATGAAAAAAGGTGGGATTATCACCAAAAACGGAAATGAAAAAAAGGTGGGATTATCACCAAAAAAAGGAAATGAAAAAAAGGTAATTATCACCAAAAAAGGAAATGAAAAAGGTGGGATTATCACCAAAAAAGGAAATGAAAAAAGGTGGGAGTATCACCAAAAAAGGAAATGAAAAAAAGGTGGGAATATCACCAAAAAAAGAAAGAAAAAAGGTGGGATTATCATAAAAAACGGAAATGAAAAAAAGGTGGGAATATCACCAAAAACGGAAATAAAAAAGGTGGGATTATCAACAAAAAAGGAAATGAAAAAAGGTGGGATTATCAATAAAAAAGGAAATGAAAAAAGGTGGGATTATCACCAAAAAAAGAAATGAAAAAAGGCGGGATTATCACCAAAAAAGGAAATGGAAAAAAGGTGGGATTATCACCAAAAACGGAAATGAAAAAAATGTGGGATTATCACCAAAAAAGGAAATAAAAAAAGGTGGGATTATACCAAAAAAGGAAACGAAAAAAGGTGGGATTATCACCAAAAAAGGAAATGAAAAAAGGTGGGATTATCACCAAAAAAGGAGAAGAAAAAAGGTAAGATTATCACCAATAAAGGAAATGAAAAAAGGCGGGATAATCACCAAAAAAGGAAATGAAAAAAGGTGGGATTATCACCAAAAAAGGAAATGAAAAAAGTGGGAGTATCACCAAAAAAAGAAATGAAAAAAAGGTGGGATTATCACCAAAAACGGAAATGAAAAAAGGTGGGATTATCACCAAAAAAGGAAATGAAAAAAGGTGGGATTATCACCAAAAAAAGGAAATGAAAAAAGGTGGAATTATCACCAAAAAAGGAAATGAAAAAAGGTGGGATTATCACCAAAATATGAAATGAAAAAAGGCGGGATTATCACCAAAAAAGGAAATGGAAAAAAGGGGGGATTATCACCAAAAACGGAAATGAAAAAAATGTGGGATTATCACCAAAAAAGGAAATGAAAAAAGGTGGGATTATCACCAAAAAAGGAAATGAAAAAAGGTGGGATTATCACCAAAAAAGGAAATGAAAAAAGGTGGGATTATCACCAAAAAAAGGAAATGAAAAAAGGTAAGATTATCACCAATAAAGGAAATGAAAAAAGGCGGGATTATCACCAAAAAAGGAAATGAAAAAAGGTGGGATTATCACCACAAAAGGAAATGAAAAAAGGTGGGATTATCACCAAAAAAGGAAATGAAAAAAGGTGGAATTATCACCAAAAAAGGAAATGAAAAAAGGTGGGATTATCACCAAAAAAGGGAATGAAAAAAGGTGGGATTATCACCAAAAAAGGAAATGAATAAAGGTGGGATTATCACCAAAAAAGGAAATGAAAAAAGGCGGGATTATCACCAAAAAAGGAAATGAAAAAAGGTAGGATTATCACCAAAAACGGAAATGAAAAAAGGTGGGCTTCTCTCCAAAAAAGGAAATGAAAAAAGGTGGGATTATCACCAAAAAAAGGAAATGAAAAAAGGTGGGATTATCACCAAAAAAAGGAAATGAAAAAAAGGTGGGATTATCACCAAAAAAGGAAATGAAAAAAGATGGGATTATCACCAAAAAAAGGAAATGAAAAAGGTGGGCCTATCACCAAAAAAAGGAAACGAAAAAGGTGGGATTGTCACGAAAAAAAGGAAATGAAAAATGGTGGGATTATCACCAAAAAAGAAAATGAAAAAAGAGAATTATCACATGATACATATACCCCGTAGGAGTGTAGTGCCGTCAGTGCACCTCACTCGGTGCAGTGTAGGCATTACTTTAGGTTCTTGACAGCGCCCGTTCGGCCCCCAGCTGTAACCATTTCATTCTCTTTACTATCCCTCCGTCCATATTCTCTTTCTACCATCTGACTTTCCACCCTCTCCTTATAACTGTTTCATGGTGCAACTGCGAGGTTTTCTTCCAGTTACACCTTTAAAACCATTTTACTCTTAATTTCCCCTTTCAGCGCTGAATAACCTCACAGGTCGCAGCGTTTGGCCTTAGGACTAAATTTCATATACCATTTCATTTCAAAGGACAAATATAACTAGATAACACATCTGCCTGTCCAGACGAACCTCTACTATAATTTTACACTGATACTACACAATGCTGTTCCACGTAATGAAACCATTGTAGCATATAACTGAACTTTTTTTTGAGGATAATAAAACGCAGTAAAGAGGGCTACTAGCCACTTGAAAGAGGTGGGGGGGAGCAAGCCCGGATAAATATGGAAGTTGAAGTCAGGAAGGGCATGTGTTTGCAAAACACCTACCAAAAGCAATAATGAAATGAGCAGTTCAGTATAGAAACAGCTGAAAAAGGCTCATTAAAATCAGCAACCCCTACTGGGGATTAAGCTGAGAAGAAGAAGAAGAAGATGCTTTCATTGGCAAAGGTTTTTTTTTAGCAAACCAGAAGGGTGAAATACCTCACCAAACAAAAGTTTTCCTTTCACCATCAGGGTTTAATTATTACATGTCATGACAAAGATTCTGAAGACCAGAGAAATCTAACTTCCATACAAAGTATTTATCCCTATCAGAAAAATGCTAAAATTGCGGCCTGTAAACTGAAGTATTGACCCTGAAATTAATCTCTGTGACCTTGAAGAATAGTCAAGGTTACCGAGTTATACCGAAACACTACATGTGAAACATATTGCCAAATTCTAAGAACGTCTAACTGTCACAGTTTTTGGGTAACAGCAAATTCTAAGACCCACCTTCAGACTTTAAAGCGGAGTGTTTCCTTGCAAAGCACCACCCTCAGAATCTTTCTAACTTTCCAGCAGACGTTCTTCCTTTCCAGGCACCTTTGTTAGGCTCGATAGATTTCCCTTGGATTTTTCCCTTTCTAGGGCCCTCTCTCCAAAATCATGACGACTTTCTAGCCGACGCTTTTCTTTCCAGTTACCCCACTTGAACTCATTACTTTCAGCGGACTTTTTTTTTTAACCTCTAGGCACCTCTCCCGAACTCACATTTCAGCGGACTTTTTGTCCCTTTCCAGCAAAACAGTTCAAACTGTCACTAATCCTTTCCAACACCTCTTTCAATCTTGCCAACTTTCTAACAGACATTTTCCCCTTCCAGACAACTCTTTCAGACTCTTATTAACTCTGCAGCGGATTATTTCCTTTCCAAGCAAATCCTTTAGAATCACTAACTTCCTAGTGGACATTATTCTTTTCCAGGTAAATCCTCACACTTCCATTAACTTTAAAGTGGACTTTTCCTTTCCAGTACAGTTCTCAGACTCTCATTATCGTTCCAGCAAAACATCTTTTTTATAGCTACAAGTTCAAACTCCCACTATCTTTCCGGCAGGTTTATTCCCTTCCCGACACCTCCCTTAGATTTCCCAACAAACATTCGTCGATTTTCCAGCCTCCAATTCACTCTTACTAACTTTCCAGAGGACATTATTCCTATCCAGGCATCTCCCTTGACTCTCACTGACTTTCCGATGGATATTTTCTCTTTTCCATCCTCCTTCCTCGGGCTTTCACCACCGATCTTACTAAAAACAAATCTTTTATAAGAAGCTTCAAGCCTCCGGCTACTACTTCCGATGACATGAGATGTAATAATTTAACAACATGTGTAATCCCTCTTCTCTCTCTCTCTCTCTCTCTCTCTCTCTCTCTCTCTCTCTCTCTCTCTCTCTCTCTCTCTCTCTCTGTGCTACCGG
>JANJGK010000011.1:10403684-10408684 GCA_039081455.1 Macrobrachium rosenbergii | reverse complement strand
TACGCAATCTCATATGTTTTTCCTGTTCTGTGCCTGTATTTATTTATGGATTACGCTGACACGTATACAAATACTTGAATATTCAAGTACGAGTTTATGGATACACCCGTACTGATATGATGCACTTGCGTATGCGTGAGTTTATATATATACCTACGCTAATGCGTACCCATTGTAATGCATATAGTTATACCAACCTGAGTAACTTGAAAAGCAAAAGTTATATGTCATTATGTATGTATGTATGTATATCAATAATTCAAAATCATTATAGAATTAACGATGATTTAATATATAATATTACGAAAATTCAAGCACAGAATTCTACGTTATTTTCCCAAGGGTCTATTTACGCCACGACTAATTATTAGGCTTTCGATTGAAGAGGAAAGAAGAAGAATTCATTTTATGGAAAACTGAGAAGAAGTGAGCTAATTCTACAATTAATTAGGAAACTGAGAGATGGGACTTAACGCACTTACCATTCAACGTTACTTTTAATTACCTTAGTTGTGTACACAGAAAAGGAAAAAATGATCCAACGTGTACATAGAATATGGAAAAAATTATCCAACATGTACAGAGAATAAGGAAAAAATTATCCAACATGTACATTGAATAAGGAAAAAATTATCCAACATGTACAGAGAATAAGGAAAAAATGATCCAACATGTACATTGAATAAGTAAAAAATTATCCAACATGTACATAGAATAGGGGAAAAATGATCTAACATGCACACAGGATAGGGGAAAATCATCCAACATGTACATAGAATAAGGAAAAAATGACCCAACATGTACAGAGAACGGGGAAAAAAGATACAACATGTACGTAGAATAGGGGAAGAAACGATCCAACATGCACATAGAATAGGGAAAAAATTATCAAACGTTTTCTTTCTAATTACGTAATGCTGTCACCTCCTCAACACATTTGCTTTACAAGTTTCAAGGCAACGTTTGTGTCTTCCCAATGGTGCATTTACAGAGAGGAAAGTTGCGCTCACTGCGCGATAACTAGGCAATATCCTTCACTTTTCTTTATCTAGAATAAAGCAATTTAAAGGTCTAAAAATCAATTAAAAACAGGTGACGGAAAGAAAGGGAGCCCACTGAAAATAAATAAATAAATAAATAAATAAATAAACGAATAGATAAATAAATGAACAAAAATTCTCAAACTTTTTATTCGCAGAAACCAGCCCAGCAAAAAATTTGATAAATCATGCCACTCTTAAACAAGGGTCTATATGAGAAGAGCCTTAATTGTTCAGTTATCCTGCCGGTAAAAAGTGCAGTAGTAAAGTCAACGCTTGTCTTCAACGTAATGAAGGCGTTCGAGTGCATTTATGCACTTAAAAACAAACCAAACTGTATTCCACAAGGGTAAAACCAAAAATGTTGTCTCGCCTTGCGATCACCTTTAAAAATGTCTAAGACCGATAAAAAAAAAATGTACAATTTAAGTCGTTTGTCTGCTTACTGCAAGTCACCAAGGACCGGTCCCAACGGCCCCCGGGTGACTGTAACAGTTCACGTATATAACCGGTTTTCAAGGACGAGACAGGTGCCTTCGACCCCGGGGTTACCATCATATAAACATATCTGATGCAGAGACGCTGGGAATGCAGAGAATGCAAACGCAACACAGGTTAGGAATGCATTTCAGATGAAATGTATCGAATGAAAATGAAGGTTTGTTTTTCTTGCTTTGATTTACGAATGAGACATGTATGTTTGTATTATACATAATTTATATATAAATACATACATATATATATATATATATATATATATATATATACATACAGTATACTGTATATAATATATATGCATATATAAACAGCTATACATGCACATATATATATATATATATATATATATATATATATATATATATATATATATATATATATATATACTGTATATGTATATATACATATATACATATATATATATATATATATATATATATATATATATATATATATACTGTATATGTATATATACATATATGCATATATATATATAATATATATATATATATATATATATATATGGATATATATATATATATATATATATATATATATATATATATATATATATATGGATATATATATATATATATATATATATATATATATATATATATATATATATATTTATACGGGTATTGTCAGTCACACCGTTTCTCACAAATCTTTAGGATGAGGTCGCAACCCCCACGCCATGTGTCTTGCCCCGAGCACCGGCTAGTACCCGAGGGCAACTGAGTGGCTGGGCGGAAGACAGGCCTGCGCTAACTACCCGACCTAGCAGACACAAGGTAAAGAATTATTTGCTTCACAGGATGTCGTGCAGTTGAAAGTTCAGAAGTTCAGGTGAAAATGCAATGCATTGCTTCCCTAGTATTATTCTTCCTGCATTTCTCGTCATAATGTGGTTCGGATTCCACAATAAGCTGTAGGTCCCGTTGCTAGGTAACCAACTGGTTCTTAGCCACGTAAAAATAAATCTAATCCTTCGGGCCAGCCCTAGGAGAGCTGTTAATCAGCTCAGTGGTCTGGTTAAACTAAGTTATACTTAACTTTATCCATATGGAACAAGCCCACAAGGACCACTGAATTAAAATTCAAGCTTCCAAAGAATATGGTTTTCATTAGGAAGAAGTAGGGGAAGTAAAAGGAAATACAGAAAGAATATATAATATAATATATATATATATATATATATTATATATATATATATATATATATATATATATATATATATATATATATATATATATATATATATGAAGATAAGAAGGCCCATAAAACACTATTTGAACGTTGCAACGTTCAAATAGTGTTTTATGGGCATTCTTATCTTCATATTATACTGTAGTATTACAGTAAAAGACATTCATATATATATATATATATATATATATATATATATATATATATATATATATATATATATATATATATATATATATATATATATATATAATTTATATATATATATATATATATATATATATATATATATATATATAATTTATATATATATATATATATATATATATATATATATATATATATATATATATATATATAGTCTTCAGAAATGACATTTGCCCTTACGAATTTATATTCAGTTGTGAAACTTCACGGGTATCGACATGAAAGACAGACACACACACACACACACACAAATTAAATAAAGAAAATAAAAAAGTAAATAACCGCACTGCCGTAGCAATGTGAGATGGTAATGCATTTTGCCTTCAGGGGAACTTCCACAAGATTAGGGATTTACCTCCCTTGGCCCTTCCTTCGACAACATCCTCCCCCCACCCTCGCCCTCCTCCCTCCCCCCATCCCTCCTCCTTTCCTGTTTTTCTCCTAACTTTTGCTGTTAAGTTGACGTTTTTATTTTTTTTTTTTAGTTTCTCTTTTCTCCCTAGATGAATGAGCACTTTGTTCTCTCTTTCTAATGAAGATTTGGCTTTCGTATTGCGAGAAGTTGTATATATACTGTATATGCATACTTACACACACGCACACAGGTACACATACACACAAACATATATATATATATATATATATTATATTTATATGTATATACATATACATATATATACCATGTACATATGTATGCATGTATGTATGTGTGTATATATATATATATATATATATATATATATATATATATATATTATATATATATATAACATATTAAAATTCCTTCCATCACTGAAAACGAAATACATTTCACCACTGAAAAGGGCCTCCTTTTACAACTGAAGAAAAGCCTCCTATCACCACTGAAAAGGACCTTCTTTCACCACTGAAAAAGACCACCCATCACTAATAAAAAGAAAAACTACATATCGCCTATGGGACCACCGCCCCCCCACCAAAAAAAAAAACTTTCTATAGCCATCTGCAAAAGTTTTTTCCTTTCAAACCATTCTCGCGGAAGGAAGGCTCCACCCACCCCACTACTGCTGCTAATACCTTCTGGAAAACTTGACGAGATTCACACATGTAACCATTACCAGGGAATAGCAAAGGTATTTTGTAAAGGGTTGACAGGGGGGGGGGTGGGAGAGAGGGATTTTCTAATATAACAGAGTGGCTTAAGCCGGGAACTCTCTCTCTCAATAGAAGAAGCGCGGGGAGGAGTTTCTGAAGTAGACAAATTTTCCTCTCTTTTATTCAGAAATGGTTCTCCGATGAATGCCACAGCGAGTTAGCCTGGGCTGTTTATGAACTGTGATGGAAAAGTGTAATGAATAATAATAAAAGACGCCTGTGTCTATTCATTCCAGATTGTGTTTCCATGTGTGTGTGTGTGTGTGTGTGTGTGTGTGTGTGTGTGTGTGTGTGTGTGTGTGTGTGTGTGTGTGTGTGTAGACTTCAACATCATTAGTAGAGTATTCTGTTAAATCGCAATATGCCCATTTCTTTACAGATTCTATTACATGTGAAATACAAAATACAAAAAAAAAAGTTCAATACGTGTCTTTATTATTGAATATAGAGGCGATATAAGATATTTAAAAGATTCAGTTAACTCCAGACTATCTTTACGATATTTATCAGAGATCCTTCTGAACATTATAAACATCAGTAACGTCATTACTGCTTTGTTTCTATCATAGCTTGATTTTTTGTTCTGCTGCCGTTTTTGTAAAATAAAACCTTTACCCAATTTACTGTTCTGAGATCTTTCGACTGCGCTTGCTCTTTTTGCGACAATCTTTCCCAATTTACTGTTCTCTATGCCCTAAGATATTTTTCCCACCCCACTGCTCTCATTCCAAAATCTTTTACCCACATAACTGTTCCTTTGTTCCAATAAGACCTCTTTCCCATATTGCTGATCTTTTCATACCCACCTACCAGCCACCCCTCGAATTCGGTAAACAAAAGGGTCACAACTCACAAGATGCGATTTGCAGCCAGAATGGAATAAAAAAAAAAAAAAAAAAAAAAAAAAAAAAA
>JANJGK010000011.1:10308300-10403584 GCA_039081455.1 Macrobrachium rosenbergii | reverse complement strand
CAGACCTTTCTTGAGAGAGAGAGAGAGAGAGAGAGAGAGAGAGAGAGAGAGAGAGAGAGAGAGAGAATCATCCCTGTCAAATTAAAAAAAAAAAAAGAGAAAAAGACATTAATCATTGGCACAGCCACATGTCGGTCACACGAGAAACCCGTTGCCCTCCGAGGTTTTTATTGGAACTTTGAAATAAATGATCGCGGATCAAGATCGTATGGGTTATGAATTTTCAAGAGCCCGTGGGGCGTTACATCACCTACCCGTCTGAACTCGCCCAGGAAACCCGAGTGTTTGGACTCGTTACAGAAGTCATAATTGAGTACCCACTGCCGATGGCAATCGTTCAAATGATATTTCCCCACGGAAGGGAGAGTTAGTGATGACTGAATTCTCTTCAAACAGTACAGCCTTAGGTTTTCATTTAGTTATGACAAGGGAGACACTGGTTACCCCCATCCCATCTCTCTCTCTATCACTCTCTCTCTCTCTCTATCTATCTCTGTTTGCGGAAATGAGTCCAAAGGTCTACAATTCCACATCCTTCTTCAACACTTCACAACTCTCGTCTTTGAGAGCAAATCCCGGGCTGGATCAAGGCCTACTGTGCTTGATCTGAATCAACCACCAAGTCTCTCTCTCTCTCTCTCTCTCTCTCTCTCTCTCTCTCTCTCTCTCTCTCTTTTGGTAGAAAGAGTCCAAAGGTCTACATCAGGCCTCTTATCCTTCGTCAACACCACAAAACTCGCCTTTGACAGCAAATCCCGGGCTGTATCAAGGCCTTCTGTGCCTGATCTGAATTAACTACCAAGTCTCTCTCTCTCTCTCTCTCTCTCTCTCTCTCTCTCTCTCTCTCTCTCTCTCTCTGTTGGTAGAAATGAGTCCAAAGGTCCACATCTGGTCTCTCATCCTTCTTCAACACCTCACAGAAGTTGCCTTTGAGCAAGGCCAGCTCTGGATCAAGGCCTTCTTTGCTTGATCTGAATCAGCCACCATCTATCTCTCTCTCTCTCTCTCTCTCTCTCTCTCTCTCTCTCTCTCTCTCTCTCTCTCTTCCACCTGACACACGTAGACACCTCTATGCTTCCAATTCGCATCTCGGCAACACTTTCAACATTCCGGAGGAGATTGAATTTGATTTGGAGAGGTCTATATATATTCATAGATTCTCTCCCCTTGATGCAGAGGCACGAGACGAGAGAGGGAGGGAGAGAGAGAGAGACACTGACTGAGGCGTATGGATGTAAAGAAACCCCTGTTTCTTTTCTTCACTTTTCCCTTCCACTGCTTTTGGCTTTCATGCTGCCTTAGTCTGTGAGGCAAGGACTTTTACTTGAGGATTCGCGTAGGATGTCGTCGCGTTCTCCTCCTACCGCTCAGTGTGCAAGGTGTGAAGAAAGATTAAGGATTACTAAATAATCCTTGGGAAAGGATTCAGGAAAATAAACAAAATAAACAAAGACACGTACGAGGGGAACAACTGTTATACAGCTTTCTATATACTATATGAGAATGATAGAAGTTATGGCTGTTGTATGGATATATTTATTTATTTTAAACTGACTGAGGGGTCTTGCAGTTCCACAATGCCATTTCAGTCCTGCGCGTTCATGGAAGATAACGAGGCTTCCTTATATATGACACCCACCCACACACACACACACATATATATATAATATATATATATATATATATATATATATATATATATATATATATATATATATATATATATATATATATATATATATATATATATATATAAACTCTGTTGAACGTGGCTACGCTTCAGTGCACTTACGGCATCGCTTGTAAATCACTTTACGAGGTTATATATTGTCTGAAGTGATTTCTGTAATACGGCCCGCCGATCCGACCGGTTTTATCACCCTGTTAAGGAGATGGTCTATCAAAATTGACCATTAAATGCCGTTTGGCTTTTAACGCCTAACTGCGATGTCATGTTGGGGTAATCAAATGAGGATCGAAATATCATGGCTCTCTCTCTCTCTCTCTCTCTCTCTCTCTCTCTCTCTCTCTCTCTCTCTCTCTCTCGCAATGCACACACTTCACTGTCAATCCATATACTTCACTGTAACCGCATGAACTTCACTGTCAATACATACACTTCCTTGTAAAAGTACACATTTCACTGTCAATAAAAACACTTCCTTGTGAATGCATACACTTCACTGTCAATTCACACTCTTCACTCTAAATGCACACACACTTCACTGTAACTGCATCCACTTCACTGTGAATGCATCCACTTTACTGTCAATGCATCCACTTCACTGTCAATGCATCCACTGCTGTAAAACCATACACTATTGTAAGAGCATACACTTCACTACAAATGCATACACTTCACTACAAATGCATACACTTCACTGCCAATGCATACACTTCACTGTCAATGCATACACTATTGCAAAAGCATACACTTCACTATAAATGCATACACTTCACTGCCAATGCATACACTTCACTATAAATGCATACACTTCACTGCCAATGCATACACTGCACTGCCAATGCATACACTATTGTAAACACATACACTTCACTACAAATGCATACACTTCACTGTCAATATATACACCATTGTAAAAACATACACTGTTGTAAAAGCGTACACTTCACTACAAGTGCATACACTTCACTGTCAATGCATATACTATTGTAAAAGCATACATTATTGTAAAAGCATACACTATTGTAAAAGCATACACTTCACTACAAATGCATATACTTCACCGCCAATGCATACACTATTGTAAAAGCATACACTTCACTGGCCAATGCATACATTATTGTAAAAGCATACACTTCACTGGCAATGCATACACTATTGTGAAAGCATACACTTCACTGTCAATGCATACACTATTGTAAAAGCATACTCTTCACTACAAGTGCATACTCTTCACTGCCAATGCATACACATCACTGGCAATCCATACACTATTGTGAAAGCATACACTTCACCGTCAATGCATACACTATTGTGAAAGCATACACTTCACTGTCAATGCATACACTATTGTGAAAGCATATACTATTGTAAAAGCACACACTTCACTGCGAATGCATACACTTCACTGCCAATCCATACACTATTGTAAAAGCATACACTTCACTGTAAAAGCATACACTTAACTACAAATGCATACACTTCACTGTCAATGCATACACTTCACTGTCAATCCAAAGACTATGGTAAAAGCATACACTATTGTAAAAGCATACACGTCACTACAAGTGCATACACTTCACTGCCAATGCACACTCTATTGTAAAAGCATACACTTCACTACAAAATGCATACACTTCACTGCCAATGTATACACTATTGTAAAAACATACACTACTACAAATACATACACTTCACTGTCAATGCATACATTATTGTAAAAGCATACACTTCACTGTCACTGCATACACTTGTAAAAGCACACACTTCACTGTAAATGCATACACTTTACTGTCAATGCATACATTATTGTAAAAGCATACACTTCACTGTCAATGCATCCGCTTCCTTGTAAATGCATAAACTTAACTGCAAATGCACACACTATTGTAAAAGCATACACTTCACTGCCAATGCATACACTTCACTGTCAATGCATACACTTCACTGTCAATGCATACACTTCACTGTCAATGCACACACTATTGTAAAAGCATACACTTCACTGTCAATGCATACTTGTAAAAGCATACAATTCAATGTAAATGCATACACTTTACTGCCATTGCATACACTTCACTGTCAATGCATACACTATTGTAAAGGCATACACTTCACTGTCAATGCATCCGCTTCCTTGTAAATGCATACACTTCACTGCAAATGCACACAATTTTCTCTTTGAAAGGGGTACGGCCACTAAGTCTTTTAGTGGTGAAGTTGCTAGTCCCATACCCACTTTTCTACCTCCATTGCAACTACTACAGTCATCTAACTACCGGGTATTAATTTACTAAGTCAATAGGAACGCTGTTGATTTTTAAGGGGGAGCACCCAAATGCCAATCCTTGCCCAGGAGCCGAACCTGGGTATTCTGGCTTGATAGGCGAGAATGGTACCCATCCTGTTACGAAAACCATTTTTTTTTTCTTATAATAACCACACTGTAAATGCATACACTTCATTGCAACTGCACACACTTCTCTGTTAATGCACACACTTCATTGTAAATGCACACACTTCACTGTAAACGGATACGCTTCACTGTAAATGCATACAATACCCTGTCATTGCATACACTTCACGGTATATTCACGCACTTCACTTTAAATGCATTCACTTCACTGTAAACAGATACGCTTTACTGTAAGTGCATACAATTCCCTGTCAATGCATACGCTTCACGGTAAATTCACACACTTTACTTTAAATGCATACAGTTCCCTGTCAATGCATACACTTCACTGTAAATATATACACTTCACTGCAAGTGCATACACTTCCCTGTCATGCATAAACTTCACTTTAAATGTGTACACTTCACTTTAAATGCATACACTTCACTTTAAATGCATACGCTTCATTGTAAATGCATAAACTTTGTGGGTGTATACAGACATCAGACATGTGAGCGCGTCTACATGAAAGAGATTGTTTTAACTGCCACCATCCTTCTCATCCTTAAATTTGAGAAACCTGGCGACACCTCATCTTTTCCGAAAGTCTACCCAAAGCAGCGGTAGATAACATACCAGTTTGACCTTTCGCTGCGACTCCTTTCCCGTCCACTTTCATCTTCTGGATTTCGTCTGTCTCCTGCATTGTGACTCACTTTCATTTAACTACAAGGATTCTCCAAACTACCTATATTACGAGAAGATGGACCGTAAGAAACTTCTAGGAAAAGGCTCCCATGGCTAGAATGGAATGGAATGGAATATAGAGTTTAGGCCAAAAAGGCCAAGCGCTGGGACCTGCGAGGTCATTCAGCGCTGGAAAGGAAACTGAGAGTAGGTAGGTTTGGAAGGTGTAACAGGAGGAAAACCTCGCAGTTGCACTATGAAATACTTGTTAGGAGAGGGTGGATAGCAAGATGGAAGAATAATATGAATGGAGGTACAGTAAAAAGAGTGAAGGAGTTGCAGCTAGGGGCCTACGGAAGAGACACTGCAAAGAACCTTTAGTAATGCCTACAGTGCACCCCGTGAGGTGCACTGACGGCACTACCCCCTACGGGTCCCATGGCTAGAATAAACGATTAGAAATTCCCAAGAAATTCCTAAAATGCATCATTTTTCTGTGAATAAGATTGACTGATTGAGTTAACAGTAAATTATCTAGCGCCACAACGACAAATGTCATTGACACCAAAAATAAATGTTAGAAAATCTCATACACGCGCGCTATTATACAATTACACTTCATAAGAGATATAAAATGGTAACAAATACAAAACTCGTCAGTTATATAACAAATTGAAATCACGGAAGCTCTTAAAATGGTACACAGTTATGCAAGACCCCCACTACAAATAAGTTTTAGATACTAAAAATGTCACTACAGTTGAAGATCATTTTCTTTCCGAACAAAGGTCGTACAGTCGACGGGACTGAGCTGCCATCACAGGAAGGCTAACCTATTCCAACTTGGGCAGGGGCTGCCTACCCTTTCCCAAGCCCAGATAAATAGGGAGGGTTGGGGTCGGAAACGGGCATCCGTCCTTAAAACGTCAGCCGAAACAAATTATGAAACGAGCCGTTCAGCGATCGTTAGAAACACCTGGAAGAGAATAATTGAAAACAGCGGCCCAGACTAAGGATTTAGCTCAGGAGAAGAAGATGAGGTTAATTACTCATCAGGAATCGATGGGTCAACCTTGTGTGTATCCAATACTCAGATGGAGGGAAGTTCCCATCAGAAGTGATTAGTAAGACTAATGACTGAGGGCGGTATACAATAATAACGCAGGATAAATTTGGTGGTGTGAGATCACGATTTTAGGAAGGAATTACGACTTCAGGTATCAAAGTAAAAACAGTCCACAGAAAATTAAGGCAAACAGCTCCAAAGTCAGACGACTGGAATGGAATATAAAATTTAGTCGGAAGACTGGGACCTGTAAGGTCATTCAGCGCTGAAAAGAAAATTGAGAGTAAAGGTGGTTTCCAGGGTATAACAGGAGAAAACCCTCGTAGTTGCACTATGAAACAATTGTTAGGAGAGGGTGGAAAGCAAAATGGAAGAAAGAGAATATGAACGGAGGTACCGGGCAAGGAAATGAAAGGGATTGCAGCTAGGGGCCGAAGGGACGCTGCAAAGAACCTTAAATAATGCCTACAGGTATCAGATGACTGGGAACTCTCAAAAGGCGTTGCGTGGCGTTGGCGTTATATATGGGGATGAGATGGAGGAGAGAATAGGGAGAATGGCTACAACAACCTCTCTATTCTTAAAACTTTATCTTCTGGTACCTCTCAGTTTAACGGCTCACCCTCATCAGTTAGCCCAGTGGGCAAGGCACTTAGTGTATCTGTTAGTGCATCTGTGTATGTATGTATTTTCAACTATGTATACATTGATTTGTTATAATATTTTTTCTTTTCTAATACCTGATGTCTTCTTTCTGTATGTCCTGTTACCTTCTGTTACCTCTTTCAAATGAACAACATATTCTCTGGAAGCGTGAATTTCAAGCTAATGGCCCCCGTGGGCTTGTTCAATATGAATAAGGTTCATCTTCTGAATAATAATAATAATAATAATAATAATAATAATAATAATAATAATAATAATAATGTTATTCCAAGCCTCTCCATCTGCTTTCCCCGTTCCCTCTTCTACATCTAGTAGTGAAAATGTCATTGTCTTTTTTTGTGCAATTACCTATAAAATCTCTTGATGTTTCTGTTTAACGTCATACATTCTTTATTCAACCCTACATTCTTTACTAAACTCATTTTTCTCTCTCTCTACATTTGTACTTGTAATCTTAATTCTCATTCCCCTCTCTTTTACAGCAGTTTGCACCTTACTTAAACGTCTAGCCAGTCGTATCCTTGAACAAACTTCGTTGAATAGACCCTTTTCATACACAAAGATGAAAATGACAAGAATCAGCAGCAACTCAGCCAGTCCTTAGCCAATACTCCAATTCACAAGATTTGCAACTCGGTCCTTGAAGGATTCATGCCAGTCTGAGATCAATCGTCATCTTCTATTTCACAGGATCTGCAACTCGGCCCCTGAAGGATTCATGCCAATCTGAGATCAATCGTCAACTTCTATTTCACAGGATCTGGAACTCGGCCCCTGAAGGATTCATGCCAGTCTGAGATCAATCGTCAAATTCTATTTCACAGGATCTGCAACTCGGCCCCTGAAGGATTCATGCCAGTCTGAGATCAATCGTCAACTTCTATTTCACAGGATCTGCAACTCGGCCCCTGAAGGATTCATGCCAGTCTGAGATCAATCGTCGTCATCTATTTCACAGGATTTGCAACTCGGTCCCTGAAGGTTTCATGCCAGTCTGAGATCAATCGTCAACTTCTATTTCACAGGGTCTGCAACTCGGCCCCTGAAGGATTCATGCCAGTCTGAGATCAATCGTCATCTTCTATTTCACAGGATTTGCAACTCGGTCCCTCAAGGTTTCATGCCAGTCTGAGATCAATCGTCATCTTCTATTTCACAGGATTTGCAACTCGGCCCCTGAAGGATTCATGCCAGTCTGATATCAATCGTCAACTTCTATTTCACAGGATTTGCAACTCGGTCCCTGAAGGTTTCATGCCGGTCTGAGATCAATCGTCAACTTCTATTTCACAGGATCTGGAACTCGGCCCCTGAAGGTTCATGCCAGTCTGAGATCAATCGTCAACTTCTATTTCACAGGATCTGCAACTTGGCCCCTGAAGGATTCATGCCAGTCTGAGATCAATCGTCAACTTCTATTTCACAGGATCTGAAACTCGGCCCCAGAAGGATTCATGCCAGTCTGAGATCAATCGTCATCTTCTATTTCACAGGGTCTGCAACTCGGTCCCTGAAGGTTTCATGCCAGTCTGAGATCAATCGTCAACTTCTATTTCACAGGATCTGGAACTCGGCCCCTGAAGGATTCATGCCAGTCTGAGATCAATCGTCAACTTCTATTTCACAGGATCTGCAACTCGGCCCCTGAAGGATTCATGCCAGTCTGAGATCAATTGTCATCTTCTATTTCACAGGGTCTGCAACTCGGCCCATGAAGGATTCATGCCAGTCTGAGATCAATCGTCATCTTCTATTTCACAGGATTTGCAACTCGGTCCCTGAAGGTTTCATGCCAGTCTGAGATCAATCGTCAACTTCTATTTCACAGGATCTGCAACTCGGCCCCTGAAGGATTCATACCAGTCTGAGATCAATCGTCATCTTCTATTTCACAGGATTTGCAACTCGGTCCCTGAAGGTTTCATGCCAGTCTGAGATCAATCGTCAACTTCTATTTCACAGGATCTGCAACTCGGCCCCTGAAGGATTCATGCCAGTCTGAGATCAATCGTCATCTTCTATTTCACAGGGTCTGCAACTCGGCCCCTGAAGGATTCATGCCAGTCTGAGATCAATTGTCATCTTCTATTTCACAGGATTTGCAACTCGGTCCCTGAAGGTTTCATGCCAGTCTGAGATCAATCGTCAACTTCTATTTCACAGGATCTGCAACTCGGCCCCTGAAGGATTCATGCCAGTCTGAGATCAATCGTCATCTTCTATTTCACAGGATTTGCAACTCGGTCCCTGAAGGTTTCATGCCAGTCTGAGATCAATTGTCAACTTCTATTTCACAGGATTTGCAACTCGGTCCCTGAAGGTTTCATGCCAGTCTGAGATCAATCGTCATCTTCTATTTCACAGGGTCTGCAACTCGGCCCCTGAAGGATTCATGCCAGTCTGAGATCAATCGTCATCTTCTATTTCACATGATTTGCAACTCGGTCCCTGAAGGTTTCATGCCAGTCTGAGATCAATCGTCAACTTCTATTTCACAGGATCTGCAACTCGGCCCCTGAAGGATTCATACCAGTCTGAGATCAATCGTCATCCTGTATTTCACAGGATTTGCAACTCGGTCCCTGAAGGTTTCATGCCAGTCTGAGATCAATCGTCAACTTCTATTTCACAGGATCTGCAACTCGGCCCCTGAAGGATTCATACTAGTCTGATATCAATCGTCATCCTCTATTTCACAGGATTTGCAACTCGGTCCCTGAAGGTTTCATGCCAGTCTGAAATCAATCGTCAACTTCTATTTCACAGGGTCCGCAACTCGGCCCCTGAAAGTTCATGCCAGTCTGAGATCAATCGTCATCTTCTATTTCACAGGGTCTGCAACTCGGCCCCTGAAGGATTCATGCCAGTCTGAGATCAATCGTCATCTTCTATTTCACAGGATCTGGAACTCGGCCCCTGAAGGATTCATGCCAGTCTGAGATCAATCGTCAACTTCTATTTCACAGGATCTGGAACTCGACCCCTAAAGGATTCATGCCAGTCTGATATCAATCGTCTTCTTATGGATCCCGCCGTTTGCAACTACTAATACCTTGGAAACCCGTCTTTGATTAAAGGTCTCCAGACACACATACCGTCTTTTCTTATACAAATACCTTACTCTACTCTTAAACAAACGCGAGATCATGTCTTCGAGCAGTATTTCCAGAGCGTCACGAATGGTAAAAAAAAATAGTGTATATATTTTTTCTCAGTAATGGGAACCCAGGTATCATTCATGTTTATGGATGCGGTGCTTTGTTCAGCAGTGACGTACGCTAAGACTTTCCCGGTATTTCTCTGTTTGCGGCGAGAAAAATGAAAGTGTTCCGTGCTCTTTTTGTTCTCCGAATGCGGTGTTTCGATTTCACTAAACCTTCCGGTTTTGATATTTACTCGTATTTCCCAGGAGGCGTGTGTGTGTGTGTGTGTGTGTGTGTTTGGTAGATATTCATTCGCCTGGAACGTTATTTATTTTGGTTTCTGTATCATTCGTCCCTTCCTCTCTCTCTCTCTCTCTCTCTCTCTCTCTCTCTCTCTCTCATTATTCACAAAAGAACGTTATAGCCTGCATAAGGCAGTGCAGCCATTTAATGGCCTTCTTTGACCTGCCTGATTGATTGTGTGCAATAATAATAATAACAATAATAATAATAATAATAATCTTTTACTATATATTACTTGAATTGATCTCCATTGAAGTCATAGGTTCTATTCTTGTCATCGTCATCATTGTTCTCATATTCTGTATTGCCATTTCTTCCTTTGTGTTGTGTCCATTCACAGCGTAATTATTGCTTCTCGTTATGTAGATGACTGGTGTTCCCATTTCTAGTATTGCCTCTCATTCTTACCTCCGCCAATGAACTTAATGGGGTTATGCTTTTGGTATGCTTGCTCGTCAGCTTGTTTTGAAGATTACGAAAAATCTGTTGATATCATCATAGTGTTCTCGATCTCATTCGTGGGCTTTCCTGTTGATTCAGTGCCCAGGCTAACGTCATCGCTCATGTGGCTAATGACACTTATTACTGCATTCCTAACCATGCAAGGCATCCTGTCTCTGTTCTATTCGAGACAATCTGGCAGCGTTCGGGGGAATTTCGTCTTGCGATTCTTAGTGAATTTTTCTCTCTAAAAGTCAGGAGTCTTCCATCAGCGGTTCCAAGGATTTTGTTCTAAACAAAATTACTTACAGTGAAGGTTTCCATTTCCTTTAAGAGTTTTAATCAAGATGGCGGCCAACATTGTAAGATGTCCTTCTTGGTCTTCTTTTAACTAGAACCTCTAATGGCGTTCCCTTCAGAGTTAGGGCGCACTAATTTTTCAACAGAATGGTAGCATCCACGCCCTGTTGAAGTGCTACAATGACATCCACGTCCTGTTCAAGTGCTACAATGACATCCACGCCCTGTTCAAGTGCTACAATGACAACCACGCCCTGTTCAAGTGCTACAATGACAACCACGCCCTGTTCAAGTGCTACAGTGACATCCACGCCCTGATCAAGTGCTACAATGTCATCCACGCCCTGATCAAGTGCTACAATGTCATCCACACAATGGTGAATGTTACAGTGACACCTACTACCTCTCGAAGTGCTATAATTACACCCACGCCCTGTTCAAGTGCTACAATGTCATCCACACCCTGCTGATGTGCCACAATGTCAACCAAACAATGCTGTTACAATGACACATGCGACCTCTCAAAGTGCTACAATGACACCCACGCCCTGTTCAAGTGCTATAATGTCATCCACGTCCTGCTGAGGTGCCACAGTGTCATCCACACTATACTTAATGTTACAATGACACCCACGCCCTGTTCAAGTGCTACAATGGCATCAACGCCCTGATCAAGTGTTACAATGTCATCTACACAATGTTGCATGTTACAATGACACCTACGACCTCTCGAAGTGCTACAATGACATCCACGCCCTGTTGAAGTGTTACAAGGACAAACCTCCTATTCAAGAGGCACTTGATCCCCTTCAGGTTCAGGTGGGGTAAGATGCCTCCCTAAGGTGTTTGAGGATTTTTTTTTTTCTTTGGCTTCCATTTTGATGGTGAGGTTACCTGCGCCATTTGTACTCAGCAGTGCGACCAAATCATGTCAACAGGTGGGCCATGTTGTCAGTTAGGGACCTAATTGTTAGCTTTAGCCATTTTTTGGACACGTCTTTTTAGGATATTAGAGTAAAATGAGATTGATTTTAATCTTTCAGTGCACATACTGCAAGGAGACTACGTTTGATTTTTTTTTAATATGTGGGGCAAGAAGCCTAGAAGGAAGCTTTTTACTTCTTGTTGAAATCTGTTTTTTTCAGAATCATCATTGATTGATTGATTATGAAATTTAGGTCTTGAAGACCAAGCCCCGGAACCCACCAGGATTATTCAGCGCCATAATGAAGGTGAAATATATAAGTTAATGATATGATTGATAATGAATGGGTGAATGATGACATACTAGTAAAATTCAGTGTTAAAATATGAACGCAAAAAATGAAGAATATAGGATAGAACCAGCAAAAAATAAATATATATTAAACTTTAATATTCAAAATATATACTTAGTATATAAAATAAAAATTACTAAAATCCTTCTTAAATATACTAAGATCATATCTCATTAAAATAACCAGATTCTTTCAGATAACCCCATAAGGTTATCTACCTCAACATGATCATTTAAAATTTCCAAAACAGTCTTCCCAGTTAGTAAAGTTAAGTATACCACTGAGCTGATTAACAGCTCTCCTAGGGCTGGCGCGAAGGATTAGATTTATTTTACGTGGCTAAGGACCAACTGGTTACCTAGCAACGGGACCTACAGCTTATTGTGGAATCCGAACCACATTAGAACGAGAAATAAATTTCTATCACCAGAAATAAATTCCTCTAATTCTTCATTGGCCGGTCGGAGAATCGAACGCGGGCCCAGCAGAGTGCTAGCTGAGAACGATACCGATCAGTCCAATGAGGAACTTCTCGGTTAGTAAGTACGCCTCGCCCATCCTATAGAGGAAATGCTCTCATGGCTGCCCTTTAAAAAAACGTCAGGCAAGGACAGGCCTTCAACTCTACATTACAAGAGCACGACATTCCATTTAAAACTCTAAGGCGACACAGCGAGTAAAAAGTGAAACATCCTGAAAATATTCAAATAGAGCTTTTTAGACCAGAGTTTAAGGCATAATTCGAGATGCTAGTGAGCTTAATACAAAAAATAGAGAGTATTTACCACTGCATTCAGTAAACCGCTCTCCATTTAAAAAGTTTTTAATAGTTTCAGAGCAGCAGGGTTACGGCCAATTAATCCCGATAACTTTTCTGATGAAGATTTAACCGCAGCAAAATGAACTGAACTGCCTGAGTCTCGAAGTCCTACCTCTGTAGAAAACAGCACAGTCATACGTGGGAGCTCTAATTCATATGAAAACAATATTCAGACTGCTGGTCCATCAAAGGAAACTGTGAACTCAAGAACTGCATCAGAGAAAACCTCTCAATCTTCTTGCTATTGCAAACCTGGAACTTCAAGTCAAGGCAAGAGAGATACTGAAAGGTCTATGCTGTCCACGGAAGTCCAAAGAAAGCAATTTAGGAGGAAGATAAAAAAAGAAATAATCACATCATCCCCATATAATCGCTGATTATTCAACAGAATTCACAGAGAGAACAATCATCTCCATATAATCACTGGTTATTCAACAGAACTCACAGAGAACACATCATCCTCTTATAATCACTGGTTATTCAACAGAACTCACAGATGCCTCTCCCGCCTGCAAAGAAAGCATCAAAGAAGAAGAAGAAAGGATCTCCATCCCCTATTTCTTTGGATAATGATGACTGTAGAGACCCCTTTTCCAACAGAAACCCTTCTGGAAAATACGTTCAGTTTGTGTCGTGTGGAAACTGGACACGTGAACATTCCACTCCGAGCACTTTCTCTTAAATTTGCCAAAACTGTGATTCAGTTAAATGAACTTTTTTTTTGTGTAAGATTTTAAAAGCAGAAAGTAGAGCATTTTGTTACCTAATGGTCAAGTTCTGTTTCCATAAAACTAGTCTGCATTAATACGGTGACCTGAGAGTCAGTTTAGACAGCAAACTAAATATAGACAAGTCATTTGGTTATATTTTAAAAGAAATTCATGTTTATATTTAATGACTATTTGTTTTAGTTAATTATTTCATCAGTTAATCAAAAGACCAGTTTTTTATATTTGTAAGCAAACTATACAAACTGAATGAATGATTGAAAATGATTTTCAAATACATATAGTTTCCTGGCAGTTAAGAATACAAATTATAAAATCTAATAACATATTCACTAATATTTCCATTTAATTTAGGAGTGAATTATGTTTAAAAACAGGAAAGCTTTTTTGTCCTGCAAATTTTTTATATTATGAAATATTAGATATTGAACGTTTGATTTGTTTACAATCATAGTAAATGGAGATTTCTTGCATTTAATGATGATTTCTATAACACTTCTTTCACAATATTCAGATGGGTAAAAGGCCCCCACTTGAGCTTTTTTTTTTTTTTAGTTTTCTGTAAAAGAAAACTATTGTGCCGGCTTTGTCTCTCCCTCCGCACTTTTGCTGTCCGCCCCCAGATCTTAGAAACCAATGAGGCTAGAGGGCTGCAAATTGGTATGTTGATCATCCACCCTCCAATCATCAAACATACCAAATTGCAGCCCTCTAGCCACATCAGTTTTTATTTTATTTAAGGTTAAATTTAGGCATACTCGTGCTTCTGGCAACGATATAGGATAGGCCACCACCTGGCCTTGGTTAAAGTTTCAAGGGTTGCGGCTAATACAGCATTATACCAAGACAACCGAAAGACATATCTATTTTCGGTGGCCTTGATTATACGCTGTAGCGGCTGTACAGAAAACTCGATTGCGACGAAGTTCGGTGATTTTTTACTGGATTTTATTTTATTCAATATTTACATCAACATGAAAGTAAGGTACATTCGTACAAAACAAAATATAAATAGCGGATTCCTTAAAGTTTAAGAACGAAAATGTTTAATATCTCTAACACCATTACTTTGGATGCTGAGTTAACTTCCCCTAATGCTGTTGCTTGAAATTAAGAGAAGGTGCCTTCCATTATTTTTATACTGAATATTTCAACTGACGCTTATTGATATGGGAATGTATTCGCTTGTTTACTTTCACTTGCTGAATTTTCTGTACTATACTTTGCTCTTTGTTTCTTTCACGTAATTGTGAGTCTTCAGTTCACCGGAATGGTGCTTTGATCTTTGAGTTGTTCCACAAGATGTGAGAAAATATTAAATGATAATGGATGAATAATACAGTTTTAGCCCAGATATGCTTTATTTTGATCATGGACAGAACCATTATGATGTCTATCATTCACTGCATTATGTCAGTCATTAATTCTATTATAATATATAGCATTAATCTCATTCATTTGACTGAGATAGAAAAAAAATCAATAATAAAGCTTAAAAGTGCATCGATTCTAAACTGAATTGAATTACTGTCTATGCAGTAACAGCTTCAACAATAATTCATTTGTATAATACAATAAAAATCACACTCACTTGAACTAAAATAGGGAGGATTTCAAAGTGTGAACAGTACATACAATGTATAGGACCACCCACCCTCGTCCTAGTGCCACAAACACTGGCATATATGCAGGATGACAGACATATAAACATGTCTCAAGATGCTGTCGTGCAATCAACAAAAACGAAAATACCTCAGTTTTATTCCAGACAAAGCTACAAGTCAAGGACTGAGATCTTATAATAATTAGATGTTATAATAATTAATATGAGATTACAAGGTCCATCATTAGCAAATCTAATTTCCTCTTGAGAATATTAGGAATAAAAGGTCAGTGACCATCAATTAAACCCTGAAGGGAGAAAGCCATAGATAACAGACAAAAAAATAAACCTGTCTCTTAACAGTCCATAAGAAAAGGTAAACTTCAAAAGCACATAATGAGGGACTGTCTTATGTGGGATAGTTTCCACTAGAAGTTCTTCTCATAATCTTATGAGTGTGGATTTCTTTGAAAAGATTTTTGAAACAACTGAATTTTAACATTTCAATTAATTTTATTTTGAATTTTGATATACCTTTTTAGTGAGTATATATGAAAACTTGGATATGTATGTATTTATTGTGTGAGTGTGTTCCAGTATGGGAGCGTGTGCCTCTGTGCAGTTTTCAATTTCATCGAATGACCTATTTGGTCCCAGAGCTAGGCCTCTAGCCTAAACCTGTCATTTCATCCAAATCCTTCGGGCCAGCCCTATGAGAGCTGACAGTCAGCTCAGTGGTCTGGTTAAACTGTTTAATAACAATAATAATTTGGAAATGTACTATGTCCATCTATGTTTCACAAGCACACCCATACGATTGTGCAGGGATTGACTCTATGTCTGCTAGTTCCCCGTAAAACAATACAATATAGTACTCCACACCTAAGGTATTGCTGGGTTCACCCGAAAGCCAACGTAAGGAAGTGATAACCGGCCCATCCATGTTGTACCAAGTCTGTGTGTCATTGGGAAAGCGATACATACCCACATGAAACGCGTAAACGCCAGAAATAACAGTCAAAACAGCGCCGTAAGTGTAATCCGGGGGATAAAACATCCGCCCACCCACATTCTCACACTTTGCTCTGCAAGCGGTCCAGATGATTTTCTCCGGGAACACTTTCACTCTGGTGTTATTGATGCCGGAGCAGAAATAGGTCCTGAGGGTAGGTGGTCCTGCTTCGATTCCTGGCAGTGCAGTTAGGAGGTTTAGAAGGCTGCAATTGCGCGTTGCAACGTCCCAAGTCAGCAGCCAGCAGCCACTGGTGATACAGCGAGAAGCACAGCTAAGAATGGAAGAGAAGACGAGACCTTAAATTGATAAAATCGCGATCATTAGTTTCGTCAGGAGAAATGATCTTTGATTCACAGTGTTCTCTTTATCAATCTCTCATTCAATTATAACCTATTTGAAAGGGAGCAGTCGTTGTTCCCATGGGATTAGAAATAATCGCGTTTCTCTGGTGTTTTCCATAAAGAATGATCAGCTTTAGGTAATGAACAGAACCAAGATGAACAAGCCATGTAACTTCAAAATAAGGATAAGCTCATCTCGTGAGTGGCGTGAACCAGGAAGATGTTAGACGTTACAAATGTGTTTGTAACTTCAGTGACTCATCTCTGTGAATTCCTCTGAATCTCTGGAAAGTCTGGCTTATGAAGAGACTTTCCAGTAGATCGTTATATTTCCAGTACCAGCTCAGAAAAAGGCCCCTAACGAAAATCTCATAGGAACTAGTAACCAACAACTGTATTTACTTTTACATCCTCATCCAGTGTAAAAACCGAACCACAAACTACCGCTAATATCTACTTATCTCAAGACAGAAGAATTGTAATATTTGTTAATATGATCACTCCTGCTTCGACTGGGAAGAGATTTTTTAAAAGTTACCTGTGAACCAAAAAGATTTCATCGACAGAAATCCCAGGCACAAAAAATAATTGTCAAAATGATACACATGGGGTCGAGTGCTATTTGTGAGTGATTACATACACAGACAGCTTTAGGTACAAAGCTAGATTCTCCTTCACTGTTTTTACAATATTCAGTCATCCTGGTCAATGTCTTTGTTTCTCATCTAAGTAGCATTTTTGAAAACTGTGAAGCTGCATCTATTCCAAAGAAAGTATGTGTTGACTGCAATAATTACAAGCCACATCCAATCCCTCAACTGATTTCTGAAATTCTCAAAAGTTTATTTGAAATCCTTTATAAGCACATTAACTCCAAACCATTTCATCGCCACTTGCATGCATACAAGAAGCTCTTGGGTACTTAATGATGTTCTGTCAGCCCTTTCGAGTTTTATCCATTTGTGACATAGAACTATTGTGAAGGTGTTTGGTTACCTGTGAATGTAGTCAGATTACCTGCTGCTTGTTCGTTCAGTTGAATGGAATGATGCGAAGGTTAGCTGTAAATGATGGCCTAAAACATTTGAATACCGAAAAAACGTCAGTCTTACAGAAAAGCAGGGTCCTTTTTACGGTAATACTTAATACTGCATGCATGCGTGACTCCTCCTCAAGTAAAGCGTAACTCTGTTTTGCTACGCAATTAGTTCGTACCTTTTCTTGCAGTAAGGGAAATCAATTCCATTTTTACTAGTCTCTTTGTCAAAGATCAATTTGAATCGGTACAAAGGTCAGCTTAGGAATTCATGGGTTCTACGTACACTAGAGTTTCATTACTCTTCAAATCATCCCCAGCTTAATCCCTAGACGTCATAGTATTTTATTTATCAGTTGTTAGCAGTCAAGAGATATTGGGTTGTAACTCCTAGAAGTTTGACAGTCCCTAAGAGGAACGAACGCCCTTCCCCGTTTCCCCAAAAAATGCGGAGATATAAATCCATGCATCATGCTTCTGCATCCACTGGAATACTACACCACTTTCACAGAGTAATTAAGACTGACCAGGTTTTAATGCAATCTTAAGCTTAAAGACTTGAACAGCTGTTACCTAAGGACATTCATTGAAGAGAAGGATGTGTAACTCCCACTAAGCTTTTGTCCAGTAAGGACTAATTCAAAAGTCTTCGAGGATCCTATCTTGACAGCGCCTGATTGCGTCAGCACCAGCAGCGGTATAACTGCGATCAACAGTCCCCGGAAATGCATTGTCACCTGAAATGAAAACGGTGTCCATCTATAACATCAGGACAATATTTTGAAGGACTTCTTTCATATACAGCAGACTTCCTGATTTTGCTATACAGACACACACACACACACCACGCACACACACACAAACACACACAGAGAGAGAGAGAGAGAGAGAGAGAGAGAGAGAGAGAGAGAGAGAGAGAGAGAGAGAGAGGTGTTGCAGGGTAAAGGAGCTGGTTAATGTTTGCATGTAGAAAGTAACAGGAAGGAAATGTAGCTGCAAAAGAGTCAGAATGGAGCTGGGAAAGAAGAAGAATGATAGCAACGGAAATCACACACAAAGAGAGGCGGAAAAATACAAAATTAAATAAGAGTGAAGATAATTATCGAATCCATAGTAATGTTTACCTACCTGACGGATGTGAATACCGTGATAACATGTAGACAGAGTTGAGCAACGAATACAGAACAAAATAAAACACTTGAACAGAACTTCTTTACCAAAGAGATGGGTGACAGACTGCATTCTAGAAAACGATTGGTTGCAAGTAATCAACAATAAATTTCTATATTCAGACTTATCCAGCAATGTGAAAGGATGATGATATTTTTGACGGTCAAAACGACCATGATAAAACGGTTGAAATCAATATTTGGCTGAGTGGAGCTTTCGCCATGAATCCCCTCAGGCGTTATTCCAAATCAAGAGATATTTTATCAAATTCGCTCTTCAATGCTGTTGTACCTGCCACAACTGACCATTATTGGCTGAAGGGTTCAACCTCACAGATTCAGGTTAAAAAGCATGATTTACTCTCAGTAGAACCTCACATGAGAGATCGTTCTAGAATTAGATATTGTGAAGATTATTTTGATGTGATGATAAATGAGCCTGACTGGTTTTTTTGTGTAATAAAAAATAAAGAACTCAAATATTATCAAGAGAGAATGTTGATCGAAGTGAAGTTCCGTTGTACTGCGATATTCAGTATTACCAAAGAACCATATTTGACCGTTCTCATGACAGGTGATTTCTAATGTGTTGTGTCTTCAAGCAAACAAGTTCAAGTATTCTTTTAACACGAGCTTGGTTCTTAATAAATAGTTTTTCTGTATACCTATTTGAAAAATAATGTTATTAAAAGTGCATTAAAATTTTTCATATACATTTTTCATCACCTTATTTGCAAACTGATTTATAATATTCTAATGTGGGCATGACTATCAAGATATATTCATATTTACATTTATATACTTTTAGGGAGTAGGTTTCCGCTTCGACAGTTTTTGTTGAAAGCAATTATTACTTTGGTTGCATCAATGAGTTTCTTTGAGTTTATTCCGATTCTCAAGCATCCGTGTTTGATGGAAAAAAAACGCGGACTTCTTTCTTCCGTTTATTAATTCTTCGTCACGACTGCTGTTTCGCATCTCTGTGGCATTTCCAAGCACCGTCCCTTCGGCCCTTAGCTGCACCCTCTTTCGTTCCTTTTACAGTACCTCCTTTCGTATTCTCTTTCTTCCATCTTACTTTCCACCTTCTTCTAGCAATTGGTTCATAGTGCAGCTGCGAGGTTTTCCTCCTGTTACACCTTTCAAATCTTTTACTATAAATTACCATTTCAGCTCTGAATGTCCTCATAGATCCCAGTGCTTGGCCGTTGGCCTAAATTCTATGCTCAATTCAATTCAATTCAGTACTGACTTATAATCTGGACTTATAATAACTTATTTACTTAATCGGGTGGAGTGAAAATGCACAAGTGACCTCGAGACCTGAGTAGTGGTTGGTCGAGAGATCGAAAGTTGAATTAATCAGGATCGATGCTTTGGCTACAAAGAGCAAGCATAAACAAGAGCATGAGACTGTAAATATGTAGTTAAAGAAGTACTCAAAATACAAGACATTGTACTTAGTATTTACTTAAATTTATGTTTATAATTTAATCAAACCAATCTTACATGTCTGTTTGAAAGTAAAGTACAAAATAATGAAGTAAATAAGTAAAGTACAAAATAAGGATGTAAATAAGTAAAAAACAAAAAAATTAAAAATAGATTAATTAATAAATAAAGCTTCGATTCTAAAGGTGTCTCCCTTCAGTCCCTCAACCAACCACTACTCAGGTCTCAAGGTCAATGACGGACTTTCTCTCCACACGATGAAACAAATGGGTTGCGAGTCCTCACTAAAAGTCACCAGTCGCTTGAAAATGCCACAGGGAGGCGAAACAGCTGTCGCGACAAAACCAATAAATGGTAGAAAGAAGTCTACGTATTTTTCACCAGAATCGGAAAAAACTCCGATGTTATGTAGATATCTGCGAGAAATTCATTAATGTCACTAAACACTTACTCTTGATGAAACAAATATATATATACTCTTTTGGAGCACTGTCATTTCCATAGTCAGTTCTTATTAAATGCTCTTATTATTCTGAGATGACACTTTTTCCACTTCCTGCAATTTTTCAGATGCCAAAAATTAAAGTTTTGAAGAAAACGTAAATTTTATCCTCACAATAGCAACTTTTTCAACCATCAACTTGCGGCGATAACCAAAAAAAAGAAAAAAAAAACACGTTAAATAATTCATCAGCAGGAGAATGTTTTGGTGTCCTCCGACTGCGATGTCCCCCCCAGCAGGAGGAATCCCCAGGTAAGCCTTCAGGACTCTTACCAGAGACGCTGGAGAAAACACGGTTAAGCTTCGCAACAGATCAACCCGATCTTGTGGTTGTTAATTTTGCTCTCACTTCTTATCATTAACATTTTTTATTTTTTATTTTTGCTGGCGCATCCGCTCCAGCCATTACATAAGCATCGTAATTTCCCTTTGGAATTAGTTTCTGTAAGTCAGAGTCCAGAGGTCCCAATGAGGACTCAAACTCCTGGAACACTTTATGAGGCCTCTAATTTTTGCAGTTTTATGAGTCCTATAATTCCTGTAACTTTGAGTCATCTAATTCCTGTAACACCTTATGAGTCCTTTAATTCCTGTAACTTTATGAGGCTTCTAATTCCTCTATCACCTTATGAGTCCTCTAATTCCTGTAACTTTATGAGACATCTAATTCCTCTATCACCTTATGGGTCCTTTAATTCCTGTAAATTTATGAGCCCCTAATTCCTGTAAAACCTTATGAATCCTCTAATTCCTGTAGCTTAATGAGGCCTCTAACCCCTGTAACTTTATGAGCCCCTAATTCCTGTAAAACCTTATGAATCCTCTAATTCCTGTAGCTTTATGAGGCCTCTAACCCCTGTAACACCTTATGAATCCTGTAATTGCTGAAGCTTTATGAGGCCTTATTCCTGTAACATCTTATGAATCCTCTAATTCTCGAAGTTTTATGAGGCCTCTAATTCCTGTAACACCTTGTGTGTCTTCTAATTCCTGAAACTTTATGAGGCATCTAATTCCTGTAACACCTTAAGAGTCCTCTGATTCCTGTAACTTTATGAGGTAACTAATTCCTGTAACTTTATGAGGCACTTAATTCCTGTTGTGAGTCTTCTAATTCCCGTAACTATATGAGCCTCTAATTCCTGTAACACCTTATGAATCCTCTAATTCCTGTAGCTTTATGAGGCCTCTAATTCCTGCAATATCTTATGAATCCTCTAATTCCTGTAACTCTATGAGGCTTCTAATTCCTGTAACACCTTATGAATAGTCTAAGCCCTGTAGCTTTATGAGGCCTCTAATTCTTGTAACACCTTATGAATCCTCTAATTCCTTTAGCTTTATGAGGCATCTCTTGAAACGCTGAGAGAATTCATGAATATGGTATTTTTGCTGAAAACCTTTAAAAAGAACTTTTCTTTTCGTTATAAGATAATGACAATTAATGCGTCTGATCTAACAACAATAATGTGCATGTCCTCACTCAAGAGATGAAGAATTTTGCAATTTTGACTACTTAGTATACTAGAGTAAACTGGACTCTTACCTTCGTGTACAGACGAATCCAACCTCCAGGTGAGTGGCTCAGGCAGGCAATGACTCTGTCATTCAAGCCACAATGGTTATCACTTATTCAAGCAGAGAGCTACTTCGGAACTCCGTCATCAATCAGGACCAATCAAGGCCCATCAGGTCTCGCCCATTACTTCTTTCTTCCCCACCCCAAATATGCCTCGGCCATTCACCTGGTATGTTAAGGTTAAGTGCTTCCACAAATACCCACCGCGCACGCGCACAAATAAAACCTGCCAACCTCCAGCGACACAAGGTCAAACCAATGTACATCATTCAAAACAATCAAGGAACAAACTGACGCACGCAAAAATAAACCCACCAACTTCTACAAACATGCACGCATACTTGCGTTTGTACTGTATGTTTCGTGTACGAGTGTTTGTGAATGCTTGGGTGTTGTGTATATGTTTGGTTCATGTCTCTACTATGCGTGTTTGTTGTCTAGTGAATGGAAGAGGCATGTTTTTTATTCTTTAGTTTTGTGAAGGGAAACAGCCTTTATCAATGCCTACAGTGCTCCACACAAGGTGCCTAACGACAATAATCCCATGCGGGGATTTGATAAGTTTGAGGGAATACAAAAACGCACGCATACTTGCGCGTGTCAATATCTAAACAAACTTGCAATGCACACTAGTTTATGGAATCTTACGGCTAGGATTCATTCTTTCTCATATGTGTAGAAGGTCCTGACAGCAAATGAACAATTAAGTCCAATTTAACTGAAGCTGTTTCCTTCAGAAACCCAAAAGTGAGCAAACCATGTTCTAAAAGTAATAAATAGACTTAAAATCCACATACAAGATTCTTCCAGTTCCAGAAAAGAGGAGACGGTTTATTTGGAGAATTTTCTGGCAAATTTAAGAGATTAGGAAGGTCCAACCCACCCTCTTTTTCTATACTACAGAAGGCAGGTTTCTGGCAGCCACCAATATGGCCACTGCATTCATTTGTAAATTTCAGTATTTTTTGACGCCATCAATACAATTCTGGGTAGCATTTTCGATCCTACAAGAAAAACCTTCTGCACAGTTATCTGTGGTCATTTGATTTCTGTGCAAATTCATTTCCAGTTTCCTGGGCGAATATTCCCTCAAACTTACCAAATCCCTTATGGGATTAGTGCCGTTATTCACCTCGTGTGGAGCACTGTAGGCATTAATAAACGCTGTTTCCTTTCACGAAATTAAAGGATAAAAAACACGCCTCTTCCATTCACTAGAAAACAAACACGCATTATGAAGACATGAGCGCAAACTTATACACAACACCCAAGCATTCACAAACACGCGTACACGAAACATACAACAGACAATCAGCAAATGACAACATCGATAAATGCGAAGTTTTTTTAGCCGACCCACTCACTCGCTCATTCCGGTTGCTCTCGGGCCTCAAGGTGGCCCATGGAAATTTTTAAGCTGAGCCCAGGAAAATCAGAGCGGAGAATTCCCGGTCGAAATTTCTGTTGCAGCCTCAGTGGGGCCAAACGAGTAACCTGAGAAGGCTCTTATGCAAACTGCGCCCTTACAAGAGCCTTAGTGATAGCCCTTAAATCCTAAAAGGGCAACTGTGCCCCACTAGGTCGTTTAATACGGCGGGGAATGGCGTAAGACGCTCGATGCCATCAACCTTACAATCTCTTTTCAGAGAGAGAGAGAGAGAGAGAGAGAGAGAGAGAGAGAGAGAGAAAGAGAGAGAGAGGGTGGATAAATGGTACGATATGAGTGGTCTCATGTTCTTTACGCGCTCTTATTCTTTGAACTCTTTGCACTCACTACTTGATTGATTTAATTCTACTGTGGCGTTGCTTAGGGACTTCAGTATGTTTGGTCAACAGCTGACTAATTGCTACATTATTCTAACTTACAAAATTAGCTATTACTGAGATTCACACTATATATATATATATATATATATATATATATATATATATATATATATATATATATATACTGTATATATACAGTATATAAGCACGACTCACTTAGAAGTATACCCACCCCAAAAGAAAAATGACAAAATTACGCTCCATCTGTGCGCATGTACGAGTCTGGTTATGGTAGAATAATCTCTTCTTAGATCAGAGAGAGAGAGAGAGAGAGAGAGAGAGAGAGAGAGAGAGAGAGAGAGAGAGAGAGATAGAGAGAGAGAGAGAAGGGGGAGGAACAACAACGGGGTGTAGATAGAGTAATCTCCCCAGTGCTTTTATGACAACTGCTGATGAGATACGAATAATGGCCATGTTTATAGCTCGGGTTCTCTCGCCGTAGGCCCTGACGAAGGAGCATGACGATCTCGCGGATGAAGATGCTTCGCCGGGAACTGCGATTCTAAAGGTAGGAATTAAGGGCCGTCAGACTTCACGGGCCAAGGACTTTCTGGAGGTGGCGCTGAAGAAGACGCCATTTTTTTCTTCTTCTTTTTCTTCCCTCCTAGTCAGTAGGCGTTATAACTTTAAAATCATTTTCATTCGGCGAGGCAACTCATCTCCTGCCGGCGAGCGATAACCTCTGTTTCATTGCCGCGTGTCCACTTTCTTTTTTTTTTTGTTTTTTCATCTCCCTCCTATTCCGCCATATTGCAAACGCTTATGGGCTGGCGCATGCGCGGTCCAATGGCTGGCTGTGCATTCGATTTTAGGTGGAAAAAATGGAGAGGTTATTTGAATTTACGGTGCGTGGTTTGAAGATTACACGTATATGAAAACTGATAAGAGCTCCCGCTCACACACACACAATACGAGTATATATTATATAATATATGTTTAAATATATATATATATATATATATATATATATATATATATATATATATATATATATATATATATCTTCTTCTTCGTTTTTAACGTGCATTTTTTTCCCATTATTATATGGGGTAAGCACGATGCCTTCTTTTGAAGGAATTGGATTTGGCGGTGGGGTAGGCCGTAGCCTCGATCGGCTGCCCTGCCTGACATCGCTTAGACCCTGGTAGCGAATGTGTACATGTTACCAAATCCCCAGCTCCCTTTCTCCCAGCAGCGAGGAGAACTGGGCGAGTAGGTTGACAGTTCGAGACGTGTGAGGTGTCTGTTATGTTTTAGAAGGTGTTGGAGTGGCTTTGTTTATGTGTGTATTAGTCTGTAACACCCATTTGCTTTCAGCAATCCTATCCGTTGATTACATACGTAATCCCGGGGTGTCTACACGGATAGCAAAGTGTCCACCTCTCTGACCGGTCGGCTGCGGGGATTGAACCCTCACCATAGACTTCTATGAAGTCTGAGGTTGCTGCTTCTACCAACCGAGCCATCGAGGCTCCCATATATATATATATATATATATATATATATATATATATATATATATATATATATATATACATATATATATATATATATATATATATATATATATATATTAATCATAAGTAAATCGAAAATATTCGTAATGACTGGAAACATTTTGCAATAGTTGAACGCATTCTCAGTTTTCATTTTAGAGAATTTAATAGAAACGTGTACGAATGTGTGTGTGCGCGCGCGTGTGTGTATATATATATATATATATATATATATATATATATATATATATATATATATACAAACTGCAGATTCTGCATAAAAACGAGACAATTCACTATTTTATTAGAACAATCTGCAAAACTTAGAAACATTTGGTGTACAAGCTTCAGCAACTGTTGTTGGTATGAAACAATGCTTTAAAAAGTCCTTATCAATCAATGGTAACTGGGCAATCATCATAACTGGAAGTAGTGTGCTTTACCTTTTAGACAATTTTCAAACTGGTGAGACAATAATTGTCTATATCCGATGAAACAGTCGTCGGCGATTAGAGACATTCTTGTTTATTAAAAACACGTGTCATAATTACAAAACAATTCTTATATTTAGGAAATTTTGTATCTAAGGCTTTTGTCGAATGACAGTCTTAACTGACTTCTTAAAAACAATAGTTACTTTTCAGTCATCTGGCTTTAGACCATTGGGCTATGGTCTAAGACAGCTCAAGTGATTCAATACTCTAAAGCTCTCATGATACTGTACAGTAGGCCTAATGAACATTATATTGTACTTTCAGTTAAATTTGTGTACAAAGTAATACTATACTGTACTGTGCAGTGCATTTTACTGCAAATCCAGCTGCCTGCAAGAGTGTCGATACATCTCACGACCTTCGTCTGGACAGCATTGCCAATGATGCCTATTTTTCTTTCAAACATGCTGCAAAGTGGCGTTGCCAGACGTAGACCGTGAAATGTATCAGTACTCTTACAGGCAGCTGTAGATTGTACAGTTCCATCTGTACATTTGGAGTGACTGTATGCTGTACATTTGTATCAGTGGGTAAATAAATGACAAACTTCATTGCAGTGTTCACTAGATTACTGTATCATAGGATTAAAAAAAAATAAAGCCATTACACTAGTCACACATTCAAAAGCTAGGCTGTGGTCACAGAACACAAAAGACAGGAAGTGGCTATTGTAATATATCCATATTCTGAACACGTTTTTGTAAAAGTACGTCTGCGTGCCGGCAGTTGCTTTCAACAATGTCCTGAGTTATTACACTGACTGACTGTGCCAATTCTCTATACATGATCCTTGCACGCCATTCAGTCATGGTCATATCAGCTGCTGCAGAAGCTTCACGATTTAACACTTCCTGCTGTTAATCTTTGGTTCACGTCTGCTTTAACGACAGAGAAACAATGGGGAATTTGGTGGGAGGTATTTGATATCCAATGCATCACTATCCACACAAACATTTGAATGGCATGGCGCATTGTCCATAATTAATCCTGCTCTTTCACCGCCGAGAGTAACAGACAGTGAGGTTAGAAAATCACTGAAAACTTCTCCGTTTACATTCCTATGAACGATTTCATGATAGCCCAAGCCAACTGTGTCAGATATGGCGACAATAACTGTTACGTTCCTTCCACGCAGACTTGTGAAGAGGTTGAATCCTGTCTCGTCGATGTAAATGACATGACATCGTAGACGAGAAGTATACATTCAGTGTGCTTAATTAACTCGCGCTTCCTTGGTAGCGGGAGAATTCCGGTAGCAAGAGAATTTCGAGAAGCTGGTACAACATTGCAAGATTTCAAACCATCAGTATTCCATCCGGGGTTCTTGTTCTTGTTGAATCGGATACAGCTGGTTTATGGGGGCCACATTTCACGAAGCGTTCTATTCAGATTTTTCAAGATTATGCTCGGGGTGTCTTCAATTATCGTAAGCCCCAAATCCCTAATTACATCATCCAGTTTCGAGGTCGTCCTCCTGATGGTGGTGCTGCAGCTGCATCTCCAAGCCCGCTGATATTCATGCATTACAGAGTAGGCAGTGGCGCGAACAACTGCAAGTGTTCTTGCTGCTTCAATAAAATCTTCCCCTGCTCTGTAGGCGTCTATGATTCTCTGTTTATCAGCTGCCGATACACGATGATAACGATGCTCTGGCAGGTGACAGGTCTAGAAGTGATTGCCTTTCATGATTTCCTCTCTTTTATTACCATCGATGTCTGTGTTTTGACAGGTGATTCCCTATATAGCATGCGTGTAAGTCTAATACGATAAAGCGGGTACGGTGTCGTTGATAGAAATGTCAGTAGGTTGTCTAAATTACTGAATTGTGAAGACTTGTGGTGTTGCAGTTCATTTTGTCATACAGGGTATATCTCGATGGAACTTATAAACTAGTTCCGGTGTTCCATCTTTGTGGGTCTGGAGAAGCAGACATTTCCTATACTTCTACATTACACTAAACGTGAAAAAGAGAGAGAGAGAGAGAGAGAGCGAGAGAGCGAGAGAGCGAGAGAGCGAGAGAGCGAGAGAGAGAGAGAGAGAGAGAGAGAGAGAGAGAGAGAGAGAGAGAGCTTCCTTAGTGAGAGGTAGTTTTACTGATATGGGTAGTTTGGGACAAATGATACTTGTCATTGGGATGCATTCAGTTTAATCAATAACGCTTACAGATGCATAAAAACACATTTTGCTATTTGTTTTTGAGTTTTGCTGATTGTTTACAATTCTGATTGTTGCTGAACTCTGAGAACTGTTCAATTGTTGTTACAATTGTCCTATCGTTTGTGTCACATTTGCCTTGAAGATATGAGAAGTATTGTAGTTTTGCCAAATGTCTGAAAGATAACACTTTGTTGTTTCGCTTACAGTTATAAATGTTGAATAGTTTCTAATTTCATCCAGTTTTTCTGATGATTGTCCAACCAGTTTTGAATTATGTTTATCTGATTTGCAGAATGTACAGAATGAATTGCAAAAAGGTGTGTGTATGTGTATATATATATGTATATATGTATACACACATGTATGCATGTATATATATATATATATGTATGTATACTTTTATATATATATATATATAGATATATATATATATATATATATATATATATATATATATATATATATATATATGCATACACGTTTTTATTAAATGTCTTTTAGATTTTGATAATGAAGCAAGACAGGTGAACAATTCAATACGCGCTCTGTAACTGTCAACCTCTGTATGTAAATCATAATAAACATTTTAAAAATCTTGATAATCGAAACAGCAAAATATGGAAAAGCATAAAATACAAAAAAAAAAAAAAAATAAAGAAAGAAAGAAATAAGAGAACATAAAACGAAAATTTTCAGATTGACGAAAAGCTTTCTGGGGATGGGTTGAGGGATGGGGAGGGGAGGGAAGGGAAAAAGAGAGGGGGGGGGGGGGGATCAGAAGAATGCGAACGGGAATGAAAGAATTAGACTCATTAAAAGTCCCCAGCCTGGGATTTAAGAACTTCTAATAGCCTTATAATCAGTTTTCGGTGACTAACTCTGATTAAGTCGAATGAAAAACTCCGTTTGGAAAAAAAAAATTGCGGGGGGGGGATGAGAGGGGGTGTGAGGCCCCCGAGAGTGGGTGGGTGAGTTTGGAGAATATAAGAGAGGGGAAAAAGGGGGTCGAAATTATTAAGCATGCAAATCATGCGATGTTTTAAAGCATGTGCTGAATGAACGAGTCCCTTTTCTTTTTCTAATGGAATTCCGAAAAAGAAATATTCAGGCGAATATATTTTTCCTCATTAAGGAGATCACAAAATGGAAATTAATTTCTCCTCGTGATATTTATTATGGAATTCGCATGCAGCAATGGACTCTCCATTCACTCTATTACTCATACTTGGATAAAATTACATGTTACTGGATGTCCGGGCGAGAAGTTTATTGCTCACGCGTCAAAATAATTTTGTCTCAAATGAATTTTATTTTACATATTATTATTATTATTATTATTATTATTATTATTATTATTAGAAGAAGAAGAAGAAGAAGAAGAAGAAGAAGAAGAAGAAGAAGAAGAAGAAGACGCACCCCATTCACTCACTCTCTCTCTCTCTCTCTCTCTCGTCGATCTTGACCAAGAACGCATTCAGCTCATTTAAACTGTCAGTATATTATCACACTGATCAATGGTTTTAAAGTGAATTTAATATCTTTCATAGTGAATATGAGATTCAACCGTCGCATTACAATTAAAACAGTTTCGATTACGATGAAAGAACAACTAAAAATGTATACTTTATCTTTAATGTTGCTTTTTAGATATTTGGTCCTCTCTTTTTCTTCGATTCATTTTGAGAAGTATGATTTTGGTTGGTGTGTGTGTGTGTGTGTGTGTGCGTGTGTGTGTGTGTGTGTGTCACCTAATTCGGGATTATCTTTTGGTGATTCAAACACTAAATCTATCACAGTGCTGGATTACTTGCACTGGTTTCGAAAAGTGACACTGACGTAGCTTACTAAAGACCTGTAGAATCTACGACAGATCCCTTTTTCATCTTCACTACTTGAATCGTCAACAGCTTGTGACAGCTTATTAATTAACTGGTCGTTTTTGTCCTTTGCTTAAACGTGGTACACTTAGTTCTTATATGTTTCTTTTATATCCTGACTTGTTCATTTATTAAGAATTCATTTCATACGTCACCAAGAGCCAAATTCATACACTCCACAAATGCGCATCAATAACAGTTCGGTATCAGAAAACTTTCCTTTACGTACAACACGCACTCACTTATATCATACAGCTGGCAGCAGGGAATTCGCTACACCTTGGTATATCATACGTCTGCCAGCAGGGTATGTTTACGTTACCCGTCAATGCCAAGCAATTCTACACATGTGAAATGGTGCCACTGAGAGACAATCCTCATGAGATATGCAATTAGCTCTGTGTACTTAAGCCAGAGCGAGGCAAATGGCTGAACGTGAGTTATCTTCAATGAACATTCCAGGGGGCGGATATTTATAAAGTGAGCTAATGTACTGACGTGACTCGTTCCGAATGGACAGACAATGAATATGCCCGGCAAGATTGGTAGGAATCGATAATGCTATGACCAGCGGCATTTGTCCTTGACGCATGAGTTCCTTTAAGTGCCTGGCACTCTACTCAAGGTGTTTGTAATTCTCGACTATGAATTGGGTACGTAAAATGGAACTTTCGTAAACTGTAATTTTTACTGGGGTTTTCAAATGTTAAGGGCGGAGGGAGACTCTTCCCTCTATGATTAAGTCTGTGGGAAACGAGCAACTGTCTCTTCATACGTCACACTGCCGGGGCCATTTTGCAAGGAACACTTACGAAGATATAGGTTTCTACGAATGATTTACGTGCAACAAAGTAATACATGTCGCAGACCCGTGACTACGAATATACTCGCATATAAAACTCAAGAAGGTTTTAATCAGATGTAAAAGAGAGAAGTTCACAGATACGTTTTAGTGGACAATCAATGTGGAAAGGGCAATTTGCACTGAAGCTATAGTGGAGCAGCTTAATGTGGTTTTGACCAGAATCGTTCATTTGATGATACAAGCATGAAATCTAGTATGAATATACTTTGTACAGTAAGTTCCAAAAGTGATGCTACAGATTTCAAAGGATTTCGTTCGAAATTCACCAACTGGCAACTACAACACGTAGCTGAAAAACTTTTTTTTTCAACATTGAAAGCTCTTTCATGCAAAATAAAGCTAACATATTACGCACAAATATCAAATCTATGATATTTATAACAATCATAAGATTACGGTAATAGTAATTATTTCAAAGTATAGTAATTACTTCAAACTACAGAAACGAACCAATTTGAAAATTTCATTTAACACAGGATTACCAACATTACCTTTGTATATTTCGAGCAATGTGGAAATAAATATTTAATATCATAGTGTATTATCAATTATTTTAGCGAAGATGCATAAAACCATGCAAGTATCAATAGAATATAAAGGGAAAGTCTCCATTAGATTAAACATAATCAACCATGAATGCACCTAGATTCAACAAAGAAGTTGGGTGTGGTTGGTAGTTCTGATTTTAGCTTCTAGGACCCTACCATTCGGACTCTACTTCAGCTTTGGCTTCGGTTTTGACCCACGACACAAACGTAACATTATCTACCCAACCTATGAATCACCAGCCGTGTCCTACTAGGGTGGTATGGGGAGACTTTGCCCCAATACCCCCATCGCCAGCCAGTAATATTGAATAAACAGGTAAATCAGTTCCCTCCTTTATTATGTTTGCAATAACTGACAGAAAGTAACTACTACTGAAAGGGTAAACTTCATTGCAAACAGGTTTTCCGTTACAAATACAGACGGTTACAAATACAGAGGGCTTCTCCAAATAATAAAAGTGTTCCCAAATCATTCAAGTCTAAGATCCACCAAAGCTGACCGAAAACCACTGAAAATTCAACTATCTGACTTCCTCACTTCCTCTGCCTTGGCTTTGGCCTAGACTTCCTCACTTCCCCGGACTTGACTTTGGTGTAGACTTCCTCACTTCCCCGGACTTGACTTTGGCGTAGACTTCCTCACTTCCCCGGACTTGACTTAAGCCTAGACTTCCTCACTTCCCCTGGCTTGGCTTAGGTCTAGACTTCCTCACTTTTCCTGCCTTGGCTTAGGCCTAGACTTCGTCATTTCCCCTGACTTGGCTTAAGCCTAGATTTCCTCACTCCCCCTGACTTGACTTAGGCCTAGACTTCCTCACTTTCCTGATCTGACTTAGGCCTAGACTTCCTCACTTCCCCTGACTTAACTTGGGCCTAGACTTCCTCATTTCCCCTGACTTGGTAATGAAACCTAATTAATGGAAAATCATGTTTACAACCATCTAGATATCCAAACAACTCAATTTATTAAATAACAAGCTGGAAAATATATTTCCTTGATTACTGAAATAGGCCTAACCATGTAGCCAATGCTAAACGTGCATATAACTTGGATTTTTTTTTTTCACACCAACTTGTGTCTTATTTATATTTCATTCAATCAGATGCTAAACTTCTTTGTGCTTTATCAAAAGAAATCATAATAACTTTCGATATGATGCTATAAAAGTAGAAAGTTAATTTACAAATCACATTAGGCCAATGCTTATGCACTTGGTTCCCTGCTGCCACTCAATGGTGAACACACGATATCACACATTGAGAGCCGCAGATGTTTCTACGGGGAAATTCTTTTTTTTGGGGGGGGGAATTCTTTTTCTTTCTTTCTTTTAATAAACAATTATTGAACTAACATTGACCATTCACTGGGGAAATACTTTCGTGGTTCTACAGTTAATCACTGATACTTATTATCAGATAAAGATGATGACAATAATTGGAATAAAATATAATAACTGGCAACCCCACGAGTTTCTACAGAAGTACGATCAGTTTTGAAATTTGTAGCTTCACTTTTGAAACTTACTGTACGTCACTTAAGAAAAAAGAGCTAGCCATCAAAAATTTCAATATGGCTGCTGTGTTTTTCAAGATGGCTGCCAGCAAACCAAAATCAGCCATAAACCATAAAAACGTCGATCTCGGTCCATTTATATCCAACTTTTGCTAATAAAAAAGGCTGCTAATGAAGGAAAGGCAAAGAGGATAAGCTCTTTCTGTCTATATAATGTCCCAAAGGGTTGCAAACTACAGAGCCGATATTGCAGTCAAGTCAACACTAACAATATATATATATATATATATATATATATATATATATATATATATATATATATATATATATATATATATATATATATTACACTGCAACAAGGGAAACCTCTTCCTCGCCAACCCTCCTGTCACAATAACCTTAATGTAAAACCATAAGAATAAATGTTTAACGTCTCGTGAATTCATAATAAATGAAGAAGCTGTGAGTAAACAATTTGCCCCTTTGCTTTCTCTCTTACCCATCCCTTGGGGTAAACTTTTACCTTTCCCTTGACTGTCTGACTTGCCCGAGCCCTTAATTCCAGGTACAGTCCTACGGAGATTAATCCTTGCCAGCACGGAGTGACTCACGAGGTAAAGCGGGCTGGTGGCATGACACCTGGGCACGCGTGACTTCGCAAAGCAGCATGCCCGCCAAATGGAGTACCCGAGACGACACTTCCACCTGGATGGAGCATTATCTTAATCCTCCTCCGTTACAAAAGGACGCCGCGTGGGCAGATCACCCTCAGAGACATTGGAATACCTACCCAGGACACTTGCTGGAGCATTATCTTAATCCTCCTCCGTTACAAAAGGACACCGCGCGGCCAGACACCCTCAGAGACATTGGAGTACCTACCCAGGACACTTGCTGGAGCATTATCTTAATCCTCCTCCATTACAAAAGGACACTGCGCGGCCAGACACCCTCAGAGACATTGGAATACCTACCCAGGACACTTGCTGGAGCATTATCTTAATCCTCCTCCGTTACAAAAGGACAACGCGTGGGCAGATCACCCTCAGAGACACTGGAATACCTACCGAGGACACTTGCTGGAGCATTATCTTAATCCTCCTCCGTTACAAAAGGACACCACGCGGCCAGACACCCTCAGAGACATTGGAATACCTACCCAGGACACTTGCTGGAGCATTATCTTAATCCTCCTCCGTTACAAAAGGACACCACGCGGCCAGACACCCTCAGAGACATCGGTATACCTACCCAGGACACTTGGTGGAGCATTATCTTAATCTTCCTCCGTTACAAAAGGACACCGCGTGGGCAGATCACCCTCAGAGACACTGGAATACCTACCCAGGACACTTGCTGGAGCATTATCTTAATCCTCCTCCGTTACAAAAGGACACCGCGTGGGCAGATCACCCTCAGAGACACTGGAATACCTACCCAGGACACTTGCTGGAGCATTATCTTAATCCTCCTCCATTACAAAAGGACACCGCGTGAGCAGATCACCCTCAGAGACACTGGAATACTTACCGAGGACACTTGCTGGAGCATTATCTTAATCCTCCTCCGTTACAAAAGGACACCGCGTGGGCAGATCACCCTCAGAGACACTGGAATACCTACCCAGGACACTTGCTGGAGCATTATCTTAATCCTCCTCCGTTACAAAAGGACACCGCGTGGGCAGATCACCCTCAGAGACACTGGAATACCTACCCAGGACACTTGCTGGAGCATTATCTTAATCCTCCTCCGTTACAAAAGGACACCGCGTGGGCAGATCACCCTCAGAGACACTGGAATACCTATCCAGGACACTTGCTGGAGCATTATCTTAATCCTCCTCCGTTACAAAAGGACACCGCGTGGGCAGATCACCCTCAGAGACACTGGAATACCTACCCAGGACACTTGCTGGAGCATTATCTTAATCCTCCTCCGTTACAAAAGGACACCGCGTGGGCAGATCACCCTCAGAGACACTGGAATACCTATCCAGGACACTTGCTGGAGCATTATCTTAATCCTCCTCCGTTACAAAAGGACACCGCGTGGGCAGATCACCCTCAGAGACACTGGAATACCTACCCAGGACACTTGCTGGAGCATTATCTTAATCCTCCTCCGTTACAAAAGGACACCGCGTGGGCAGATCACCCTCAGAGACACTGGAATACCTACCCACGACACTTGCTGGAGCATTATCTTAATCCTCCTCCGTTACAAAAGGACACCGCGTGGGCAGACACCCTCGGAGACATCGGAGTACCTACCCAGGACACTTGCAGTCCTCCAGCTCCCTTCAAGCTACTCCTTTGCTTTCCCACACTGCTGGTACGAATTTCCGGCCGGCCAATGAAGATTTAGAGGAATTTATTTCTGGTGATAGAAATTCATTTCTCGGTATAATGTGGTTCGGATTCCACAATAAGCTGTAGGTCCCGTTGCTATGTAACCAATTGGTTCTTAGCCACGTACAATATGTCTGATCCTTTGGGTCAGCCCTGGGAGAGCTGTTAATCAGCTCAGTGGTCTGGTTAAACTAAGGTATACTTACTTAATTTTTCCCACATGGCTGTCTAGAAGCTCGAGTTACTTTTGTGGTGACCCCTTTTTCTATCACCCTCCATTGCTGGCACCTATAGATGAGGAAACCCCTATCTCCTAAGGAAGGTAACGTACCCGAATTAAGGTTCTCGAAGCCAGTCACGTACCCTGTTATTTTCTCTCACTATTGTATTTTTCCTTCTCAGTGCTATTTAACTCAATGAGACCTGCGTCATAAGTAAGTGCATAACCTAGTAATGTAAATGTAATAACCTGTGTTGCAGAATCGAGTTGCTTGACACAATAAGTGCAACCTCCTCGATTCCCTTAACTTACACTGTCAACTGTTTAGTAACAGTTGTATTCTCAATTACAGATAGAAGTGCTTGCCGTGGAACTACCTCATCATCAGGCGTGCTCTCAGTGGCTTTACCACTGTATCTTCCATTGTGGTGCCCTTTGGAGCGCCCCACCCCCCCGCCGCCCCCTTGTGTTCATCGTGAATCTTTCGCCTTTTGTTTAGTTGAGTGTATGACAGGACCCCGTTCCCCTGTCCATCATTACTCCCCATTCTCTGATTGTGTTTTGATGTAAATATAATTAATTACGCGAACCCTAAGTGTTTACCTAATCACTCCCTCATTTGAAGAAAGACCCTAAGCCGACACTCTATCTTATATGCTTTTATCTGAGCCCAGAGGTAGAAGTTTGATGCGGCTACTACTCCCCCCACCCCCTCTCCTTTTTTCGCATGGTAAGTTCCGTGAATCTATAAGAATCATTCTATGGCCTCAAAGCAGCCAAGATGACCTCTGGTCCAGATCAAAATCGTATCTCTCTATCTATCTATCTATATATATATATATATATATATATATATATATATATATATATATATATATATATATATATATACTGTATAATTATATATTGTGTGTATCTCAGCAATAGCTAATCTTGTAAGTTAGCATAATGTAGTACTTCTAAGCTACGTCACAGTAGAATGAAATCAATCAAGTAATCAGTGCAAAGAGTTCAAAGAATAAGATCGAATAAAGAATATAAAACCACTCATATCGTACCATTTATCCACTCTCTCTCTCTCTCGGAGAAGAGATTGTAAGGTTGATGGCATCGAGCGTCTTACGCCATTCCCCGCCGTATTAAACGACCCAGTGGGGTACAGTTGCCCTTTTAGGATTTCAGGGCGCAGTTTGCATAAGAGCCTTCTCAGGTTACTCGTTTAGCCCCACTGAGGCTGCAACAGAAATTTCGACCGGGAATTCTCCGCTCTGAATTTCCAGGGCTCAGATTAAAAACTCCAATGGGTCACCTTGAGGCCCGAGAGCAACCGGAGTGCGCGAGTGAGTAGGTCGGCTGAAAACTCTTCGTATTTATCGATATTTTCATTTGCTGGTTATCTGTCCCGCCCTTTTCTCTTAATTTTATCTGACTTTTAGTAACTTGCTTTATCAACCTATTATGTATGTATGTATGTATGTATGTATGTATGTATGTATGTAAGTATGTATGTATGTTTCGTGTACGTGTGTTTATGAATGCTTGGGTGCTGTGTACGTGTTTGCGTTCATGTCTTCATTATGCATGTGCGTGTTTGTTTTCTAGTGAATGGAAGAGGCGTGTTTTTTATCCTTTAATTTCGTGAAAAGAAACAACCTTTATTAATACCTACAGTGCTCCACACAAGGTGCATAACCGCACTAATCCCATACGGGGATTTGCTAAGTTTGAGGGAATATTCGGCCAGGGAACTGAAAATGAATTTGCACAGAAATCAAATGACCACAGATAACTTTGCAGAAGATTTTTCTTCTAGGATCGAAAATGCTGCCCAGATTTGTATGGATGGCGTCAAAGAATACTGAAATTTACAAATGAGTGTAGTGGACAAATTGATGGCTGCCGGAATCCTGCCTTCTATAGTATAGAAAAAAAAGGGGGCACCTTCCTAATCTCTTAAATTTGCCAGAAAATTCTCTCAATAAACCGTCTCCTGTTTTCTGGAACTGGAAGAATCTGGTATATGGACTTAAGTCCATTATTACTTTTAGAACATGGTTTGTTTCACTTTTGGGTTTCTGAAGGAAACAGTTTCAGTGAAATTGGACTTCATTATCTTTTACATATATGAGAAAGAATGAACCCTAGCCGTAAGATTCCATAAACTAATGTGCACTACAAGTTTGTTTAGATTTTGACACGCGCAAATATGCATGCGTGTTTGTAGAGTTTGTTGGGTTCATTTTTGCGTGCGTAAGTTTGTTCCTCGGAAGTTGTGAATGAAGTGCTTTGGCTTGAGCGTATGAGTCAGTGGAGGTTGGTGTGTTTTATTTGTGCGCGTGCGTGGTGGGTATTTGTGGAAGCACTTAACCTTAACATACCAAGTGATTGGCCGAGGCATATTTGGGGTGTGGAAGAAGGAAGTGATGAGCGAGACCTGATGGCCCATGATTGGTCCTGATTGATGGAGGAATTCCCAAGTAGTTCTCTGCTTGAATAAGTGATGACCTTTGTGTTTCCAAAGACAGGTTCCATTGTCTTCCTGAGCAGCTCACCTGGAGGTTGAATTCGTCTGTACACGAAGGTAAGAGTCCAGTTAACACTTTAGTATACTAAGTAGTATGCTTCTTTTTTGTATCTTAGTCAAAATTGCAAAAATCTTCACCTCTTTAGTGAGGAAAAAGGCACATTATTACTGTTATACCAGGGACATTAATTGTAATTATCTTATAACGAAAAAATAAGTTCTTTGTAAAGGTTTTCAGCAAAAAATACCGTATTCATGATTTCTCTGTGTTTGAAGAGAAGACCGAGACATTTATGTTATTTAAAAAAAATTTGACATTTATGTCGTCCTTATATACAAAAAAAATTACTGAAGAACTTTTGCCGATTTTACTGAATGCCATGTGCCACGTCAGTATTATTCGTAGGACCTTTTCGACATGTAAGAGAAATGTGATTTTGCTTAGGGAATGACATATCACATCTTTGTTAGAGTTCTTCTGTGACGATTACTGCTGCTAATCGCTTTCAGTTTATCAATTTTCCTACTTTTCACTTCATGACTATTATTATCATTAGTACTGGTAACATAACTATTATTATCATTAGTATTAGTAAAGTCTGAATTGCCAGTTATTTTTCAATGATAATTAAACAAACGCTACCAAATTAAGATGTCATTCAGAAAGTGAAATCTTACTTCTAGATATCTTTCAAAATGCTCATAAGAGTTGGTGATATACGCAGCAAAATACTGATTAATAATTAGGTCTTAGAGAGTATGAGAGGCCTGGTGCGATCCTCTGGACTAACAAACCAACCGAGACAGAAATAGTGATAACTGAACAGTGATTGTTGGTTTCGATGAAGCCGGCTTCTTGCCGGCACAGATCGATGGTCTTCGGATGCATGTCAATGTGGTGTATAAGGTGTTACAGGAATTAGATGCCTCATAAAGTTACAGGAATTAGAGGACTCAATGTGTTAAAGGAATTACATGCCTCAAAGTTCAGGAATTACAGGACTTATAAGGTGTTACAGGAATTAGATGCCTCATAAAGTTAAGGGAATTAGATGACTCAATGTGTTAAAGGAATTAGATGCCTCATAAAGTTACAGGAATTAGAGGACTCATAAGGTGTTACAGGAATTAGATGCCTCATAAAGCTACAGGAATTAGGGGATTCATAAGGTGTTACAGGAACTAGATGCCTCATAAAGTTACAGGAATTAGAGGACTTATAAGGTGTTACAGGAATTAGATGCCTCATAAAGTTACAGAAATTAGAGGATTCATAAGGTGTTACAGGAATCAGAGGCCTCATAAAGCTACAGGAATTAATAATAATAATAATAATAATAATAATAATAATAATAATAATAATAATAATAATAATAATAATAATACCCTTTATTTCAGCTCAGGACCATATACAATACACACAATCTAGACACATTAGAGGCCTCATACAGCTACAGGAATTAGAAGATTGATAATGTGAACATGAATTAGAGGTCTCATAAAGCTACATGAAACAGAGGACTCATAAGGTGTTACAGGAATTAGATGCCTCATAAAGTTTTAGGAATTAGAGGACTCATAAGGTGTTACAAGAATTAGGCTAAAGGCCTCATAGAGCTACAGGAATAAGAGGATTCGTAAGGTGTAACAGGAATTAGAGGTAGGGTTGTGAAAAAAAACCGTTTTCTTCATTTCGTGTTTTTTTTCAGTAAAAAACATGTTTTTTCGTGTTTTTTTCCTTTTCCCCCAATTTTTCATGTTCTGGACCTTTCTGGTGATCCTGCTAATACTTAATATGGACATATGATATTTTTTAAGATTTCCACCTTCCTTCTAGATTAGAGAAATCATTAAAATAATGATATTAAGGGTAAAAATGCTTCTTTAATTGATAATTAGAACTTGAGATATATGAAGTATTACTAAGAATTTCACTTACAGTCTCAAAATATAATGGTACTTTTGCTAGCTATTTGAGTATGATGATATTTGCTTTCCTTTATTGCTGAATTTTGATGAAAAACAATTTTCTTTTGAAATCAAAATGTGAAACAATGAAATAGCCCTATGAAATTAAATGAAGAAAATTTAAATAAAAAATGCTCTTGAAGTTACAGCACAAAGAGATAATTTTTATAGATATAATGTGACCATTATAATATAGCCTATAGGGCCTAACATAAAAATGATAAATTTTGTCATTCAATGAAATCTGAACATGAAGCATTTAAACTAAAGGTATCCACTCAAAAAGTTTTCCTAAAGCTTTGAATTTTTTATGGATGTCATTTACAATAAGCTATAAAGAGCAAAAGCAAGACCTTGATTAGATGCTTCAGCCATGAAAAGAAATACATATATTGTATACATTTCTACAGCAAAAGAAACACTCAACTGAAAATGCTCTTTGAAATCACACTGCCAATGTAAACTAAAAAAAAAAGAAAATATTCCATTTTCGCCAATACTGATAACTTTTTCAATTATTGATAAAAAAGAAACGCTGAGCCTGCATCTCTTTCACAAAACTTAAAAGAAAGGTATAGACAGTTTACATTGAAACAAAACATTAAGTTTAGCCCAAAATTATTAATGATATTGCCTCTCAAAAAGGTTTTTCTAGTCTGAATCGGTACCATTGCCTGAGGAGTGATCTAGTTCGGAACCTAAATCTTCTTCCGAGTCTTCTGAAGAATAATCCTGGAGTGAAGATTTATCCTTTAAGCTTGATGCAGAGGAGCAACTTGATGATGATGGCTTTTCTTTTTATGAAAGGGGAGCATCTGCTAATGTTGATGGCTGTAAAGTAGAAGTTCGATGAAGTTTTTCATCTAATGTCAAATGATGAGCGACATATACAAGTTTGGCAGCCCTATCTGTTGATAGACGGTTGCGATCAGAGGAATGGATATGCGAGTGGCGACTGAACGACCGTTCAACCGAGGCACTGGTTGGGGGCAAATTTAATATTCCAGTAGCCGCTTTTGAAAGTTGTGTGTGGCTGCACATACCATTCCACCATGAGGCAGGGCTACACTGGTCCACACTTTGCCAGATGAAGGGTTTACCAAATTTTTCCTTTGCCCTAAACTCAGCTATTTCTCCCAAAACCTTTTTCTCATCTATACTTGGCATCCTTAAAGCTACTTCATATGCCAATTCGATCGCATCAACTGCCTCTTCATCACTTACGTGACATCCTCTATAACGGGGGTCCAATAACTTAGCAGCCAGGTGAACTTTCTGTACAAGCCACTCTGGTCTCTTGGAGACAACTTCTTTAAGGAGAGATTCCTCACTTCGGAGGACTGGAGAGTTTGGCAACTGCTCATCAAAGGAACTTTGCAAATCATGAAAAACCTTCATGACAACTGAAAGATACTGATCATCGCCTTCAGTCATAGTTATTGCAGTTGCTACTGATTTTAGTAACTGAAGGTATCCTGCAATCTTGTCCCAGAAAACTTCTGAGAGTAGAGTATCCTTTGCACTCTTTTTTAACCCTTTCTTAGCCTCCTCATCAATTGCCAACTTCTGTAGTGTATGCTTGTTTTTTTGAATTGACTGCATGCAGTGAATGATTGACCCCCATCTAGTTTTCACAGGGAGCTTCAGAGAAGTTTTGGCCTCATTTTCTTCACTTTGCAATTTCCTAAATATGGCCAAGAGTTTTTGACTATTCTTAATGTACTTTACAAGATTAGTACATTCCTTTTGTATCGACTCAACAGATTTTGCTTTCACGATATCTGTGAACATTAGATGAAGTGTATGGGCAAGACAGCCATATGTTTGTACGTGAGAGAATTCCTCTCGTATTACTACCCAGGCTTTCTTCATGTTTGCTGCGTTATCAGTACAAACTCCTCACACCTTCATTGGGCCCACTTCCTCCACAACTGGTTTAATGATCTGGCTAAAATATTCCCCAGTGTGACTTTCAGCACCTATTGAAATGCTTTTCCAAAATATTGGAGTAGGAACTGTTACCATTATGTTGATGATCCCCTCATTTCTGTTAATAAGAATTTTAGGAGTTGCATTACTTGAATCTTGGTAATTTAGTAAATATTTCTTTAGAGAATAGATGCCAGTACCTATCAGCGTAGCTGGAAATGTAACCAATTATTAACCATACTCTATACAGCAATGTTCTCAGGCTTTAACATTTCATATGGGGATTTTAGTAAATGACCTCCCTAGCCGCCCCCATAGAATTGCACCTAACACAGTGCAATTTAGGTATTATCTAAGGTCTTTGCAGCATCCCTTTGGCCCCGAGCTGCAACAATAATTGTTCTGCCACTATTACCTCAGTCTGTTTGTTTTCTTCAATATTGCTATTCACTCTCTCTGACTTAGTCTTCACTCCAAAGCAGTGAATGGCCTTTGCTGCCCCAGTGTTTGGCTTAAAACCTAAATTCTTTGATCTAATTCAATCCCCTGGCCCAGGCCACATCCAACCCAATGTGTCTAAAAGACTCCCTACTCTGAGTTCAGAGACTGGTATAGAGCATTGCTTATTTGCTATATGCTTAATAATTGGTTACCTTTACAGCTAAGCTGGTGGGTGCTGGATTGCTGGTACTTGGTCTACTGTATTATGTGTCAGATCTTAATGAAACTGAGAAATTTACTGCCAATATTCATTAACAAGGCTCCTACTATCTTGACTGTAAATAAGGTTAAACATTAATTACCTAATATTTGTCCAACCATCTAAAAGTACTGCTACACTCTGGGATGATGCCACTGCTTCTTTGGCATTGGAGAGACAATCTTGATAGATATTCTCTAGCAGTGTGTTTGACAACTGATCCCTACTTGGTATTTTAAATGATGGCCGCAAAACAGCAAAAAAGTTTTGCCAGTGCTTATTTTCTACTAGTCTCAGTGGAGAACATGATGAAAATATGGCTTTTGCTGGCAGTGTCCCAGTTTGTTTCTTTAATGTAAAAACAGAGAGAAAAAATTACTATACATGAATCAAAGTGTTCCACACTAATATTTCCAATGTTCTATATGAACAGATGAGCTTATTCAATGAACACTGCAAATTCTGACCAACAATGATGAAGTGAAAGGATGACTGTTTAAATAACTGAATTTGAATATTGAATAAACTACTCACATTTTGAGGCTCAGACATATGGTCCATGTACTGCATTATTTTAATTGTCTGTGGAGTAAACATTGTTTTGGTCGTTTGTGACTTTTTCTTTTCCAATTTGGAAGAAGCTAATGGACTTTGGCTTCTTTTTTCTTGAGATGTTGTTTTGAAGTTCTGTGTAATTGATGTGCAATTGATCCAGACATTTTTACTTTCTTTGGAGGTGAAGAAGAGGTTTCTGTCTTTTCAGGCTCATGTAATTTCTCTTGGAACTCTTGTGCTGCAAATGTCTCTGCACTCCTTTTGGGATCTAATTTCATCTCCGTAAGATACTTATACTTTATATTATGACCACATTTCTTACACTTAGCGATGTGTTTTTCCATACGAGTGCCATTTTTAGCTAGTTCCTCATCACAAAAAAGGCATTTCACACGGAGCCCTATTTTAGTAGTACTTGCCACTTCCTTGAAAAGGATAGTCACACTAGTTTGTGTGCGTGGCATATTGTACTAGTCTTTGGTCAATTATTTATGACACTAAAGGGATATATTGTGGACTGGTTAATACAATAAATACAATTGAACACCGGGGATATCCAAAAAAGAAGTGAATATGGTAATTGGAAGTTTGTGCATTAAGACATTTTTTTAATTCAACTTCAAACACCTGTCTGTATGCACAGCAATATATGTTTAAAGGCAAGTCATCTGAGATGTGGTGAACAATAAAAGTAAAAACCTGATTTGCTGTAAAACTTAAGGTTCTGCAATGAGAGAGAGAGAGAGAGAGAGAGAGAGAGAGAGAGAGAGAGAGAGAGAGAGAGAGAGAGAGAGCCATTAAGGATGTGTTATTTTGGCAATTGCACTATAGTAGGGCATTAACATTTCCTCATTACTACCAGTCACAGACAACACCTCTTATAATATGAATAGAAACAAAGTAAAGTTGTCTACATAAAATTAAAAAAAGAATTAAATTGATAACGAAAATAGCAGGAATGAAATGAAAACTATTCTTGACTAGGCCAGTAGGCTACTTGTATTTTGTCATTGTAGAGTGGTAAGGAAGTATTTGTTTATGTATCTAAATAATCTAGGCCTAGTGCTGCCAAAAACAGGTGATGCATACGTTGCTGCCATACGTATGATGAATATTAAGGATTTTATTCTAGGACACTTTTCAAGAGATTGAGTCAACTCCTTGACATTATAAGTTACTAGTATATTCAGTATGTACTACTGTCATGAATTTATTTCAAAGACAACTTACTTTCTGTCATATCTACCTTCTCCTATGCATGATAACTACACTGCCAGTCAGGCCATGCTTACGCTGCTGCCAAACGCATGATGAATACTAAACAACTATGTTCTATGGCATATTTTGAGATTAAGCAGGGTATAGATATAAAAGACAAGTTTATTCAGCACTTTCTGAGATAATGAAGCTGTTATAATGATAAATTTCTAAATTAAATTAACTTCTAGTAATGTAAAGGCACAACACTAAATGTTTGCCCAGCCAACTACAGCCTATTTGTGGCAGCTGCCACTTTGGCAATTTAATCATGCTGGTAAATATAATGAAAACGGGCCTAAAGTTCAACTCTTTTATTTGGAAATCATAACTTGCCTATGGTATACAGAAGGATACATATTTGCTTACAATATTAAGTAAATATTTCATTGCTGTATTCAAGTGACTTATGTTAAAATTAAATGAACCTAGTCATAGGACTATTTGCTTGCAACAAACTCTCTGGGCTGCTAACCATAGTTGTTGCCAAATTGACAGCACATACAATAATAATCAAGTAATATGATAGTTAAAGACTATACTTAGTATCTGTATTTCTTATCCCTTACATTAATGAACTTATATGTGTTAGAGAGAGAGAGAGAGAGAGAGAGAGAGAGAGAGAGAGAGAGAGAGAGAGAGAGAGAGAGGGTGTGGGCCCAGGCGAGGGCAGAAGCTACTAGACCCCAGTCCCAGTGGCACCATTTGTGAGTGGATGAAACCAACATGTTCAGAAAGAAAATGGGTCAAGATAACATTTCATACAAAGTAGGATAGTTACAAATATCTATGTATAGTGTAAGGTGTAGAACATTTTCAGCTTCAATACAATACTGTTGAAATATGTAGGATACTTCTTAACCCTGTAACTGGGTGGATAAAGCAAAGAATAACATTAAATAATGCAGACAGTGAGGGGAGCATTATAGCATACCAAAATGTTATGAGGCTGGGGAGCCCACTACCTATACAGTTTACACTAAGTATGAAATCTTTTGGTCAAGATTTTTCCAACTGGTTTTCATTTCATAAGTTATTTAAATATGATGTTACAGTTCTCTAACATTACTGTAAATAACTGTCTAGATTGACACAGGCACACTTCACAATCCATATTTACTTAACTCTTCAAACCATTTCCATTGTCCTACCACAACTAACATACATGAATATATAGTATAAAGTGATAATTCATTATCAATTTTGTCATGGAAATACACTGAGTCTACACTAGCATTTGTATTCTCCCCTCCACCAAAATAAGATAATAATAAAAAAAGGATGGAATGCTTTCAAATAATGAGCAAAGCTCACATATTTCTTTTACTGGTCACAGAATATCACTGGAACTGTAATTTCTAACTTATATCACAGTTATCACCTCTTATACCAAACACATTACCCTTCCACACTCTCCAAGCACAACTACTAGCACTGCTATGTGACGCACCCAATCCCATTTACTCTGCCTCTGGTCCCTTAATGACACCAGTACGGTACAAGTTCACTTGGAACATGTTTGATACAGAGCAGCAAGACTGTTGCTAAATAAATTACTTTCTGGGTTTTTGACCTTCATATGGTTTTCACACGGTCACACCTCTCTGCTTGTCCTAAATTCCTAATGCATCCAAGTTACAAGAAATAACTGCTACCATTACTTCATGTTTTAACTATATACTGACATGTAAATGTGCGGCACATTTACCTTGGTTCTGGAACCTATCTCATTGATACAAGTTCATACAAGTAATAGTTTAACATGTTTAATACCTAAGAGTACATGTTTCAAACATATTTGTAAGGAGCTATTGCCCTTCATACGGTTTTCTTACCTCTCTTCCTATCTTGAACTCTTCATGCATTGAAAATCTTTAGATTTAGCTTCTAATATGGGTTTAAGATATGACTGAGAAATTGCAGTAGAACATGTTTGATAATTGAATATACTAATGATCAAATGTGAAATGTTAATATGATTACAACACTAATTTATGGTACTCATAAAACTCAATCTCATATGGTTGAGGTGAATTTTTCTAATATCATAATTTCTATTTTCACACAGATTTTTCTTTCTAGTGCTAAATTACCTTGTTACCCAAGCTTAGAGTATCTTTGTCAGAGTAACATTAGCATGAATGAATGTGCTATGTACGGACAGTACGGTATCTTATTCCCCTAGCCAAACAAGCAAATCTAGTACATGTAATAATTTAAAAATTTTCAATAATACCCAGATGCATAATGAATTACAAGGAATAATTGTATGTGTATATTATGGATAATATAAGCACAGTTAGACATTGTGCGTTGCTTAGGAAGCAACAGAATGTGAAAAAATGCACAAAATTGAAAAAAACCAAACTTGGCTTGTTTTTTTCAGGTTGTGTTTTTTCGCAAAAAAACCGGTTTTTTTCCGAAAAAAAAAAACACGCTTGTTTTTTTCGTTCGTTCCACAACCCTAATTAGAGGTCTCACAAAGTTACAGAAATTTGAGGATTCATAAGGTGTTACAGGAATTAAATGCCTCATAAAGCTACAGGAATTAGAAGATTCATAAAGTGTTACAAGAATTAGATGCCTCATAAAGTTACAAGAATTAGAGTACTCATAAGGTATTACAGGAATTGATGCCTCATACAGCTACAGAAATTACAGGTTTCATAAGGTGTTACAGGAATTAGAGGCCTCATAAAGCTACGGGAATTAGAGGATTCATAAGGTGTCACAGGAATTAGAGGCCTCATAGGGTTACAGGATTTAGAGGATTCATGAGGTGTTACAGGAATTAGAGGCCTCATAAAGCTACAGGAATTAGAGGACTCATAAAGCTACAGGAATTAGATGCCTCACAAATTTACAGGAATTAGAGGACTCATAAGGTGTTACGAGAATTACCCGTCTCATAAAACTACAGGAATTAGAGGACTTATAAGGTGTTACAGGAACTAAATGCCTCACAAAGCTACAGAAATTAGAGGACTCATAAGGTGATACGAGATGCAGAGGAGTCGTAAAGTTACAGGGTTTAGACACTTCATAAAGTATAGGAATTAATTCTCATAAGATGTTACAGGAATTAGAGGCCTCATAAAATTTCAAAAATTAGAAGCCACATAAAATTGCAAAAATCAGAGGCCACCTAAAATTGTAAAAATTAGAGGCCTCAAAAAGTGTTCCAGGAATTTGAGTCCTCATTTGGACCTCTGCACTGACCTACAGAAACTACTTCCAAAGGGAAATTACAATGCTTATTTTTAGCGAAGGTGTGAGTAAGGGTCAGAGTTCACAGTTTACTAATTTATTCAGACAACAAACATACAGGTCAAGGGCCCATGCAAGCGGAAGTGTAGCGCCTGACATCAAGCAGGTAAAAACAGAGATTAAACACAAATCACTTGTGTTTGTTGGCAGATGGAAATATACATATAAATCGGTACATGATACAGGACTGAAGTTAATATACATATGACAGAAGCTGACAGCGCAATACACATGACGATGACAATATGATGAATATGAAAATAACAATAAAGAAGATATATGTACCAAAGGTATGTGACAGATGCTGTGTTTCTTTCATCTGCTCGTTGGCGCGCAAGGCCGTTGTTGTGGGATTAATGGTCATTACGATGAAGGTGTGTGGGGTCCAAGTGTGGACTCTACAGGACTCCCCCCCCTTGGAGAGGCCTACAGTTGTAGGCCGGTGTGTCGTATGTATGCTGGTTTCAGATGATCAATGGAAACCCATGTTGTTCCGCTGTCTACAGTCAGCTGGTATTCCTTAGGGTCTCTGAATGACGCAGTATGGTCCCAAGTAGGCTAGGGAAAGGGGGATTCTGTGTGTGTCTACCCGTATGAACACACATTTTGTGTTCTGCAGCTCGTTGGGGATGTACACCTTTCTGGTCATGTGGTAGGTCGTCTTGGCTTGCATTAAGTTTTCTATCGCGTTTCGGATGTCAGATGGTGATTGTTGGGCTTGTTTAGTCTTGAAAGGCATCTGCTGGCAATGTCAGTGCTTGGCTGTATAATATTTCTGCTGGAGATGCATTGAATGCTGCGTGTGGTGTCGTTCTCAGGCCCTGTAGGACCCATGGTAACTCCTTTCTCCAGCTCCTGCCTTGACATCTGGCCTCTCAATGATGCCATTGGCTTCTGGGTTGTAGGCCCTCATGTGTTATTTTTGTTCCAGACTGTCTGTGAAGGCGTTCCACAGGGTGGACATGAAGTTGGCTTCCCTGTCGCATGTGATGATCTGGGGGCTCCATGCCTGCTGACCCATTCAATGAGGGCTTTCACACAGCCTTCCGCCGTCTGTTGTCATACTGGTGTTGCTTCTGGCCACCTGGTATTCCAGTCTATGATGGTGAACAGGTATCTGTACCCCTCGGATGGGGGTAGGGGTCCCACTATGTTGACGTGGATGTGAGCAAGTTGGCAGTGTGCTGTATTAAACTCTCCTATCCGGCTCTTGACGTGTGTTGTGATTTTCGACATCTGACACAGGATGCATTCTCTCATCCAGATTTTCATGTCCTTTTTCATTCCCCACCAGATGCACCGCTCTGCTATGATTTGGGCAGTTGACCGGCCTGATAGGTGGGACAGGTTGTGGGCGAATGTGAAGGCTTTCCTTCTGAGGCCTTCTGGTAAGTAGGGGCGAGGGAGTCTGGTACTTGTTTCGCAGGTGATGGTTGTCTCTCCACTGTTGATTGACAGGTAGCTCCACGTTAGGGTGGGGTCGTCCCGCCGCAGCCGCTGTATGTCTGCGTTGTCTCTTTGGGCTTCTGCTATTTCAGGATAGGCTATCCTGAGCTGGGTGGTGTGGACGCAGTTTCTTGATAGTGCGTCTGCCACGGTGTTTGCTGAACCTTTCAAGTATTTGATGATGCAGGAGTGTTCAGCTATCGCTGACAGGTGCTGTTTTTGCCGTGCTGACCATGAGTCAGCTGACTTCGTGAAGGTGTGCACCAAGGGTTGATGGCATCTGCACTATGAACTGTTGTCCCTCGAGCATGTGGCGGAAGTGGCGGACTGCTTTGTAGACTGCTAGGAGCACTTTGCCGAAAGTGGAGTATTTCTGTTCCGCTGCCATTAGCTTCTTGCCGAAGAACACCAGCAGGTGACGACCATCGTCTATGTCCAGCTCCGGTACGGCGCCCACCGCCATGTTGCTGGAGTCTGTTGCCAACTTGAGAGACCTATTGGGTAAAGGAAAAATTAATGTGGTTGCAGAGGTTATCGCTTGTTTTGCTAAAAGAAATCTTGATTTTCTAACCATATTCATTTTTTATGTTTTGCTTTTAGGCATTTGTATATGGGACTCATTATTTTAGTAATGTTAGGTATGAACCTATGATAGTAATTGATCAGTCCTGAAAATTCTTGCACTGATTTAACTACTGTTGGTTTTGGGAAGTCTGTGGTTGCTTTTACTTTTTCTGGTAGGGGTTTAATGCCTTCTGGGCTTACTTGATGTCCCAGAAATTCCACCGTTTTCTTTGCCTATCAGTCTTTGGAATGTTGCTACCGAGTTGTGAAGGCTGAAACAGCTGTGGTTGAACGTGTAGGTGCTGAAGGGGGTGATGATCGCAGTCTTCTCTATAACTTCCTTCACTACTGGGACTTGGAAATATCCCTTCAGCAGGTCTATTTTGGTGAAGATTTTTGCTCCGTTCATTTGGTTGGTTATGTCTGCTATATTTGGTAACAGGTATCTATCTGGCTTTGTTCTGACATTTAGTCACCAGTAATCTCTGCACGGGTGCCATGTTCGATAGGGTTTGGTACCAAGTGAAGGGGTGATGCCCATGGGCTGCAGGCTTTTTGGCATATTCCTGCTTCTTCCATCTCTTTGAACACTCGTTTGGTGTAGGCAAGCTTCTCTGGGGCTAAATGTCTAAAACATGAGTGGATCGGGGATCCTTCTGTTTCTATGTGGTGCTGGATGTTATGTTCTGCTGGCTTGGTTAGGTTGTGCTGCAGGTCATCTTACAAGACCTCTTGGTATTCTTGTAGAAGTTGTTGTACTTCTGGCAGTGGGGAGGCTGCTGCGATTGGGCATATTTGTTGTTTATGCTGCTTTGGTGATGGCGTGGTGGCAGTGTGTCTGCATGGCTGTTGAGGAGATGATGTCAGAGTTGTTCTCGTGATCAGTTCTTTTGATGCTACTTCCACTAGCACATCATGAGTGGTACTTCGCTGGAGGTGGATATGTGGAGGTTGGTGGGGGAGCAGGGTTGAGTCGTTCATTTGTACTGGCTGGGATGAATGACCTGCATGCTCCAGTGTCCACAAGGAACTCCGTATTGGACCTCTCATCTCTGTTGAAGAGCGTGTGGAGCCCCTTTGTTCATACTGGAAGCAAGACAGCAGTGGACAGACGCAGTTTACCTTACGAGGCAACCGGTCTGCTCACCGCTGACAGTTATTTGATTGGGTCGCACGCATGTTTTTCGAAAAAAGACAGCTTATTTCATACTTTCGGGTCTTTTTTTCTGAATCTCTAGTGGAAATAGCATATTCCTTCTGGAGGTTCGTCTTTTTTCTGCTTGGTCTTCCCCTTGAGGACTTGCTTGGGGAAGTTTCTTTTGTAAATGGGGGCGGCTGGCCCCTCTCAGTCACTGTTGGATTCTGTGTCAGTTGTTTTCTGGGCCCGTCATGGTTCTGCTGCTGCTGTTGGCTGTGTGGGCTCTGCCATCTTGTGGGCCATGTGTACTGCATCGACCAGCTTCACGGATTCTTTGATTGGCATGGTGGAGGCACTGGGCATGGCCGCCACTGTTTGGCAGGGGTAGTCTTGTAAGGAGCACCTCTCTCACAAGGTCCAGGGATGACTCAGGTTGGCCACCTGTGGCAGGCAGCATGATGAGCCGCTGCAACTGTTTATAGACGTGCAATGGTCGAGCGTCTCCTATGGGTGCCCCCATGTAGTTGAGGAATTTCTTGGCTCCAAGGGTGGATGGCATACTGAAGAATGACTTCAGCTGGTCCTTCAACAGTTTGTAGGTGACAGGGGTTTGTAGTTCCTCGAGCTATCCTGCTATTTGCTCGAAGACGTCGTCCAGCAGAAATTCGAGGACGGCGTTTGCTTTGCATGCCGCGGAGGTGATTTTCTTCAATCTGAAAATTGTTTCCGCCCTGAAGAACCACACTTCTGGGTTGTGGGGCGTGAATGGAGGTAGACATATGGAGGCGGCGGCAAGAGTTTTGCTGGAGAGGCAGGCATTGTTGGTGTTGGCTGGGTCATTCATCTCTGTGGGCCACCAATGTAGCGAAGGCGTGAGTAAGGGTCAGAGTTCACAGCTTACTAACTTATTCAGACAACAAACTTACAGGTCAAGGGCTCTTGTGAGCGGAAATGTAGTGCCTGACATCAGGCAGGTAAAATCAGAGATTAAACACAATCACTTGTGTTTGTTGGCAGATGGAAATACACATATAAATCAGTACATAATACAATATTAAAGTTAATACACAGTACATGCAGCTGAGAAGCTGACAGTGCAATGCATATGATGATAACAATATGCTGAATATGACAATAACAATAAGTAGATATATGTACAAAAGGTGCATGACAGATGCTCTGTTTCTTTTGTCCGTGCATTGGCATGTGGGGATGTTGTTGTGGGATTAATGGCCTGTATGATAAAGGTGTCTGGGGTCCACGTGTGGACCCTACAACATAATGGCTGGAGCGACTGCGCCAGCCAGCAAAAATTAAAAATGGTAATAAGCATAAAAAGTAAAATTAACAACCACAAGAACAGGTTGGTCTGTTACAAAACTTAATGTTGTCTCCAGCAGCTCTGGTGAGAGTCCTGAAGGCTTACTGGGGGATTTTCTCCTGATGGAGGGGACACCACAGTCAGAGGGCACCAAAACATTTTAACATATTTCACATTTTTTATTTTTGGTCGTACGGCTGCATCAGCCATTGCCCTGGCGATCGCTGCAAGTTGACGGTTGAAAAGTTGTATTGTGGGGACAAATAAAACAGAGCACCATGGCAGCAATTTACTTTTTCTTCAAAACTTTAATCTTTGGCATCTGAAAAATTGCAGGAAGTGGAAAAAGTGTCATCTCAGAATAATAAGAGCATTTAATAAGAACTGGCTACGGAAAAGACTATGCTCCAAGTGTGCGTTTATGCATATGTGTGTGTGTGTATATATATATATTAGCAAAAGTAATTGCTTAGTGGCATTAACGAGTTTCTTGCAGATATCTACATAACATCGGGGCTTTTTCCGATTCTCAAGCGTCGGTTTCCGGTGAAAAATACGCAGACTTCGTTCTACCATTTATCCGTTTTGTCGCGACAGCTGTTTCGCCTCCCTGTGGCATTTTCAAGCGACTGCTGACTTTCAGTGAGGACTCGCAACCCATTTCTTTCATCGCGTGTAGAGAAAGTCCGTCACTGACCTTGACACCTGAATAGTGGCTGGTTGAGGGACTGAAGCGAGACACCTTTAGGACTGAAGCTTTATTTATTTATTAACCTATTTTTTATTTTTTGTTTTTTACTTATTTACATCCTTATTTTGTACTTTACTTATTTACTTCATTATTTTGTACTTTACTTTTAAATAGACATGTAAGATTGATTTGATTGAATTATATACACAAATTCTTGTATTTTGAGTATGTGTTTAACTACATAATACAGTTTGATGTTCTTGTTCAAGCATGCTCTTTGTAGCCAAAGCATCGATCCTGATTAGTTCAACTTTTGATCCCTCGACCAACCACTACTCAGGTCTCGAGGTCACTTGTACATTTTCTCTCCACCCGAACAAGTAAATAAGTTGTTATAAGTCCAGATTATAAGTCAGTATTGAATTGAATTAAATCGAATATAAAATTTAGGCCGAAGGCCAAGCACTGGGACCTAAGAGGTCATCCAGCGATGAAACGGAAATTGACATTAAAAGGTTCGAAAGGTGTAACAGGAGGAAAACCTCTCATTTGCACTATGAATCAATTGTTAGAAGTGGGTGGAGTAAGAAGGAAGAAAGAGAATATGAAAGGAGGTACAGTAGAAGGAACGAAAGAGGTTGCGACTAAGGGCCGAAGGGACGCTGCTTGGAAATGCCACCGAGTTGCGAAGCAGCAGTCGTGACGAAGAATCAATAAACGGAAGAAAGAAGTCCGCGTTTTTTCCATCAGACACGGACGCAGAAGAATAGGAATAAACTCCGACTTCATGAAGGTACCTCCAAGAAACTCAGTGATGTAACCAAAGCCATTGCTTTCAACAAAAACTGTCAAAGCGGAAACCTTTGCCCTAAAAGTATATAAATGTAAATATGAATATATCTTGATAGTCTTGCGCACATTTAGAATATTATAAATCAGTTTGCAAATAAGGTAATTAAATATCTACAGAAAAAAATTTAATGCACTTCAAGTAACATTATTTTTCAAAAAGTTTACAGAAAAACTATTTATTAAGAACAAAGCACGTGTTAAAAGAGTGACCTTGTTTACTTGAAGACACAACACATTAGAAATCACCTGTCATGATAACGGTCAAATATGGTTCTTTGTTAATACTGAATATCGCAGTGCAACGGAACCTCACTTCGATCAACATTTTCTCATGATAATATTTTAGTGCTTTACTTTTTATTAGACAAAAAAACAGTCAGGCTCAATTATCACATCAAAATAATCTTCACAATATCTAATTATAGAACATCTCTAATGTGAGGTTCTTGTAAGAATAAATCATGTTTTTTAACCTGAATCTGTGAGGTTGCACCCTTCAGCCAATAATGGTCAGTGTTGGTAGGTACAAGAGCAATAAAGAGCGAATTTGGTAAAATATCTCTTGATCAGGAATAACGTCTGAGGATTCATTGCAAAAGCTCCATTCAGCCAAATATTGATTTCAACAGTTTTATCATGGTCGTTTTGACCGTCATCCTTGCACATTGCTGCATATGCCTAAATTTAGAAACTTCTTGTTGATTACTTGCAACCAATCGTTTTCTAGAATGCAGTTTGTCATACCATCTCTTTGGTAAAGAAGTTCTGTTCAAGTGTTTTACTTTGTTCTTCACTCATTGCTCAACTCTGTCTACGTGTTATCTTGGTGATCACATCCGTCAGGTAGGCGAACATTACTTTTGATTCGATAATTATCTTCGCTCTTATTTAATTCCGGATTTTTCCGTCTCTCTTTGTGTGATTTCTGTTACCTTCGTTTTTCATCTCTCCCAGTTCCATTCTGACTCTTTTGCAGCTACATTTCCTTCATGTTACTTTCTACATGCAAACATTAACCAGCTCCTTTACCCGCCACACCTCTCTCTCTCTCTCTCTCTCTCTCTCTCTCTCTCTCTCTCTCTCTCTCTCTCTCTCTGTGTGTGTGTGTGTGTGTGTGTCTGTATTGCAAAATCAGGAAGTCTGCTGTATATGAAAGAAGTCCTTCAAAATATTGTCCTGATGTTATAGATGGACACCGTTTTCATTTCAGGTGACAATGCATTTCCGGGGACTGTTGATCGGAGGGATAGCGCTGCTGATGTTGGCGAAATCAGGCGCTGTCAAGATAGAATCCTCGAAGACTTTCCAATTAGTCCTTACTGCAAAAAAGCTTAGTGGGAGTTACACGTCCTTCTCTTCAATGAATGTCCAGAGGTAACACCTGTTCAAGTCTTTAAACTTAAGATTGCATTAAAACCTGGTCAGTCTTAATTGCTCAGTGAAAGTGGTGCAGTATTCCAGTGTAATTGCTTTATGTTGACTGTAGTCATATTACTGATAAAATTATAGTAACTGATGTGTCATTTTTGAGTAATCAGACTACCAATAAGAGCACAGCAAGGTCGGTAGATTTGTTGGTGACATGTGGGTGGTTGTGGATGCTTTTTTTGGGTAATAACGAAGACGTTTCTCTTAGGGATTGTCAGACTTCTCTACTTCTATTTGATACAACTAAAGGGAAGGTGTATTGTGGTTACAACCCAATATCTCTTGACTACCAACAAATGATAAATAAAATACTATGACGTCTAGAGATTAAGCTGGGGATGATTTGAAGAGCAGTGCAACACTAGTGTAGGTAGTACCCATGAATTCCTGAACAGACCTTTGCATCGATTCATATTGATCTTTGACAGAGAGACTAGTGGAAATGGAATTGATTTCCCTTACTGCAAGAAAAGGTACGAACTAATTGCGCAGCAAAATAGAGTTACGCTTTACTTGAGGAGGAGTCACGCATGTATGCACTATTAAGTATTACCGTAAAAAGGACCCTGCTTTTCTGTAAGACTGACGTTTTTTTGGCATTTAAATGTTTTAGTCCATCATTTACAGCTAACCTTCGCATCATTCCATTCAAATGAACGAACAAGCACCAGGTAATCTGACTACATTCACAGGTAACCAAACGCCTTCAAAATAGTTCTATATCACATTTGAAGCTTGACCAAGTTTGTACTCGTCCACTACCAAATTTGTTTTGGGTAAAACTGGAAAGGGCTGACAGACCATCATAAATACCCCAGGCTTCTTGTATGCATGCTAGCAATGGCGATGAAATGGTTTGGAGTTAATGTGCTTATAAAAGATTTCAAATAAACTTTTCAGAATTTCAGAAATCAATAATTGAGGGATTGGATTGGCTTGTAATTATTGCAGTCAACACATCCTTTCTTTGGAATGGATGAACTTCACAGTTTTCAAAAATGTTACTTAGATGAGAAACAGAGACTTGACCAGGATGACTGAACATCAAAAAACAGTGAAGGAGAATCTAGCAATGTACCTACAGCTGTTTGAGTATGCCTTCACTCACAAATAGCACTCGCCCCCAAGTGCATCATTTTGACAATTATTTTTTGTGCCTGGGATTTCTGTTGATGAAATCTTTTTGGTTCACAGGTAACTTTTAAAAAACCTTTTCCTAGTCCAAGCAGGAGTGATCATATCAACAAATGTTACAATCCTTCTGTCTCAGAGATACGTGAAAATCAACGGTATTTCCTGGCTCGGTTTTTGCACTGGATGAAGATGTAAAAGTAATTACAGCTGCTGGTTACTAGTTCATATGAGATCTTCGTTAGGGGTCTTTGTCAAAGATGGTACTGGACACATGACGATCTACTGGAAAGTCTTTTCATAAGCCAGACTTTCCAGAGATTCAGACTAGTTCACAGAGATGAGTCACTGAAGTTAAAAACACATTTGTAACGTCCAACATCTTCCTGGTTCACGCCACTCACGAGATAAGCTTATCCTTATTTTGAAGTTACATGGCTTGTTCATCTTGATTTGTTCATCTTGACTCTGTTCGTTACCTAAAGCTGATCATTCTTCATGGAAGCCACCAGAGAAACGCGATTATTTCTAATCCCATGGGAACAACGACTGCTCCCTTTCAAATAGGTTATAATTGAATGAGAGAGTGATAAAGAGAACACTGTGAATCAAAGATCATTTCTCCTGACGAAACTAATGATCGCGATTTTATCAATTTAAGGTCTCGTCTTCTCTTCCATTCTTAGCTGTGCTTCTCGCTGCATCACCAGTGGCTGCTGGCTGCTGACTTGGGACGTTGCAACGCGCAATTGCAGCCTTCTAAACCCTCTAACTGCACTGCCAGGAATCGAAGCAGGACCACCTACCCTCAGGACGTATTTCTGCTCCACCATAAATAACACCAGAGTGAAAATGCTCCCTGAGAAACTCATCTGGACCGCTTGCAGAGAAAAATGTGGGAATGTGAGTGGGCGGATGTTTTTCCCCCCGGATTACACTTACGCTGCTGCTCTGACTGTTATTTCTGGCGTTTACGCGTTTCATGTGGGTATGTATCGCTTTCCCAATGACACACATGCTTGGTACAACATGGATGGGCCGGTTACCACTTCCTTAAGTTGGCTTTCGGGTGAACCGAGCAGCAATAACGGAGCTTCGGAGTGCTATGTTGTATTTTATTACGGGGGATTTGCAGACATAGAGTCAATCCCTTATCATACGTATGGGTGTGTTTGTGAAATATAGATGCACACATTGCATTTTCAAAGAAATCCACTCTCAAAAGATTATAAGGGAACTTCCAGGGGAAACTATCACACATAAACACAGCCCCTCATTATACGTATGGATGCGCTTGTGAAGTTTAGCTTCCTAGTGGACTGTAAGAGACAAGGCTTATTCTTTTTCTGGTCTATTATCTCTATGTCTTTCTCCCTTCAGGGGTTACTTTGATGGTCACTGACCTTTTATTCTTAATTAATATACTCATAGCTCAAAAGGAAATTAGATTTGCTATTGATGGACCTTGTAATTTAATTATTATAAGATCTCAGTCCTTGACATGTAGCTTTGTTTGGAATAAAACTGAGGTATTTTCACGACAGCATCTTGAGACATGTTTATATTCTGTCATCCTAGATATATACCAATGTTTCTGACACTAGGACAAGGGTGGGTGGTCCTATACATTGTAAGTACTGTTCACCCTTTGAAATCCTCCCTATTTTAGTTCAGGTGAGTGTGATTTTCATTGCATTATACAAATGAATTATTGTTGAAGCTGTTACTGCATAGACAGTAATTCAATTCAGTTTAGAATCGATGGACTTTTGAGCTTTATTATTGTGTGTTTTTTTCTATCTCAGTCAAATGAATGAGATTAATGCTATATGTCATAATAGAATTAATGACTGACATGCAGTGAATGACAGACATCATAACGGTTCTGTCAATGATCAAAATAAAGCATATCTGGGATAAAACTTTATTATTCATCCATTATCATTTAATATTTTCTCACATCTTGTGGAACAACTCAAAGAGCAAAGCACCAGTCCGGTGAACTGAAGACTTACAATTAAGCGAAAGAAACAAAGAGCAAAGTATAGTACAGAAAATTCAGCAAGTAAAAGTAAACAAGCGAATAGATTCCCATATCAATAAGCGTCAATTGAAATATTCAGTATAAAAGTAATGGAAGGCACCTCCTCTTAACTTCAAGCAACAACATTGGAGGAAATTAACTCTGCATCCAAAGTAATGGTGTTAGAGATATTAAATATTTTCGTTCTTAAACTTTAGGGAATCCGCTATTTATATTTTGTTTTATATAAATGTATCTTACTTTTATGTTGATGTAAATATTGAATAAAATAAAAAAAAGCCCAAGTTGGGGAGGGGCGCCTTTTACCCATCTGAATATTGTGAAAGAAGTTTTATAGAAATCATCATTAAATGCAAGAAATCTCCATTTACTATGATTGTAAGCAAATCAAACTTTCAATATCTAATATTTCGTAATATAAAAAATTTGCAGGACAAAAAAAAGTTTACCTGTTTTAGACATGATTCACTCCTAAATTAAATGGAAATATTAATGAATATATTATTAGATTTTATTATTTGTATTCTTAACTGCCAGGAAACTGTATATGTATTTGGAAATTATTTTCAATCATTCATTCAGTTTGTATAGTTTGCTTTCAAATACAAAAAAACTGGTCTTTTGATTAATTGATGAAATAATTAACTAAAACAAATAGTCATTAAATGCAGAACATGAATTTCTTTTAAAATATAACCAGATGACTTGTCTATATTTAGTTTGCTGTCTAAACTGATTCTCAGGTCACCGTATTAATGAAGACTAGTTTTACGGAAACAGAACTTGACCATTAGGCAACAAAATGCTCTACTTTCTGCTTTTAAAATCTTACACAAAAAAGGTCATTTAACTGAATCACAGTTTTGGCAAATATAAGAAAAAGTGCTCGGAGTGGAATGTCCACGTGTCCAGTTTCCACACGACAGAAACTGAGCCTATTTTCCAGAAGAATTTCTGTCAGAAAAGGGGTCTCCACAGACTCTGAAAGTCCATTCATCATTATCCAAAGAAATAGAGGATGGAGACCTTTTCTTCTTCTTTGATGCTTTCTTTGCAGGTGGGAGAGGCATCTGTGAGTTCTGTTGAATAACTAGTGGTTGTATGGGGATGATGTGATTATTTCTGTCTTTTTTTTCTTCTTCCTACAATGCTTTCTTTGGATTTCGGTGGATAGCATATTACCAAGCTCTTGTCCCCGTTACTTGGAACTATCTCCGATTCTCACACATATAATTGTCTAGATTTAGTTGATAAATTAAACAAAATCAGTTTTTGCCCCACTGACAGATTTGTTAGTTTAGGTGTGTTCTCTTTTTACTAAAGTCCCTATAGATCCCATTTTAGAGTATCTCAGTAACGAACTGATCCATCATGAATAACCTTTACTTGTAAGTCATATTATTTCACTCATTAGGTTGTGCATTTGTGATTGTAAGTTTATATTCAGTGGTGAACTCTACCAACAAATGTTTGTTATGGTAATGGGCAACCCTTTATCCCCACTCCTCTCAAACTTGTGTATTGAATTCTTTGAAAAACGATATTTACCTATTATCATTTATACTCCTCTAAAGTGGTATACAAAAGTTGACGATATCTTAGCTGTTTTGCCTGCTGGTACTGATGTAAATGATTTACTCTCTAATTTGAATAACCAGGTACCATCCATTAACTTAACTTTAGAATTAGAAAAAGACAACTGCCTCCCCTTCTTAGATGTTTTAATACATAGGGAACCTTTTCAATACAAATTCAGTGTTTATAGGAAACTAACCAACAACTTGACTTATATCCATTTTTATTCAGGCCACCACCTTAATATCAAAATATCCATTTTTTCTTTTATGTTATTACGCGCATTACGCACTGTTAGCCCCTACTGCTAGGATCAAGAAATCGAACACAAACAAAAATAGGGTCAGATTTATGTTATCCTTCACATATACTAGATATTTGCTATGATAAAGCCTACAAAATGTTTTACAGTGAAGGTAACATGGAGGAAGAAATCCCTAAGCACATTCTTAGCTTGCCTTACTTTAGTGGTTTTGAAACCATAAAATCATTGATAAAATCTTTTAATGTTAACCTGCTTTTTTGCTATAATAACAGATTATAAAAAATAACCATAAAGAAAGCAAAAACATAATATATAAAATTCCATGCTTGGACTGCCCTTCTGTTTACATCGGCCAAACCAGTAAGGATTTAGAAGTATGAATTAAACACCATAAGTATTCTGTAAAAACTAGGCAAACATCCAATGCAATATTCATTCATTTAAGGGAAAACTTACAGGATAAATTGGACTGAAAGTTCAGTGATTGCCAGATCGAAAGATTTCTCTTCATGAAATCTTTTAGAATCTGCTGTTATACAGCTTACTTCCAGTTGTAATTTTAACCTTAGCCCTGGTATGTATTATTTGGACCCCTGTATTAGTAGAATGATCAAGAATGACCTTAAAAACAAAATTACTGACTTAATTACTAATCAGTTACCTTATATATATTTTCGATGTATTCATATGTTTAATATATAATTTTTTGTAAGAAAATGTTCACTTTGCAAAACTTTTTATTGTTTACCATAAGGAGAATTAGCGAGTTGCACTTTTATGACATATGTAATTAGCTTTTTCTTTCCAAGGTCATTTTTCCCTGTATAATCTTTTAATTGACTTTTCCCTGCTTCTAAGCTGTTGGGCCTAATCTTTTGTAAAGCCTCTTAAATATTTACCCTGTTTTGGTAAGCCTACTAATTCTTCAGCTGTGTTGGATTCCAAGTACATATTTTCCCTTATAATCCCCATCTGTCATTTATATGGACTTTCTTTGTAAAATTATTTTTATATTTCCATCAGTCTGCTAAGTAAAGGACATTAAGTCGAAAGGCCTAGCACCACTCCATTGCTTCACTTTCCTACGAGGCATTTACCTTTATTTACAGTACTGCATATATATTCATCACGTTCCATATTTTCGTGATTCAGTTATATACAGTATGTATATATATATATATATATATATATATATATATATATATATATATATATATATATATATATATATATATATACATATATATACATATATATACATATATATATATATATATATATATATATATATATATACATATATATATATATATATATATATATATATATATATATATATATATATATATATATACATATATATATATACATATATATATATATATATATATATATATATATATATATATATATATATATATATATATATATATTTATAATATATATATACATATATATAGCCTACATACATATATACATATATATATGTATACACACACACACACACACACACATATATTATATATATATATATATATATATATATATATATATATATATATATATATATATATATATATATATATATATATATTTAAAATATCCTAAACCGTATGATTACTAAAAACAAAATTCAAACAATTAGCTATTATGTACGAAATTATAAACACCTCGTACGGAGGTAGTATTGACAGTGCACCTCACGCGGTTCTTTATAGGCAGTGCTTAAGGTTCTTCGCAGTGTCCCCTTGGGTCCCTAACTGCAACCCTTTTCATTCATTTTACTGTACCTCCATTCTCTCTCCTAACAATTGTTTCATAGCTTAACTGCGAGGTTTTCCTCCTGCTATATCTTTAAAACCTTTTTACTATCGATTTCCCTTCGAGCGCTGAATGACCTCGCAGGTCCCAGGGCTTGCTGGCTTTTGGCATAAATTTTATATTCCGATTCCGATAAAATGAATAAGAGTAAAGTAAAATAAAAAAAAAAAACATTCCGACTTGCCTAGTGGCGTGTCTCATATCCTTCGGAAAACTTACGGTATTAGTGAGAGACCAAAAAAAGAAAATAAAAATCTACCGAAACCCACCTGCCTTAGGGCTTATGACGGGATGGTCGAGGTGCGGTAATTTCATTAGGTAGACTTTGGGGAATTTGCTTGTGGTAATGCTATTTGGTCAAGTCTTCTGCTGCTGATGCTGCCGCTGCTGCAGCTGTATGGGATTGGGGGTTTTGTTGTGTGTTCTCGCTTAAAGATGTGTTTTATATATAAATATCTATCTATCTATCTATCTAACTATCTATCTATGTATCTATCTACATATAATGCATATGTATGTATAACTGAATCACGAAAATATGGAACGTGATGAATATGTAAATAAAGACAAAATCCACGAAGGAAAGAGAAACACTGGAGTGCTGCGAGGCCTTTCGACTGTCGTCCTTTACTTGTGCGTGTGCATGAGTCTATGGTTTTTCCTAAATGAGGTGGCTCCAGGACGGGTTAAACCTTTTGGTTCTCAGCCATTCTTTTTAAGATGAAGCTATTAACCCCATTAAACCTTTCATCCATGACTGCAACTCGCCACACTGACTAACCATCAGGTACATATTTCGTGGCTTCGATCAACACAAAGAAAAAGCCTTTTTTTTACGGCCTTTCTGTGACAAAAAATAAGAAAAAAAAAAAATTACTCAGTGCCATGTACAAAACGCTTAAAATACCATTTTCAAGGGATGTGAATATAAACCAGAATGTTTATTGATTCTCATTTATCCCTATTATACAAGTCACTCAAGATAGGTAAGAACGGCGTAGTGTTCGCATCAGTTTGCTGAATTTTGGACACACCAAATTTAATAGTAAAATTAGAATTTCAGAACCGCAAGATTTCAGAACTGGAATTTCAGAACTGTGGAATTTCAGAACTGTAGAACTCCTATTATTTGAATTACACAGCCGTAGTATTCAAGAACTGCGGAATTTCAGAACTGTAGAATTCCTTTTAATAGAATTACACAGCCATAGAATTTAAGAACTGTGGAATTTCAGAACTGTAGAATATCAGAATTGTAGAATATCAGAACTGTAGAATTCCTGAACTGTACAATTTCAGAAGTGCAGAATTTCAGAACTGCAGAATTTCAGAACTGCAGAATTCCTGAACCGCAAAATTTCAGAACTACAGAATTTCAGAACTGCAGAATTTTGGAACTACAGAATTTCAGAGCCGTAGAATTTCGGAGCCGTAGAATTTCAGAACTTTAGAATCTCAGAATTTTAGAATCTCAGAACTGCAGAATTTCGGAACTACAGAATTTCAGAACCATTGAATTTCATAATCGTAGAATTTTAGAACTGTAGAATTTCAGAACTTTAAATTTTCCAAACCGTAGAATTTCAGAACTGCAGAATCTCAGAACTTTAGAATTTATTTCATAACTGTAGAATTTCTGAAAATAGAATTTCATAACTGTAGATTTTCAGAACTGTGGGATTTCAGAACTGTAGAATTCCAGAACTTCAGAATTTCAGAACTTTATAAGTTCAGAACTGGAATATCAGAACTGTAGAAATACAGAAATGTAGAATTTTATAATGGTAAAATTTCAGAACTGTACAGTTTTAGAACCATAATATTTCAGAACTGTACAATTTCAGAACCATAGGATTTCAGAACTCTACAATTTTTTCAGAACCAAAGAATTTCAGGACCATAGAACACTAGAAGCGTAGAATTTCAGAATTTTAGAAATTCAGAACAAAAGGATTTCTGAACTGCAGAATTTCAGAACTATAGAATTTCAGGACTGTAGAATTTAAGAACTGTAGAATTTCAGAACTGCAGAATTTCATAACAGTAGAGATTTAGAACCACAGAATTTCAGGACTAGAATTTCAGAATCACATTATCTCAGAACTGTAGAATTTCATAACTGCAGTATTTCAGAACTGTAGAATTTCAGAACTGCAGAATTACAGAACCATAGACTTTCAGAACCGTAGAATTTAAAAAAGTATAGAATTTCAAAACTATAGAATTTCATATCCGTAATATTTCAGAACAGCAGAATTTTAGAACCGTAGAATTTCAGAGCTTTAGAATTCCAGAACCTTAGAATTTCAGAACCGTAGAATATTTGAACTGCTGAATTTCCGAACAGCGGAATTTCAGAACTGCAGATTTTCTAAACTGCAGAATTTCAGAACTGCAGACTTTCTAAACTGCAGAATTTCAGAACTGCAGACTTTCTAAACTGCAGAATTTCAGAACTGCAGACTTTCTAAACTGCAGAATTTCAGAACTGCAGACTTTCTAAACTGCAGAATTTCAGAACTGCAGACTTTCTAAACTGCAGAATTTCTAAACTGCAGAATTTCAGAATTGCAGACGTTCTAAACTGCAGACTTTCTAAACTGCAGAATTTCAGAATTGCAGACTTTCTAAACTGCAGAATTTCAGAATTGCAGACTTTCTAAACTGCAGAATTTCAGAACTGCAGACTTTCTAAACTGCAAAATTTCAGAACTGCAGACTTTCTAAACTGCAGAATTTCAGAACTGCAGACTTTCTAAACTGTAGAATTTCAGAACCACAGACTTTCTAAACTGCAGACTTTCAAAACTACAGAATTTCAGAGCTGCAGACTTTCTAAACTGCAGAATTTCACACCGCAGACTTTCTAAACTGCAGAATTTCACACCGCAGACTTTCTAAACTGCAGAATTTCATAACCACAGACTTTGTACACTGCAGAATTTCAGAACTGCAGACTTTCAGAACTGCAGAATTTCAGAACCGCAGACTTTCTAAACTGTAGAATTTCAGAAATGCAGACTTTCTAAACTGCAGAATTTCAGAGCTGCAGACTTTCTAAGCTGCAGAATTTCAGAGCTACAGACTTTCTAAACTGCAGAATTTCAGAACTGCAGCCTTTCAAAGCTGCAGAATTTCAGAACTGCAGACTTCCTAAATTGTAGAATTTCAGGGCTGCAGACTTTCTAAACTGCAGAATTTCAGAGCTGCAGAAATTCTAAACTGCAGAATTTCAGGGCTGCAGACTTTCTAAACTGCAGAATTTCAGAGCTGCAGAAATTCTAAACTGCAGAATTTCAGAACTGCAGACTTTCAAAACTGCAGAATTTCAGAACTGCAGACTTTCTAAATTGTAGGATTTCAGAACTGCAGACTTTCTAAGCTGTAGAATTTCAGAACTGCAGACTTTCTCGACTATAGAATTTCAGAACTGCAGACTTTCAGAACCACAGACTTTCAAAACTGTAGAATTTCAGAGCTGCACTGTAGACTTTCAAAACTGCAGAATTTCAGAACTGTACACTTTCAAAACTGCAGAATTTTTGAACCACAGACTTTTAAAACTGCAGAATTTCAGAACTGCAGACCTTCAAAACTGCAGAATTTCAGAACCGCAGACTTTAAAAACTGCAGATTTCAGAACTACAGACTTTCGAAACTGAAGAATTTCAGAACTGCAGACTTTCAAAACTGGAGAATTTCAGAACGGTAGACCTTCAAAACTACAGATTTACAGAACTGTAAACCTTCAAAACTACAGAATTTCAGAACTGTGAACCTTTAAAAACTGCAGAATTTCAGAACCATAAACCTAAAACGGCGGAATTTCAGAACCGTAGAATTCCGGAACCGCAGTATTTCAGAACTGCATAATTTCGAAAGTTACACCCACCAAGTTATTACTTCCACTAACTTCTTCCCCCTTTCCCAAGCTTAGGGGTAAATAAACAGAAGAAAAATAAGAAGCAAAAAAGCAGCACTGATGTCGTGTGCTGCAACAGCAGCAGCAGGAGGAGGCTTCATAGTCGTAGCAGTAGGCTCTTCTTCTGCCTTGTTATTAAGAAAATGATCACTGGGCAGTGCGTGACCTGATTGCTCCAGGACTCTTTCGGCTGGGGCCCCAAATCGTTTGGTCATGCCAAGACACATTTGCTTATCCCACATGGTGTTAGTCACTTTGCTCCAGTTCAGGTCTGTTTGTTATTTCTTTATACTCTGCCTGTTGTTTACAATTCGAAGGGAAGAGTTTGTTGTGATGATGGGTTTGTGTGGTTTCAAAGGTGATATATATATATATATATATATATATATATATATATATATATATATATATATATATATATATATTGTATATACTTCTGTGTTTCTGCTCACTGGTGATCACGAATATATATATATATATATATATATATATATATATATATATATAAAAATAAATAAATAAATAAATAAATATATATATATATATATATATATATATTATATATATATATATATATATATATATATATATATATATATATATATATATATATACTCCTGTATTTCTGCTCACTGGTGATCAGGAATATATATATATATATATATATATATATATATATATATATATATATATATATATATATATATATATATATATATATATATATATATATATTTACATATCTATACACATATACTCATGTGTGTGTACATATACATAAAACTGCTAAAATGAGAAATACATTGAATCCTTTGCATAACTTTAAAACGGCTCAGTTGGTATCACATTTATTTGACTAAATGAGTACGAGAACTTATGATGACGAATCGTTCATGGCTTTGCGAGATGAAACTGTCAATATTTGATAAGATCGAATCATTGAAACTGTTAATTTGAAGCGCTGTTTATCTTGTTCTTACTGTTGCATTATTCCATGGAGTACAATCAGTGCTAACTCTGCTGTTTATCCTATTTGTCGGAGTCATATGAATAAAAATTATGATCAGAACTTAAAAAAAAATAGTTTTTGCTTGCCACTCTATGAATAAATAAACATCAGCCAACGCCACGGGACTGGAATTGAAATATAAAATGTGGGCCAAAGGCCAACAAGAGCTGGGACCTAGGAGGTCATTCAGGGCTGAAAGAGAAATTCAGAGTAAGAGGGTTAAAAATGTAGCAGGAGGAAAACCTCGCAGTTATACTATGCAACAATTCGTTAGGAGGGGGTGGAAAGTAAGATGGAAGAGAGATAATACGAACGGGGGTACAGTAAAAGTAATGCCTACAGTACACCGCGTGAGGTGCACCCATTCGCACTATCCCCTACGAGACTCGGGAAGAGTTGAAAAGAAACGACAGAGAATCAAGTACTTTCGCTCAATTAACACATCTTCAGGGTGCAAAGCGAAACAAAAGTATAAGGCAAGTGAGCAAAAACAAAGTAAAAAAAAAATTGAAAAATGTATTATTAGGTCATTACAAGCAGAAACAACATCCATCTAAATAACTCAGCTACTTAGAAGACAAACGCGTCAAAAAGAGGGCCGGCGGAGGGGGGGGGGGCCGTCGGGAATGACCTAGCGACCTCATCATATACAAGTTTCAAAACAACGTGAAAATGCAAACACGAGTCCTTCATATGAATAAATACTCGTGGTTTTGCTTGCGATTCCAAATATAACAAGTGAAAGATGCACCGAATTTTCTTCGGCACAATCGAGTTTTTTGTACAGCGTATAATAAAGGCCACCGATAATAGATCCATCTTTCTGTGGTCGCGGTACAATGTTGTATGAGCCGCGGCCCACGAAACTTTAACCACGGCCCGGTGGTGACCTGTCGTAAATCGCTGCCAGAAGCACGATTATGGCTAACTTTAATCTTAATCAAATAAAAACTGCTAAGGCTAGAGGGCTGCAATTTGGTATGCTTGATGATTGGAGGGTGGATGATCAACATACAAATTTGCAGCCCTGAAGCCTCAATAGTTTTTAAGATCTGAGGGCGGACAGAAAGAGTACGGACGGACGGACAAATAACTATCTCAACAGTTTTCTTTTACAGAAAACTAAAACCTTTGCTATTTATTAAGCTTGATCCCGTGCGATAAAAACTCGCAATAAGAGTCTTTATACTTAATGATGTACTTCACTAGTTTGCATTACTTTTCTGCTTATTTCTTAATTTCTTATTTCTCGAAGTTTATTCCTTAGATAATTCTTTTCTTTTTGAGCATTTTATGTTATTATCTGAATCGCCCTTTCCATTTTTAAATCAGTGGCGTATGTGACTAACAGTCCATAAATGCGTATGGAACTAGAAGAATTATAATAACCGTGATATCAATAATTAGGTAATAAACGAAAGGCTGAAGCGACTGAAATGTAGTTATTTCTAATATAATAATAATAATAATAATAATAATAATAATAATAATAATAATAATAATAATAATGCTAACTATAAAAAAGTCAGGCATTCAGAACAATAAAGATAATAATAATAATACGCATAATAACAACAATAAGTGACAACAAAGTCAGGCTGTAATAATAATAATAATAATAATAATAATAAAGAAGAAGAAGAAGAAGAAGAAGAAGAAGAAGAAGAAGAAGAAGAAGAAGAAGAAGAAGACGGATGAGGAGGGAGGAGGAGAAAAAGAAGTCATAATAATAATAATAATAATAATAATAATAATAATAATAATAATAATAATAATAGAGAAAAGTCAGGCCGTCAGCAGAAGGAGAAAAAGTATGAGCCCATTCCGTTCGGCCAAATCCCATTAATGGATTGTTGTTCTCGGCCCCGGAACAATGTTTACGCTACGTGGGAAGGCGCGAATGCATGGCATGAAGGAACCAAGGTCCCTTGGAAGGAACATCCGTCGCTATTTAAGCGTCCTAATAGCGGCGGAGGAGCTGCGGTCACGTCGCCTCTCAGGACAAACACGGCCGAAGGTATTTCAGCGTTCTTAGTCTTAACAACAATACCCGGCTCCCAACAGCCCCCCCCTCGCCTCCTCCCCAACCACCCAGCGAGTCGTCGTTCACGCTAACTTCTGACGAGGTCGCTAGGCTAATCGAGCTCTCTCTCTCTCTCTCTCTCTCTCTCTCTCTCTCTCTCTCTCTCTCTCTCTCTCTTAGCTATTCGAGCTGTTTCTCTCCCTCTCTCTCTCTCTTTCTTTTGCAGCTATTCGAGCTCTCTCTCTCTCTCTCTCTCTCGCCACACACACACACACACGTTGAACTTCTTGATCTTAGAGCTATTGGAGTCTCTCTCTCTCTCTCTCTCTCTCTCTCTCACTGACTTCTAGTTCCTCGTTGGGAGAGTCGGTAGAGTTGTCGGCTAGCACTCTGCTAGGCCCGAGTTCGCGTCTCCGACCAGCCAATGAAGAATTAGAGGAATTTATTTCTGGTGATAGAAATTCATTTCTCGGTATAACGTGGTTCGGACTCCACAATAAGCTGTAGGTCCCGTTGCTAGGTAACCAGTTGGTTCTTAGCCACGTAGAATAAATCTAATCCTTCGGGCCAGCCTTCTCTAGGAGAGCTGTTAATCAGCTCAGTGGTCGGGTTAACTAAGGTATGCTTAACTCACTGACTTCTTGATCTTGCAGCTATGGGAGCTCGCTCGCTCGCTCGCTCTCTCTCTCTCTCTCTCTCTCTCTCTCTCTCTCTCTCTCTCTCTCTCTCTCTCACACACACATACCACATCTAGGTCTTGCAACTATTGGAGCTCTCTCTCTCTCTCTCTCTCTCTCTCTCTCTCTCTCTCTCTCTCTCTCTCTCTCTCTCTCTCTCTCCTTCTTCTTCTTCTTCGTCTTCTGAAGAGATCAGTCAGGATTACAGTTTCTACTTCCCTCTGTCATTATTTCTGACCGATTGGCATTTTCCCTGGGTTCTTAATTATCCCTGATCCGGGCGTGACTTCTTCCAGTCCGTGCTGGTTGAACACCTGTCAGGATTACTTTGGTCAAGCTGTTTGTGTGGACTATCCTGCCTTTTCTCTTCCGCCTTCCAACTGATAATAAACAGAGTTCATTCCGACGTAAAGGATTAGAGGAAAGGTCCAGCATCTCTCTCTCTCTCTCTCTCTCTCTTCTCTCTCTCTCTCTCTCTCTCTCTCTCTCCCTCTCTCTCTCTCACACACACACAGTACGTGTTTGTGATGTATTACTTTCTCTCTCTCTCTCTCTCACACAGTTCGTGTGTCTCATTGGTTACTCTCTCTGTCTCTCAGTTCTCACAGTACGTGTGTCTCATTGATGACTCTCTCTCTCTCTCTCTCTCTCACACACACACACACACACAGTACGTGTTTTTGATGTATTACTCTCTTTCTCTCTCAGTTCTCAAAGTGCGTGGGTCTCATTGGTTACTCTCTCTCTCTCCCCTCTCTCTCTCTCTCTCTCTCTCTCACACACACACACAGTACATGTTTTTTGACGTATTACTCTCTCTCTCTCTCTCTCTCTCTCTCTCTCTCTCTCTCTCTCTCACACACAGGACATGTTTTTGACCGTATCACACTGAGGGACCTGGGGCAACCCGAACGAATTGTAAGGTCTGTAAGGTCTCTCTCTCTCTCTCTCTCTCTCTCTCTCTCTCTCTCTCTCTCTCTCTCTAAGTTCTCAAAGTGCGCGGGGTCTCATCGGTGTTACTCTCTCTCTCTCTCTCTCTCTCTCTCTCTCTCTCTCTCTCTCTCTCTCTCTCCGGCAAGAATGAATCTGCCTTATACATTATTTCCTTATTGTAAATAACAAATTGCTCTTTGCTATACAGTAATTGTTTATGAACTAAAGAGCTCAAAAATGTCGCACTTCAGCCCACGTTGCAGAAATCTGACTGTTTTCGAGAAAATCAAATGACAACACGCCACAATAATCCCGTGAATGTCTGTCCTTCTAAACTCCGATACAGACATTACGAGATATATATATATATATATATATATATAATATATATATATATATCTATATATATATATATATATATATATATATATATATATATATATATTATATTATAATATTATCTGGAACGATCACGAGCAACAACGACGTATCTGGAAACGATCCACGGACAACAACGAAGTATCTGGAACGATCACGGACGATAACAACAACGTATCTGGAACGATCACGGACGATAACAACAACGTATCTGTAACTATCACGGAGACAAGGTCGTTTCTGTAAAGCCCCCGGACAATAACGACGTATGTAGAACGATCACGGACAACAACGTCGTTTTCTGGAACGATCACGGACAATAACGATGCATCTGGAACGATCACGGACAACGACGTATCTGGAACGATCACGGACAACAGCGACGTATCTGGAACGATCACGGACAACAACGACGTATCTGGAACGATCACGGACAACGACTTATCTGGAACGATCACGGACAACGACGTATCTGAAACGATCACGGACAAAACCGGTCGCGTTCTTACCACAAAAGACACTTCTCAAGCAGTCCGTCATTTTCAAGGATATCCTCTCTCTCTCTCTCCTCTCTCTCTCTCTCTCTCTCTCTCTCTCTCTCTCCTCTCTCTCTCTTTCTCTCTTCCTTGTAGTGAGTATGCATCTTGTATAAGTGTGTGTGTGCGATTATATATAATATATATATATATATATATATATATATATTATATATATATATATATATATATACATACACACACACACATATATATATATATATTATATTTGCATAAAAGTTATATGTAAAACACCATTTTCCTGAATTGTAAAACAGGAGAATCTCCTTCTTGACACATCCACGTGTCTGGTAAAATTGTCAAAAGATCCCGGTAAAGAGGTAATAAAATCCTATTTCATATTACTCATATTTTCACACACAACTTTATACATGCGTAAGAACAGACACAAACGTTTAAACCTGTGAAATGCATATTTTGTGTGTAAATATATGAATATTTAGCCTATATACCTATAAAACAAATATATATGGAGGTATAGTTAGCCTTATGCATTTTATATTTATACAGACACACCTACAGTATGTCCTTTTCTGTTCTTGATACGTATTTAAATATGCACAACTAAATGTAAATATACAACAATTTTGCACGTAGTATGCAATATGTACGTATAGATGTTAACACATGTAAAGATACTCACAGTGACACGCATGTATGAGGGAATCAGTGTTTGTGTATCTGCATGTGTGTGTGGATGCGATATGCGGCTAAGTGTTACACTTTATTAAGTAGAATATTTTATTGTTCCTGATTTCTAAAATATAATTTCTCATTTTAAAATTAATGACGAGAAAGGCTACGATACGAGATAAATCATTCTTGATATATATTTCCTATTTGGAATATTTAATGCAGACTGTAAAAGAAAAATATTTATACTGGCCCCAAGACAAATACCACATTTTAAACGAATGATTTTGAAAATCAACTCCGGTTAATTTGCATGCCGAAGGGATCTGACGAAAGTCGGTCATTATTAACTGTGGCCTCTCAATGTTAAACTGGAATTGGAATATAAAATTCAGGCCAGAGGTCAAGCGCTAAGACGTATCAGGTCATTCAGCGCTGAAAGGGAAACTGAGAACAACAAGTTTGAAAGGTGTCACAGGAGTACCAACTTCACAATTGCACTGTTGAAACAATTATTGTTAGGAGAGAGCTGAGGAAAGTAAGATAGGAGAGAGAGAATATGAACGGGGGTACAGCCAATAGCGGATCGGGGGGGGGGCACCTGGGAACGTGGGCCCCCCCCATGAAAAATAGACAAAATAATAATATTGAATACTTAGATAATATAAATGTGAAATATACAAATGTGAAAAAATAAAAAAATCTATTATAGAAATAATAAAATTTTGATAAAAAAGTAACAATAATAATAATAAACAATATATATGTAATAATAAACAATATATATGTATATGTAAATACTGTATATATGTGTGTAAGAGTGTGTGTATGTATACTACGAAAATTGGTGGGTCCCCATGAAATTTTTCTGGATCCGCTAGTGGGCACAGCAAAAGAAATGAAAGGGGTTGCAGCTAGGGGACGAAGGGACGCTGCAAAGAACCTTCAGTAATGCCGACACTGGTTTAATCTTGACGAAAAACTATAATTCTGGAAAAGGAATATTTCTTCATATCGGCTTCAGCTGTGTTAAGATCGAGGAAGCTTAGTCAAATGGAATAATTTTCAATGGTGACTTTCGTTGATTTAGGTATCATAGAGCTTTACTGAAAAGGGGTAAATCTTTTTTAATGTCTGGGCTATAATAATAATAATAATAATAATAATAATAATAATAATAATAATAATAATAATAATAATAATAATAATAATAATAATACCGGGTTGCATCTGCCTCCTTAGGAGTCCATCACTTTTCTCACTATGTGCACTGTTTCTGGTAGCACACTCTTCTGCATGAGTCCTGGAGCTACTTCGGCATCTAGTTTTTCCAGATTCCTTTTCAGGGATCTTGGGATCGTGCCTAGTGTTCCTATGATTATTGGTACAGTTTCCACTGGCATATCCCATATCCTTCTTATTTCGATTTTCAGGTCTTGATACCATCCAGTCGAATAGGATGACTGTGATAGACCAAAAAAAAAAAAATAAAAATAATAGAAATAAAAATAAAAAATAAAATATTAATAATAATAATTTCAAATTCCTCTACATTGAATTTATAGATTTTGCTGAACTGCCGGTATGTAAAGCGTCACATAACCTTGTTCTCAGGTTTAAATGGTAATGTTCACCATGCTTTGAGAACACCTTATGTCACTTGGTTTTAGTATTCTGTAAAAGAAAACTATTGTGACGGCTTTGTCTGTCCGTCCGCACCTTTTCTGTCCGCCCTCAGATCTTACAAACTACTGAGGTTAGAGGGCTGCAAATTGGTATGTTGATCATCCACCCTCCAATCATCAAACATACCAAATTGCAGCCCTCTAGCCTCAACAGTTTTTATTTTATTTAAGGTTAAAGTTAGCCATAATCGTGTGCTGGCAACGATATAGGATAGCCCACCATCGGGCCGTGAATAAAGTTTCATGGGCCGCGGCTCATACAGCTTTAGGTGGCCTTGATTATACACTGTGCTGAAAACTCGATTGCGCCGAAGTTCCTTCGGCGCAATTTTTACTTGTTTTTTAATGCAATTTAACGAATGTAACTGAAAAAGCGTTAGGCAGTTTATCATTCACCGCGATGGAAAAATCTACTGTACGGGTGAATTCAGACGCCTTTTCAGCCACGAAAAGTTAAAATATTAATGAGTTAATCAATTTATTTAATTATCTATTTATTTACTTCTTCCTAAACTTCTCTCAAGAAACCTACACGCAAAGGAAAGCCGGTCATGGATTTAAATCGAAATGGATTACGTCACACTTCCCAACCAGGAGAGTCTTCTCGTAAAAGGTTTTGTTTATCTTTCTGTAGCAGCATGCAGCCTCCTTCCCCTCCCCTCCCCTCTCTCTCTCCCCCCCACCCCCTCCCCCATCCCCTCGTCCACCATTGATACAGCCGTATGTCCCATTAAGTCGCAGGGCCTCTCAAAACAGATTGGCTTAATTATGCCCGGTGTTGGAATATTGCCCTCCGCCTGTCATTAGGCGAATTACCCCCCGGACAAGATTTGGGGCAAGTTAGGAACATTTACCCCTGACGTCTAGTTGGGAACCGTCGCTGCTGCTGCTGCTGCTGTTGTTGTCAGCTGCCTGCGTTTGTTTGGTTCGTCTCGCTTTGTCCTCTGCACGTTTTGCTTTTCCCCAGCGAGAGGAAGTCACGGAGAAAGTCCATGTTACAGGAGGACATCAGGTAACGCGTCGAAATGTTACCTGGAAATCACTGAGGATGTCTACACATCGAATAGAGAGATGTCTGGGTTGAGTGAGAAGGAACAGAACGCAAATGACATTTTACTGAGAAAATCAGTGCACACTGATATACATACATACATACATATGTATGTATACATATACATGCATACATATATATACTGTATATATAATATACATACAGATATATATATATATATATATATATATATATATATATATATATATATATATATATATATACTATATATATATATATATATTACACATACGTACATACGTACTACATACATACACATATAAAACGAGACAGGGAGAGGAGAGTGTTAATAATGAATCTATATATACGCACAATAAAAAGCAGACCTCACCTTTGTCCCGCCGTATAAAACCCGACGAGCGACAGAATTTCCAATGGAAGGGTGAAAATGGAGAGAGAGAGAGAGAGAGAGAGAGAGAGAGAGAGAGAGAGAGAGAGAGAGAGAGAGAGAGAGAGAGAGAGAGAGAACTTGAAGCCATTGAATATTCAATCCGTCCGCCGTGTCACGAGATTATTTCTACACTGTGTGGTGTAATCTTTATCATGCTTCTCACCTGCCCTGCTGTTTCGTGTTGCCCTTGCTTGGCTCTCCTCTGCTCCTTCGTTCTTAAGAAAATGTTGAGATTTATATATATATATATATATATATATATATATATATATATATATATATATATATATACATATATGTACTGTGTATATATATATATATATATATATATATATATATATATATATATATATATATATATATATATATATATATGTATATAACTATTATTATTATTATTATTATTATTATTATTATTATTATTCAGAAGATGAAACCTATTTCTATGGAACAAACCAACAGGGGCCATTCACTTGAAATTCAAGCTTCCAAAGATTAAGGTGTTCATTAGGAAGAAGTAAGAGGCAGTAAAGGGAAATACAGAAAGAAGAGATCCCACTTATTAAAAAGGATAAAAATAAATTAATAAATTAACAAATAGATGAAAATGTATTAAAATGCAATGAGACTAGCATCAGGGTAGTAATGCATTCCATCCTCGCTTGAACTCCTGAAGTTCCAATTGGACGACATCCTCTGGGAAGCTGTTCCACAGTCCAACGGTGTGAGGGATAAAGGACCTCTGGAACTGAGAAGTTCGACAGCGAGGCACATTTACTGCCTATTGGTGCTGCTGTTCAGCGAATCTATATGTATATGTGTAATATATTTGTGTGTTTATACACACACACATATATATATATATACATATACATACAGTACACATACATACATATACATATATATTTATATATATATATATATATATATATATATATATATATATATTAACTTTATCACATACACAATTGTTCTGTGCATTAGTAGAATTACTAAAAGGACCTCATTCAAACTGGATGGTATTTAATGGAGTTTTTATTCAAAAAGTTACAAGCTTTCTTGGACAAACAGTCCACATTATCAAGTATCCGTACAATGAGGCTCATTGTACGGATACTTGATAATGTGGACTGTTTGTCCAAGAAAGCTTGTAACTTTTTGAATAAAAACTCCATTAAATACCATCCAGTTTTATATATATATATATATATATATATATATATATATATATATATATATATATATATATATATATATATGTACACGCACATACACGATATCAAAATATTGGAGAAGATAAGATCTGAACATATCAAAAGATGGAGTCTTTTGTTTCGAAAAAATTGTCTTTCATTGCGCATTCTGTCCTACATAAACTGGAAAATACCATAAACTCATGAAATGATTATATACCTAGGCATCAAATAATTGGAATTGGAATATAAGATTTAGGCCGAAGGCCAAGCGCTGGGACCTATAAGGTCATTTAGCGCTGAAAAGAAAATCGAATGAAAAGGAGGTTTTACAGGTGTAACAGGACGAAAACCTGGCTCCAGTTGCACCAGGAAACAATTGTTAGGAGAGGGTTGAAGAAAGTAAGATGGAAGAAAGAGAATAAGAAATGGATGAAAGGGGTTCCAACTAGAGGCCGAAGGGACGCTGCAAAGAACCTTAAGTAATGCCTACAGTGCACTGCGTCAGGGGCACCGATGGCACTACCCCCACTACGGGGAGGGGGGCCATCAGATAGATACCCTGAGTAAGCAAAAAATGCCATCCAAGAACGACCTAGCCCAACACCTAATTATTATCCCAGAGAATCACCCACGACCGGCTTGGACTTCCTTATTTACATTACGTGACTTCAGACCTCAACCCCTGTACTAAGGGAAGTGAAAGTTACGACCATCTAGCATGCAACTCATGACATCCCACTGAGCAGACATGCAAAGCAACGGCTATTACCCCTTCTTCATATGCTAGCTGTGACATCTGTGAATTCAAAGAAGCTTTTTGCGGAACAGAAGAGAATGTGAATTCAAAGAAGCTTTTTGCCGAACAGAACAGAATGCGAACTCAAAGAAGCTTTTTGCTGAACAGAGGAGAATGTGAATTCAAAGAAGCTTTTTGCTGAACAGAAGAGAATAACACAAATGAGATAATGTTGCTTAAGCTATGTTCATGTTAAGAAAGTTTGACGTTAGGTTAGGTCAGGCTAGGTTAGGTTTGGCTAATGCACTTTAAAAGCAAGTGAAAAATTCAGTACAATTTAAGTACACACATGTAAAATACATATGTATATACATATATATATATATATATATATATATATATATATATATATATATATATATATATATATATATATATATATATATATATATATGTGGGTGTGTGTGCGTGTACGCACAATCAGACACAAAAATAGACACACACACACATATATATATATATATATATATATATATATATAATTATATATACATATACATATATATGTATATATATATATATATATATATATATATATATATATATAATATTATAATATATATACATATATATATATATATATATATATTATTATTATTATTATTATATATATATATATATATACATATACATAAAAGCATAGAAACACGAAATGTTCACAACTCAAATTGTTACGCCCTGGCATTAAGAAACCTTTAAGAGAGCGACTAACAATAATTCATCACGTCAATCCATCATATGTCATTGCCGAAATTGGACTGCCATGTCACCTGGCAACGCAGATAAGCTCATTTTTTTCTATTCTCTTGTAAATAAATGAGTTGATGCAAACTCTATGCCGAGGTATATGGATGTCAGTATATCTCATTAGTACATGTGCGAGTGTTTAGATATATATATATATATATATATATATATATATATATATATATATATATATATATATATATATATATATATATATATATATTTTTACGTTTTTCCGTGGTTTTAGTTTGAAATATGCTCTGTGAGACAGGTAGCAACAGTTTAAGTTAATTTAGCCTTGTGATTCTGACTTCGTGGGTACGGGAAAACGTAAAAAAAGAGGAAAACAAAGGAGAATTTCATATGAGCATAGGGCTCTGGTTACTGAGGGAAATATTACGTAAAACACGTGGGCACATTTAAAGTAGTGTATTTACATAAATGACATTAGTACGGGAAAGAGGAACTCAGTAGGTTGAATGAAACTGGGGAATTCCAGCCACAGTCCGAGAAGCTTCCACGAAATAGCATCCCTCTGAAATGAGAGATATGCACATTATACGCCAGTAATGAAAATAGACAAAAGAATAATGAATTCGAGGCTGCACTGAGGGTGCCAAAGGAGTAATAAAGAATTAATACTGCCGATGCAAGAGGCGCACGGACATTAGACAAGGGAGATTTCTGGCTTTCTCTTTAAGAAAATATTACGAGACAAAAGCGTGACTGAAATGGGGCTCTTCCAGGGCACTTTACCTTAGCAGATTTTCCGAGGGCGCGTAGAAGGCGGTGCGTGGATGACTTGCAATTTCCGAGGGCGAGTTTCTTCCACGTGGTGAGATGCAAGGGCTTCCGTAAAGGGGCAAGGCGATGGTGACTCCTCGAAACTCCAAGCAATGGCGTGTGGGCTCGAGGAATACGGTCGAAGGGCACGAGGAAAAGTACACTTTGGAAAGGGCCACGTGGTTAGGATGCAAGGGCATCGATGGGGCCAGGTGTTGGGGACGTCTTCACAAGTTCACTCCATATCTTCCAGCCCGCGTGTGCCTGGGACCTCGTGGGCTTTTTGCCTTTTATCCCCTCCTTTGGGGCAGGGGGGGGTGCGCCCAACACAGATGCTTTGACTCATTGCACCTGCTGCCCGCAGGGGAGGTTTTGGCCTGTAGGAGAAACGCCCAAGCCAGATTACTTTTGCCTCGAAGGAAAGATCTTTATCAAAAATGGGAGCGCCTTTAATCTTTTAAACCCCTGTTTTTAAGTCGATAGACAGATGGTCTATCGATCGGCCGGCTGGCAGTAAATGAAACACAACAACAACCAACCACAACAAAGGAGGGGGGGGGGGGGGGAGGCAATTTGCTAGCGAATTCTTGCTAATCATAATACCTCCCCATACAAGATGATGTACATACCTCCTTCGGGTGTGTACATCGATATTCAAGAATGAGCGGCAAATGCTTTACGTTACTCTACATTCTGCCTTGCAATGAACTTTACTCCTAAGGGTCTTATGAAGCTGAGACATTACTTTTAATAACATATTGGGACAATTTTCGTTAACAGGACGCAAAGTGATTTAAACACTTGCAAAAGAATAATTACTTTAGATTTGGTTACCCACTGTAACTTTATAAAGTGACTCGAACAATTGTGAATTAATTAAGATTATAGGACCACGTATATGAGGCTATGGCCAACAAATGAAAAGAAATGGTTATTGTTCAAGAATTAAAATACACGGTTACTTAATTTTAGATAAAATGCATGCGGTTAGTACAATCTGCCTTGAAGAGGCTGTGTAAATGAAAAACAGCGTTTACTTTTGTAAATGACATCCCCTTTTACGCGATACTGTAATGACTATACATATTCGCATTGATAATTTATCTTCGTTTTAACTTACTTGGCTCAGCTATCGTTCAACGCGAGCTGAGGGATGACCCACACACCGGGAATTTGACAGTCGTGTGCGGGCGAGAGTATTCGCGAGGTTTTAATTCGCTAACCTTAAACTACGCTAATTTTATGCGTCTACTGCCAACTCAATGTTATGACGGGGCGAGCAGACAAAAGATGTGGGGTAGGACAAACAGCGATCTTGGAAGGAATGGAAGGGGGAAAAGGGATAATAATAACAAAAGGAAAACTAGCAAGACGTTACGAATGAAAACTTGACCGCATATGAAAGGCGGGACACGTCCCTCAGAGCTTACAAAAGGGGCATTTAAATCACAAGGGCAAGAGTTTATGACTCGCGATTCATTAAAATAAAGATAACTAAATGACTAAAAGAAGGTAAATGATATTGGCAGAGGAGCTAAGGGAAAAAGAGTGAGGGTTTTATTGTGTTAGGCGGGAATTTTATCGTCCTACGCCTATAAATTACGGCCCGGACTATCCTTTCAGTCCCAGGGCGAGAAAAGTGCACCCGAAGGGCGCGACTCCTTCAGGAGGGGCTGACACGCGCGCCCGGTGCCAAGGTATGGGCGCAAGGGCGTGCCACTTCTCACTCTGTTATTCTTAATGATTTATACATTGTGTGGGGAATGGTATCCCGTATTTTAATTGCCTCTTGTGGGGATAATTTAAGGGAAGATTAGTAGAGGATGGTAAGAGGTAGCAGTTCCTGAGGAACGGAAGAAGATAGAGGAGGGTCTGACATCCCCTTCTGGATTAGGGGTGCCAAGACCTTCGAAAATGAAATGGTGGCACAGGTGCCATGGGAGCTCTAGAGCTCTTTGTAAATTACCTGGAATGTCCCACGCCCGTGGTAATTTCGCCTCGAGTCTTTCTTAATGGGACAGTCGTCCTCGGCCGGGGAAGCGGAGGGCCCGCGACCGGAGGGCGGCACGGAGTACTACCTGGGCCTGCTGATGCGACAGCTGACGCAGGAGTGTTCCGTGCGGGTTCTACCATGATCCGTCGCGGCTCTTGTAGTTCATCGGCCAAGTGAGATATGGCAGAATCCTGACTTGCAATTGCGTCGGCGACGGGCTGAGGCAGAGAGGAGGCGGTCGGGGGTGGCGTGAGCGGCTCGCAGGTAACGTTGACCAGCTCAGGCACGGGTTGCGAGGCCGCACCTGCAGGTGAGCTTCCGCGGTGGTCGGGAGGAACCGTCTCTCTGACCGACGCTGGTAGCGGTGCCAGGCCGGGGGAAGAGAGGGGGTCCTGAGTTGGATCCCGTGAATGGAGATCGGCGTAGCGCTCTGGCGCTGGCACTAGGGCAGAGTCAGGCGCTATCAGAGGTTTCTTGGGCTCGTCGGTCAGGACGGACGAAGCTTGGCCCTGCTCGGGGCATGCAAGTGGCACCGGCAGGAATTTGGCATCTCCTGAAGGGAGATTTGATTGGGGCCCTGGCACTGGCACTGAGGCAGGGCCGGGCACTGGAATGGGATCGGGAACCGATCGAGGGGGCCACTGTACATTGTACTCAGGTGGCACTGGTGGGGACTGCACGTCCTTCTGGTACCCAGGGGGCGCCAGTCTTGACTGAGGGAGAAGCGGGGGAGAATTACTCGCGCCCGCGGAATGATTCGGGGAATGGGGACCCCTAGATTGTCGTGATTTCGGTGGGGACTGAAAGTCCTGTCCCAGGATGACGTCATAGCCTCCGGGGAGATGGCTTGCTACTGCAAGATTGCAAATTTTTGATTGGTGAGGTCTTGTGACTCTCAATTGGACCGTAGGGAGTATCATTTTAAATTGATTTATTCCCTCGATCGTGACGAGTTTTCGTCTATTGACGATAGCTCCGTAGGGAACTCTGTCCCTTCGGATGAGGGAGATTTGTGCGCCCGAGTCCTCGAAAGCAGTGACTCGGCGCGCGGGCTCGCTACCTCGTGGAGGGGCCACGTATACAGGCCCTTCGGCGGGAGGGCCTAATGACTGGGGATCTGTGACGGCCAAGGCGACGGTGGGAGTATTTACTTTATTATTGCGTGGGCATTTTGCCCATGCGGGAGAATGGCCATAGACCTTGCACGCCGTGCAAAAGGTCTGGCTAAAGTCTTTCCGCGCTGCCCCTGTGGAGGGCGCAGGCGAGTTATTTGTCGGTTTTCCGGGAGAGAGAGGAGCCGGTTTCTTGTTCCGGCACTGTTCGGAGGAATGCCCCGTTTTCTTGCAATAATGGCAAGTTAGGGGCTTGCCCGAGTTTCCAGCCTTAGGGGAATTTGTTCCTCCGAGGAGGGGCGGGGGATTTATTTTCCGCCCCATGGATCCTTCTTGAGGGTGGTGGGTTTCCCACATATCTGCTATTCGGCAACACTCGGTGAGTGTTGCTGGGGCTTTTTCCACTATATGGGTGGCGAGGGCAGGAGGGGCGTAGCGCAGGAAATGCTCGAATTTAAACCGCTCGAGTACCTCGGCGGTGTTAGTGGCGCCTTCGGAATCGAGCCATTTTGTCAACGCCCGCTCCGAATGGTACGCCCAATCGGACCAAGTCTGGCCTGCTTCTCTGGGTTGCTCTCTCCAACGTCTCCTCCACCGCTCGGGGGTAATCTCGTACGCCTTCGTAACTGCTTGGCGTACGGCTTCCCAGTTTCCCCGATCGTCTGCGGGAAGGGCGTGGTAGGCAACGAGGGCCTTTCCGCCCAGGAATTTAGTGAGAACAAGGGAGAGTTCCGCGGGGGAGAGATCGCAGCACTCCAGGACTCGTTCGGCCCTTTCAAGCCATACTTCAGGCTCGGACTCCGTCCATTTTGGCATGAACGAGTGGGCTTGGCTGAGGGCACTCATTCCCGCGGCAGGGGGCGGGGGGGTGGCGTGCTGTCGTTCTAGCACCTGGAGCTCATGGGCGCGCTGTCGCTCTCGATCTTCCCATTCTCGTTCCTCCCTTTTCTCTTGGGCGATTCTGTCTCTCTCTCTCTCCTCACGTTCTCTTTCCCTCTCTGCACGTTCTTTTTCCTTCTCCTGCTCTTGGGCAATTCTTGCCCTCTCTCTCTCCTCACGTTCTCTCTCCCTCTCTTCACGTTCTCTTGCTCTCTCCGCCTTGGCATCGTCCACTCGTTCTTGAACCCATGCTCTCAGATCTTGCCCCGATAGTCCCATGTCCTTCCCAGCGGACATGTAGAATTTGAAATCCTCGTTTTGTTGGGCTCTGGTATTAGCCATCTTGGAATAATGGGTATAGGATATGTCTGAGAAGACTTTGTGTTAAAATTGGATGTGTCTTGGAAAGACGGGGTTGTTCTTGGCGAACGAATTCTAATATGCGTCTCGGAAGACGTAGTTGGATTTTGTCACGCTCGGACTTGGCCGGCTGTAGCGTGAAGTTAAGTAGTTGTTCTAACGAACTAGAATGATCAGTCCCGTAAGGGCTTAGATGTGTGTGAACTACACTATATAATGTCTCAAAAGGACTTGATTTTGGGTTCCCGCAGGAATGAGAAATTCTCGCCACGTGCGACGTAGAATTTTAGGAGTCTCTGAGGACTGGAGTTTGGAGGAATTCTCGCCACGTGCGACGTAGAATTTTAGGAGTCTCTGAGGACTGGAATTTGGAGAAATTCTCGCCACGTGCGACGTAGAATTTTAGGAGTCTCTAAGGACTGGAATTTGGAGAAATTTTCGCCACGTGCGACGTAGAATTTTAGGAGTCTCTAAGGACTGGAATTTGGAGAAATTCTCGCCACGTGCGACGTAGAATTTTAGGAGTCTCTGAGGACTGGAATTTGGAGAAATTCTCGCCACGTGCGACGTAGAATTTTAGGAGTCTCTAAGGACTGGAATTTGGAGAAATTCTCGCCACGTGCGACGTAGAATTTTAGGAGTCACTTAGGACTTGGAATTACGATTCGTCCCTTAGGACTTAGAAATTACTAACGGGAAACCCAAAGAAAAATGTATGCTGGGAAATGAATGGGAAAAAAAAAAAAAAAATGCTACACACGCGGGCATGGGCGGGGGTGGGGGGTGCAGGTCGTTTGGCCAACACCGGAGGTATTTTTAGATTCTGTGTGAATGAACCCGTAATTTTCCCTATAAGCGGAGTTTAAATTTCGCTTTCCTAACACCTAACTCGAATTCTAACTACACTGAGAGAATTTTCAGCAATGCAAGCTGACTTCGTCGTGTCCCACGTGGGAATTTTATTCGCGCCTAAATAACAGTTCGCTAATTCGAAATGCGAAGTAAAATTTATCACAGAGGAATTTCTTTCGCACTATTCCTCGAAGCAAGAATATGGCAAGGATTTTAACACAGAGGAATTTCGCACTATTCCTCGAAGCAAAGGATGGTTAGCACTGGTTATTTCCTAACTACCTATCCTGAAAGGCATGCATTAACGAATCTAATACGGCGGTTCTTTTCTCTCAGTGATTACATGCGTCCCTATGTCTAATTCCTAGGAACAGTCACGATTGTAAAAAGGTTTTGCTAAGATAAACACATTACTTACGTGGAATTTTCTGGATCTGTGTGCTGGTTTTACACAAAAGGTTCGTAATTGTCTCGTACCCAGCTTAGCTTTGCTAATAGCTGATCTGGCAAGTTGCAAATGCAATAAAGCAACGCTAGGGGAACTGCAACTGCAAAACGAGATCTATGGCCAGGTCGCCATTTTTACGTTTTTCCGTGGTTTTAGTTTGAAATATGCTCTGTGAGACAGGTAGCAACAGTTTAAGTTAATTTAGCCTTGTGATTCTGACTTCGTGGGTACGGGAAAACGTAAAAAAAAAAGAGGAAAACAAAGGAGAATTTCATATGAGCATAGGGCTCTGGTTACTGAGGGAAATATTACGTAAAACACGTGGGCACATTTAAAGTAGTGTATTTACACAAATGACATTAGTACGGGAAAGAGGAACTCAGTAGATTGAATGAAACTGGGGAATTCCAGCCACAGTCCGAGAAGCTTCCACGATAGGATCCCTCTGAAATGAGAGATATGCACATTATACGCCAGTAATGAAAATAGACAAAAGAATAATGAATTCGAAGCTGCACTGAGGGTGCCAAAGGAGTAATAAAGAATTAATACTGCCGATGCAAGAGGCGCATGGACATTAGACAAGGGAGATTTCTGGCTTTCTCTTTAAGAAAATATTACGAGACAAAAGCGTGACTGAAATGGGGCTCTTCCAGGGCACTTTACCTTAGCAGATTTTCCGAGGGCGCGTAGAAGGCAGTCCGTGGATGACTTGCAATTTCCGAGGGCGAGTTTCTTCCACGTGGTGAGATGCAAGGGCTTCCGTAAAGGGGCAAGGCGATGGGGACTCCTCGAAACTCCAAGCAATGGCGTGTGGGCTCGAGGAATACGGTCGAAGGGCACGAGGAAAAGTATACTTTTGAAAGGGCCACGTGGTTAGGATGCAAGGGCATCGATGGGGCCAGGTGTTGGGGACGTCTTCATTCCATATCTTCCAGCCCGCGTGTGTGTGTCGACCTCGTGGGTTTCTGCTTTTTATCCCCTCCTATGGGGCAGGGGGTGCGTCCAACACAGATGCTTTGACTCATTGCACCTGCTGCCCGCAGGGGAGGTTTTGGCCTGTAGGAGAAACACCCAAGCCAGATTACTTTTGCCTCGAAGGAAAGATCTTTATAAAAAATGGGAGCGCCTTTAATCTTTTAAACCCCTGTTTTTAAGTCGATAGACAGATGGTCTATCGATCGGCCGGCTGGCAGTAAATGAAACACGACAGAACAACCAACAACAACAAAGGAGGGGGGGGAGGGGAGGCAATTTGCTAGCGAATTCTTGCTAATCATAATATATATATATATATATATATATATATATATATATATATATATATATATATATATATATATATATATTGTCACTATGTGTACCAAGTAACTGGTTATTACACAGCTAATCACAGATTTCAAAAATACACCTCACTTCAGCCAGATACCTGAACTCTCATAACAAAAGATTTATGACTGAGTAATTCTTGATAGTTTACATTTTGCTTGATTAATCTAATTTCTTGATAAATTAAAGTTTTGTGATTTAATTTTGTTTAATAATTTAATTCAAGAATTACTTAAATTTTGTGTTGTTTTCAAGTAAAAGTAAATTTTTCAAATTGTGAATTCTAATTATAAATTTTGAATTTAAAAATAACTTGGCAAAGTGATAAACATGTTTTGTTCCTTTAGTTTTGCTAAAGTGAATTTAGACCAGGAAAACAGTTAAAGTTGTTTGATGGAGTGATGCCCTTTTATTCTAGTATATCTCTTGTTTAATATTTGAAACCTCACTGTCCTTTTGATAAACTTAGTTAGATTTTTCATGTGATTAATGAGCTTTTTAAGGGATCACTGTTACCTTTGTTTCTATTTCATTCCTAATAGTGTTTTTGTGACTGCCTATCAATTTGAAATTAGTCCTGGAAAGCTTGTAACTTTTATTAAATAAATATCTCTGCTAGATACCATCCAGTTTCAGTGAGGTCCTGTCAGCAATATATAATTGATAGGCAGTCACAAAAACACTATTAGGAATGAAATAGAAACAAAGGTAACAGTGGTCCCTTAAAAAGCTCATTAATCACATGAAAACTCAAACTAAGTTTATCAAAAGGACAGTGAGGTTTCAAATATTAAACAAGAGATATACTAGAATAAAAGGGCATTACTCCATCAAACAACTTTAACTGTTTTCCTGGTCTAAATTCACTTTAGCAAAACTAAAGGAACAAAACATGTTTATCACTTTGCCAAGTTATTTTTAAATTCAAAATTTATAATTAGAATTCACAATTTGAAAAATTTACTTTTACTTGAAAACAACACAAAATTTAAGTAATTCTTGAATTAAATTATTAAACAAAATTAAATCACAAAACTTTAATTTATCAAGAAATTAGATTAATCAAGCAAAATGTAAACTATCAAGAATTACTCAAGATTTGAAAAGAAATTCTTTGTAAATGAAAATTAAATCAAGTCTGCAGCATTAAATTATTAAAAAATATTTAAATGCTAAGTAAATAAATGTTAAATCACTAACAAAAATCAAGAGATTGCAAACACAAGGACACAAAAATACACAAAAGATTTATCAATAATAAATTTGTCAAAGCAAAAATTTCTTAATACACCTAAATATACCATGGTAATAATAAGTAAAACTCACTTTACCTTACACAAGCTTGTGAAAACCTTGGTAAAATCCCTTTGCAGCTGCTGCTTTAGTTTCACAAAACACACTTTTTATATGGCGCCTTCCAAATGTATACACTTTCCCTATACTCAGATCTCAAAAGCTATATTTAATACCAGTGACCACAGATGTATTATCTTAAAAATGAGATACAGAGAGAGACTCTCTTTTTAAGAACGAGAGAGAGAGAGAGAGAGAGAGAGAGAGAGAGAGAGAGAGAGAGAGAGAGAGAGAGAGAGGGAACCAAACTGATCGGTCTCGGAAATAAGAATGAAAAATTAATCTGAGGATTCCAGTAGAAATTCAAGTCATATGACTTCATTAAGGCATTTTGGGTGTGAGATACAAAATTTCTTCTGGAAGGAAGATGACGTAATTGAACGCAATCAGGACAATACTTGTTCGTCTCGCAAAATTGCAAACATGACCAGAGCCATGAAATCTTACAAAACATGATCAAACTGATGGCAGTTGTTATTCCCGGCCTGTCAGCACGTTATCTTCTGCAATGACAGTTCAAGTGAAACAAACCTTTGCTTGGGCACACGTGTTCCTTATACTACACTTTATCAGGAAAGAAATTATTAATTTTAAATTATGTTGTTAATTTACTTAAATCACTAGCTTTGGAGATCTGATACTAAACTACATACGATATTTCAACAATCATTATCATTACACATAATTCATGATAAATGAAAGGGTAAATATTACATATTACAAGGCCACATCATGAAAATATAATATATATATATATATATATATATATATATATATATATATATATATATATATATATATATATATATATATATATATATATATATATATATATATATATATATATACACACCTATATAATATATATATATATATATATATATATATATATATATATATATATATTTATATTTATATACATGCATACATACATATGTATATATTGCTGACAGGACCTCACTGAAACTGGATGGTATCTAGCAGAGATATTTATTTAATAAAAGTTACAAGCTTTCCAGGACTAATTTCAAATTGATAGGCAGTCACAAAAACACTATTAGGAATGAAATAGAAACAAAAAGTTGGCAGAAGGGGAAGAGGTAAGAGGTGGGTATACATGGCAGCGTGTCTATACTGTGAAGAGTGTTACTTCGGCGAAAGTGGCAAATCCTTGCAAAGAGCGAGGCAAACAACATTTACAAAACATAAGGCACTATAATCAGACTTCAGCAGTTGCCAAACACTGTTGGGAAAAAGACCACAAAATAGACTGGGAAAATATGATTTTTTTGTACAGGAACACAAACAGCATGGCCAGGCTGACTGTAGAGAATGCCTTCATAACATGCACAAACAGTGTAATGGCAGGCAACACTGGAAACGGATTTGAAGGCAGCTTATCAAGAAAAAACTCATACTCTACAATGGAAAAGAAATGCAAAAACACAAGAAACCACATGGAAAATTCACACCTGGAAAGAACTGTGGGCAGAGAAAAGCCGAGGTCACGTTGGCGGGGCCACACAGGGGACGGAGGATAATCGCTTTAATCCACTCCCCCACACACATATAAATACAACTGGACCATGTGTCCGGTCATTCGACAGATACTTGACGGTGAGGACTGTTAGTCCTGGAAAGCTTGTAACTTTTATTGAATAAATGTCTCTGCTAGATAGCACCCAGTTTCAATGAAGTCCTGTCAGTTACTGTATTAATTGCACAGATAATTGTGATAAAGTTTATATATTTAAATATATATATATATATATATATATATATATATATATATATATATATATATATATATATATATATATATATATATATATATATATATATATATATTAAGTTATTGCTTTAGTGGCATCAATAAGTTTCTTGCAGGTATCTTCATACCGACCAAGGTCCACGATTCTCGTTCATCAATTTCTGGTGAAAAATATGCAGACTTCCTTCTTCCATTTATTGATTTTTGTCGCGACAGCTGTTTCGCCTGTTATGACATTATCATGCGACTACTGACTTACAACCTGGTCTTTCAGCCTATCTATATCATCGTCTGGGTACTGGTTGCTCAAGGGATTAAAAGCTTAACCATTTCAGTGCATTCTTTCGGGTACAAAGAACATATACGACAACAAAAGTGAAAGTTTAAACATGTGGTTAAATAAATATTCAAAATATAATACAATGTGGTAGTGTTTCCTTAAATATATGTTTAAAATTTAGTTAAATCTTACTTGTTAGTTTGCAAATACAGAAAACAAGATACAAAAATAAATAATATTTAATAGCGCATGTAAAGGTACAAATAAAAAAATTTCTGTTTATACATAAATGTGTATAATATTAAATTTGTGTGTATGTATATGTCCAAATGCTCTACGCTGATTAATGGCTGGAAATTCATGTTGGGTGGAGTCTCAGCGACTTAAACAAGCGGGTTACTTGGCCTTCGCTGGGCTCTGTCGTGTTCTCTAAGGGGCACAATGTGCCCGGTGGTTTGGGGTTTCTCTCTGGTCCCTGTTGGCTTGCGCATTCCTGCTGCTGGAAAATCAATGCTCAGTTTCACCATAAAGCACAGCCAGCAGAAGACTTTACCGTTTCTTGATGTCCTGGTCAAACAACAAGAAGGACAATTTAAAACAACTGGCTATACAAAAGCAACGAACACTGGCTGTTGTTTGAACACACAAGGAGAATGCCCAGACGCATATAAAAAGTCAACTGAGTGTGTATGCCAATAGAGCCTTCACACGCAGCACATCGTGGAGAGAGATCCATAACGAACTTGACTGAATTTTCCAATTGTTGAAAAACAACGGCTATGCAAAGCAAATCATTGAAAGTACAATAAAAAAAGAAAATGGATGAATTTTACCAACCCAACATGACGGCAAGAAAGGAGAGTCTGATCATTTACCTTCGTCTTCATTATGGGTCTGCATACAAGGAGGATTGCTGCGCACTACGTGGGATAGTAAACAGAGGTGTAACCCCAAACGCCTTCTTCGTTTTAACGTGCTTTTATACCCATTTTTATATGGGGTAAGCACGGTGCCTTCTTTGAAGGACTTTGATTTGGCAGTGGGGTAGGTGTAACCCCAAAAGCCTCTTACCGCAAAATGAGCCTCAGAACATATAGTAAGCCTAACCTTGTAGCAGCCCTAATAATGAAGAATAGCACCACGGCAGTGGGACCAAAGGAGATGTGCACGAACGTAGTTTACAAATTCACATGTCCAGAGAAGATGTGTAAATCTCACAGCCAAACTACATCAGGCGCAAAACAACGACCCTTCGGAGACATATGATGGCTCATAGAAATCAAGGAGTCATTCATCAACATTATATACTGTAGATGTTCATGACATGAAGCCATCTCTATAAGAGCTGATAGAAGGCACCCAGGTCGTACACAGAGAAGATAACTATGGTCGCCTCTTAATAACCGAAGCAGTAAGCATTGCTATCCAGAAACCAACCCTGAATATTCAACAAGAGTCAGATCATATACTCACCTCCAGCAGGAGAAGAAATGTACGAGCCAACAGGGACCAGACAGCATGCCCAGAACCACTGGGCACATCGCGCCCCTTAGAGGATATGAGAGCACCCAACAAAGGCCAAGTAACATGCTTGCTCAAGCCGCTGAGGTCCCGCCCAACACGAACCTCTAGCCATTAATCACCGTAGAGTATTTGGATGCACACGTTTTATGATGTCATGACATTCCTGCTAGTTGCGAAAGCAGTGTGATGTTCAGTGCTAGAAAATGTGTTTACTCAAGTGATTAGTGGTGACCCATCAGCAGGCAGGTAATCAGAGTTTGTTAACCTGAGGTGGGGTGAGGTCGCCTAGCAACAGGCCATGAGAACAGATACACGTCCTCATTCCTCTTTGGAACATTCTAGAAGGAATTTCTAGTTTTAACTGGTTTATAGGTGGGGCATTGAGGCATGTGGGTTCGTTTGTACATACCTGTGTGTGCCTCAAGCTTAGACCTTTTGTGGAATAATATTTTATTCTGCCTTGAACTGTGACATAGCCAGGACGCTTGGGTTCGAACTCTTGCCTGAATGGAGAGTCTTAAAGATAAACTTTGATCGCATTATTTTCTATTTTTATTTTGTATCATTGATTGCATTATTTTATTCTCATGTATTTTGATGGTGTGAAAACATAGTGTGCCCAGGGTTAATAGGAGATACTTTTCTTGCACAGATGTTTCACATCTATGGGCTTGAATGATACATGTGTGCCAGGTATGGCAAATATGGGCGCATGTGTGAGCTTCTTAGAATTTGGCTGTTGTGGGAAACTAACCAATTGACGATGGACTTGAAAATAAAGGGACTTTTGCAGTGACAGTGTAGAGACGGGAGATAGTCCCATTAGTGTTAAAATGGTGTAATGCTTTTGGGAAGTCGTTTATTTGCTTGTATCTTTTTCTTTCATTATGACTGGTTATCATAATTAGCCTGTTTATGTTAGTTTTCTTGTAGAACAAACTTCATTTTTGTCAAGGGGATTTAATTTCACACATGTTAGCTGAAAAGATTTATATAGAATTTAGAGAGAGAGAGAGAGAGAGAGAGAGAGAGAGAGAGAGAGAGAGAGAGAGAGAGAGATTCTGTCCAGTTGCCACAGGAGAAGTTTTTGTCAAGGCCGACTGGTGAAGGACGCACTTGCCAATCGGATCTCGGGGTTCGGATCTCGGGGTGAGTAAAAAAAACAAAGTTGTATGTTTTTTTATACAACATATACACTGAAATTTAATATTTTACACATTTCTGTATAAACAGACATTTGCTTATTTGTACCTTTACATACACTATAAAATATTATTTATTTCTGTACCTTATTTTCTGTATTTGCAAACTAACATGTAAGATTTGACTAAAATATTAAACACCTATTTAAGGAAACACTAGCACATGGTATTATATTTTGAATATTTATTTAACCACATGCATAAACTCACTTTTGTTGTCATACATGTTCTTTGTACCCTTAGACAACGCCCTGAAATGGTTAAGCTTTTAATCCCTTGACCAGCCAGTACCCAGACCTCAAGGCCATTCTCCCCACACGATGATATAAATAGGCTGAAAGGCCAGATTGTAAGTCAGTAGTCGCTTGATGATGCCATCAAGGAGAAACAGCTGTCGCGACAAAAATCAATAAATGGAAGAAGTAAGTCTGCGTATTATTCACCAGAAGCTGACGAATGGGAATCGTAGACCTTGGTCGGTATGAAGTATACCTGCAAGAAACTTATTGATGCCACTAAAGCAATTTAGTAGGTGTGAATTATTAAGTATTTTTCATTGAGGTTTACCATGCTTGTAAAAGTTTGGCTGTTGATATAGGGTGATTCTTAAGACCACTTGGGTCATATCTAGGGGAGGGGCCAAGGTCACATTCCATTAGGGGGGTGGGGGGGAGCGCCCCCTTTTCCAGTATGGGGTAGCCTTCGTAATTCCACTATTTTTTGGCGTAGAGTGCTGATTTTGGGCTCAAATGTCTCAGAATAAGGTGACGAGAAGGTATTTTATTCTTTTGTGTTCAATAATGTATACAAGTGGCTCCCAACCTGGGGTCCGTAGATCAAATTGAAAATTTCATATATCATTTTCCTTCATCATGCTTTTTCTTTTCATATCAACTTCCATTATACACACACACACACACGCGTACACACACACACACATATATATGTGTATGTATGTATATACACACGAGAATAAGCACAATGAGAGAAAAAGATATTGTAGTTACATACAGGCGGTCCGTAGGGAAACCCATTTAAATGAAAGGGATCCTTGGTAGCGAAAGTGTTGGGAACCTCTGATGTATATAATAGCCTACAGCGAATATAGGAGATGTCATTAGGACTTTCAATCCCTTTTCATTATATTACAGTGATTTTTTTCTTTGTCTACATAATGGACTGGTCAAAATATATATGTCAAGAGGTAACCAAGGAGGACTTGGTCTGTCCCTCAGGAAACAAAGGTTTGGTCGACAAACATGAGACCTCTGCAGGCAGATTTTGTAGCAATGGTTGATACTTTTCGGGATGCTGGGTATCCGTTGAACTTAACAACTGACCCAACTGTTGAAGAGTTAGTTCAAAATCAAGCAAAGTGGCATAAGAACTGTAGAAGGGAGATCCGAAGGGATCGTCTTGACCGCCTTATTCCACCTTCAATGGCTTACAGCGAGGAGAAAATATACCACTCAAATAAGTCAGCCATTGAGGACTGCATCCTTAATGAATTATGTGATGATGAAAACGACTCCAATTCTTTGTATCGGTATGATGCAGTTATTCGTGATGGAGGGAGGGGCCCTCATTCATTTTTTGACTCCTCGTGGAATTCACACCTTCCAGGATTATGGTTTAAACCAAATGCTCAAAATCATTCAAATGGAATTGCGCAAAGCTTGCCGAGTGGATGTTGTTTGGGACTGTTACCGAAACATTCAATCAAGGAACAAATTCGCAGTGACAGAGGTAAGGGGTCAAGTTTCTCCCAACTCTGATCCCTAAGAACTGGGGTGAGTTTTTACGGGACAGTAAGAACAAGACCGAGCTGTTTCGCTTTCCTACAGAAACTGTGGTGCAAGGAGATAGTGGCATGGGAGATGTTTACATAACTGATGTTGACAACTACACAGTACGCCATATTGGCCCTGGGGAAGAAATGGATGGAGAATTCAGACAGGAAGAAGCTGACACCAGAATTTTAGTACATATTCTCCACGCACTGAAGTCTTCATGCACCCCTATTATTGTAAAGACGTCAGATTCTGATGTTGTGGTAATCTTAATTGGCCACTATGGTAGATTCCATGGAATCAACGAAGACTACCAAATTCATGTTCTTTATGGAAGTGGGAAAAAGAGAAGAATTCTAGATATTGGCTCAATGACAAATGCACTGGGTCCTACCCGATCAATTGCACTCCCTCTGCTTGTCACAATCACAGGATGTGACACAACTTCTGCTTTCAAAGGAAGAGCAAAAGCAATTTGTTTTAAGGCATGGAAAAGATCTTCACCAGAACTGACCGTAGTTTTCTGTGATCTTGTGCAACAACCCTTCCAGACATTCAGTGAGGATTCGGCTATTTTCAAGGAACTTGAGAAGTTTTTGTTAGAATTTATAGAGGAAAATCTGGACCTATATCAATGACTTCCGCCGCATTATGTTTTGTGAAAGAATTCAAAACGTTGAGTACAGTCCTCCAACTCAAAATGCTCTCGTGCAGCACTGTCTTCGAGCAGTGTATCAGGGAAGTGTTTGGGGTACGGCCCATGACCCAAAAATGGAAGAACCTGACCCCTGTTTATATGGCTGGAAGAACTTGTGAAGTGTACTTGCCGTAAAGTTTGTTCTCATATGTGTTCATGTGTAAAAGTGCATCTTAAATGCACAGATTTATGCAAATGTACGTGCTAGTGGAGATTACAGAATGGTTTCCTTCATGGTAAAAATAAGTACTATATGCAGCAAAATACTTATAGAAACCTTCATGTTTGTTCTGTATTCGATGTCTGCCTTAGAAAATTGGTAATTTTGTTTTTATTTCAATCATACATAAAGGAAAATTATCATTATTTTTCATGACATGTTATATTATGATCTGTTTTCTGTTTAAATCAGCGTATCATTCCCAAGAATGTGTCTACTGTATTCGGTGTCCGCCTTACAAAAATGGTATGTTTTTTTTTATTTTAATCATACATAAAGGAGAATTATATTTATTTTTCTTGATATATTATATTATATCTGTTTTCTGTGTGTAAATCAGGGTATCATTCCCAAGAATATGTCTGCTTAGGCTATTAAATTCTGTATAATAAATCTATATTTTGCATTATATGTACAGTATATATAAAAATCACATTTATATGCTTTTGAAGGTAAATTTTGTGTTTTATTGATTAGAGGTCCCCCAGAGATCAAAATTACTTTGTGTTAAGACATAATAAACAATATTCTCGGTCATTTGAGCCCAAAATCAGCCTTCTACCGAAAAAAACTAACGAAATTATAAAAGCTAACCCATGGTGAAAAAGGGGGGCTCCCTCCGACCCCCCCTAATGGAATG
>JANJGK010000011.1:10269241-10301741 GCA_039081455.1 Macrobrachium rosenbergii | reverse complement strand
GATATTTTTTTTGCGACGAGGTTGCGAGCCCCATGTCCTCTCTCTGACACCAGCTGATTGTGGCACCCATTCTCACCTCCCCCGTAGGTAGTTGGCAAGTCCTGTCAGTGCACTTTACACGGTGCACTGTAGGCATTACTTGAAATTCTTTTGTAGCGTCCCTTCGGCCCCTAGAAACAACCCCTTTTATTATGAAAACAGGTGAGCATCGACCTTTGGAAACTGGGAAAAGAAAAAAACACAAATTGGAGGACAAATACGAGTATATTAGGAAGCGCATAGTTTAGGAGCGCATGCTTTTTATTGTACCTACGTTCATATTCTCGTTCTTCCATCTTAATTTCCACCCTCTCCCAACAACTGTTTCAACATTATTTCCAACGTTGAAAGACCTCACAGGTCCCAGCAATTGGCCTTTGGCCTAAATTTTATATTCGAATTCCTATTCACAGCTCTGTTGATTGGTCGGGGGCTGACAGAATCGAGCCACTGACCTTGAGTATAAAGCCCAGAAAACTAACAATAAACGATAAATCGAAAATCCCGCTTGTAAACAGTTGCTTAACTTGATTCTAAACCTCGAAAACAATGTTTTTAACTTCAGAAACTTCGTGGTTATCTATTATGACCTTCCTCCAACTAGGATGAAAGTCTCAGTGCTAAATGAAAACCGAAGAGGCTAAATGAATGTTGCAATGTTGCAAGTACTCGTCTGGAAACGAGGGACGAATGATTGAACAACTGTAGTATTCTGTAAGTTTACTAATAACTAATTTTCGCTGTGCTGTGGGAAAATGAAACCAATAAAATGATGAATAAAAGGAAAGACTTTTATTGGACGCTATTTGGTGACAGCTAGTTCTTGTAGTAATGAAAGAAATAGAAATTACGAATACAGGACTTTTTCTGGTGTGGGGAAAATGAAACCAATAAAGTAATGAATAAAAAGAAAGACTTTTGTTGGACGCCATTTAGTGACAGCTAGTTCTTGTATTAATGAAAGAAATAGAATAAGTTGAGTAACAATAGTTTCCCGTCAAGTAGTACAACAAATCAAACCGCTTATTATAAAATTCCCTTATGGCTGCCAGGTCTGAGTCGGAAGACAACATTAATATCCACTAATGATGAGAGTGTCAGACAGACAGCTATAGGGGGCCCAGTAGAAGACGAATTTTACGGTGGTCTTCAACGGTGGGGCGGAGAGCCTTTGTTTCCTGGCTGGCAGGGACTCTCCTCCAGGTAGAGGTGGGAGTTCCTCCTTGGAGTTCCTTATTCTTGGCCCATCCAAAAACCGCCGTTGCCATAAAGCCCCCCCCCCCCCCCGGCTCCTTCCCTCCTCTCCCCCTCAGTACGATTTATAGCAGGGTTGTGGCAGGACTCTGTTTTATAGACCCCTAAGTTGCGGCAGCCCAAAAAAGGCCTTCTAACATAACAACGTTTTAGGCTATTCTAGAGACCTTGGTGGTGACAGTCGCTCGCTCGCTCACTCTCTCCGGATATTTTATTGCCACAAACAAAAGAGGGGAGGATACTAAACAAGAGCATGAACTTGAACAAAAACAAAAAAAATATGAGGAATCTCTCTCAGAGTCCTAATGACTGTTGCTCTGATGAGTCTTGCCTTTTTAGAGGAAAGATAAGCTGCTAACGTCTTCGCTGGGTTACGAAATAGCACACGGGAACTGTTTGAACCTTTGGACAGACTATGGAAAGGGGAATATTTTTAAGCTCCATCGGTCAAACGATGACAGTTGTGTTGGGGCAGCTGACAAATGTTAGACAATTTGAAAAATGAGATGGCGACGGAGAGGAATGTGGGAGTCAAGATTTCATAAATAAAAGGAAAATTCCATCACTTTTATTTTTATTCAGAATGACTGCACAATCTTGTGGAGCGAATATTAGGCCCGAAATTATTTTTTTCTTGGAAAAAAAAAGGACCCAAGTGCGAATTTTGGAGATAACAAAGCAAATAAGAAGATATTTTGAATAAAGGAAATAACAACGCAAATATGGTAATATTTTGAGTAAAGGAAATGACAACACAAACAAGATATTTCAATAAAGGAAGCAAAACAAATAAGATATTTTACACAGCTAATTAATAACTTAGTAATGAAACTCTCATCTAAAATAAAGAAAAAACTCCTTAATGTATTAGATGAATCAAAACCCAAAGTGATCTAGATTATACGGCCCCTTTACTTCTTATACTTCTTTTCAGCTTGATTCATGGTCGGGGACGCTGTTTTTATTGAGTTTCCTCCAGCTGTTTCTATCTTGAGCAGCTCATTTCATCATTGGCTTTGGCAGAAGTCTTAAGAACAGAATCCATTCCTGACTGTAACCTTCCCTGTTTATTCGGGCATGGGACCGGCGCTGAGATGGGCTTTTTGCCTCCCCAAAGAGGGCAGGTTATAGAGAGCTTAATTCTACTGATTTATGTTATTATTCAGTACTATTGGCGTTGCAATCTCACGGGAAATACTAATTTTTTATAAGAGTTGTACCGCGGTTATTATTATTATTATTATTATTATTATTATTATTATTATTATTATTATTATTATTATTTCACTTTCCCCATCACCATACGTCTGCTGGAACGGAAGTCCATCATTTTTAGAACCGTAAGAGATGGTATTTCATCTGTCTAGTTAACGCGAGCGCGCAAAAAAAAAAAAAAAATAAAAAACGTCAACCCCCAAAAAGTCTTCTAATGGACCGTCTCTCTCTCTCTCTCTCTCTCTCTCTCTCTCTCTCTCTCTCTCTCTCTCTCTCTCTCTCTCTCTCTCCCCATTGTGCATCGCCGGCGAATCCTCGAGGAAAACGATAATAAAGTTATTACCGGAGTCCCGAGTACAATTATTGGATTTGTCGCTCAAAAGGCGACGAGGCGAGTGGAGATAGAGTCCGCGGAGTGGCTCCAGTCCTTGAACCTGCCATATATGACCCCTCTTGCCCCCTAATCCCTCTTAACGGCGGTATATCTTATCAGTTAAGGGATGAGGATGGTGGGGGAGGGGTAGGGGGAGGGGGGAGTAGAGGCAAAATTTGAGGAGAAATGAGATATGATGGGATTACTTCAAGGAAGAGTTCAAAGAGGATCTTGACAGTAATGGCAAGGTCCTGGATTTAGACTCTTGAGGAGAGGCTACCCTTTGCAGACGATAATAGTTCTGCAGAATATTAGATAAATACTTCTAATACTGCTGCTTTTAAGTCTGTAGTTGCTGCTATTGCTGCTGTTACTGCATTTGCAGCTTTTACACGTAGCACATGTTAGGTGTATATTTCCATAGGACTATTTTATTTTGAAACGCATTTTGCTCTGTGTAGATTTGAAGGCCACTGGAAGTTATTCCTCATCGAGGCCTTCACGCCTAATACTGATTATTATTATTATTATTATTATTATTATTATTATTATTATTATTATTATTATTATTATTATTATTATTATTATTGTACACCAAGCTGCAACTCTCTTTTGAAAAAGCAGAATACTACAGCCCCAAGTGACCCAAAAGGGAAAAACAGCCAAATACTGAAGAAAGTGTTGAGAAGTAAAAAGCAAACTATAACTGGCCGAGGTATTTTTCAGATGCCCTTGCACTGCAGCTTGCAAAACGTTTTGCAAAGGGAAAAATTCAAATATTCTGCTTTGCGTTCTTCTTTTACTAGATTGCATGTGGAAACTTTATTATGTATACCTATTGTGGTATGTTAATTTTTTTATGTTTAGTTAGAATTGCCATGTAAATTCTGAAAAATAATCCCTAGCCAAAGAAATTAATCACATCAGTAAACAAGTAAAAATGGGCTGAAATTTCTTCGGAGCAATCGAATTTTCTGTCCAGCGTATAATGCTGTATGAGCCGTGGCCCATGAAACTATCACCCACGGCCCGGTGGTGGCCTGTCTTACAGCGGTGCCAGACGCACGGTCAGGGCTAAACTTAACCTTAAATAAAGTTAAAACTGCTGAGGCTAGAGAGCTGCAATTTGCTATGCTTGAGGATTGGAGGGTGGATGAACAACATACCAATTTGCAGCCCTCTGGCCTCATTAGTTTTTAAGATCTGAGGGCGGACAGAAAAAGGGCGGACGGACAGACGAAGCCGTCACAATAGTTTTTTTACAGAAAACTAACAAGTAAAAAATGCACCGAAGTTTCTTCGGCGCAATCGATTTTTCTGTACAGCTGCCACAGCGTATAATCAAGGCCACCGAAAACAGATCTATCTTTGGGTGGTCTCGGTATAATGCTGTATGAGCCGCGGCCCATGAAACTTTAACCATGGCCCTGTGGTGGCCTGTCCTATATCGTTGCCAGAAGCACGATTATGGCTAAATTTAACCTTAAATAAAATAAAAACTACAGAAGCTAGAGGGCCGCAATTTGGTAGTTTGATGATTGGATGGTGGATGATCAACATACCAATTTGCAGTCCTGTAGCCTCAGTGGTTTTTAAGATCTCAGGGTGGACAGAAAAAGTGTGGACAGAGAAAAGTGCGGAAGTGCGGACCGACAATGTCAAGACAATAGTTTTCTTTTACAGAAAACTAATAATAATTAAGGTAGATAATCCTTTATAGAATTCACTGTATGCAGACATATGGGTTATTTGTAATATAATAGAAAGTAATTGAAAACTTTCGTGAAAGTTTATTATCAGTGCTTATCCACCGGAACACGTGACAGACCCACAGACTTTTTTTTAGTTTTCTGTAAAAGAAAACTATTGGGATGGCTTTGTCTGTCCGCACCTTTTCTGTCCGCTCTCAGATCTTAAAAACTACAGAGGCTAGAGGGCTGCAAATTGTTAAGCTGATCATCCACCCTCCAAACATCAAGCATACCAAATTGCAGCCCTCTAGCCTCAGTAGTTTTTATTTTAGTTAGGTTTAAATTTAGCCTGGCACTGCTAGAGTTGCCGGCCGCCGACGAATCTTCACTTGAGCGCATCTAGGGAGCAATTGAGCGCTACCCGGCCGTGGTTGAGAGTTTCATACTGCAGCACATCGAGTCTTTCATACAGTATTACACGCTGTACAGAAAACTGTATTGCGCCGAAGAAATTTCTGCGCATTTTTACTTGTTTTGAGTTATCCAGAGTAAATCTCTCACTTCGTAATCTTACTTCATGATTCCCTGACAAAATAGACTTACCTTCAAGCATTAACTTTAAGAAGGAGAATACTTGGTTTTCGTGGACCCCCCGCCCCCCGCCTTCCCATTCCCATTTTTTGATTAAAGACCGTCGGCGAATGCAGCTTCACTTCGTGACCGTTGGCGAATGCAGCTTCACTTCGTGACCGTTAACGACTTGGGGTCGATCGCTCGTCTGTCATTCTCTCTCTTTCTCTCTCTCTCTCTCTCTCTCTCTCTCTCTCTCTCTCTCTCTCTCTCTCTCTCTCTCTCTCTGTCAGCTTATCCATTTACGATCTGTCCCCTTTCTTTGTGCCTGCTCGTCTGTCGGCATCTGAAGTGATCTAATGAAATCTCTCTCTCTCTCTCTCTCTCTCTCTCTCTCTCTCTCTCTCTCTCTCTCTCTCTCTCTCTCTGGGTAGAATAGAGTTTTGACAGAATTTCGTGGGATTATGCACATGTCAGTTTTCTGCTTCAGATGTGCTACCAGCTCCTGACACAGGTAATGATAATAATAATAATAATAATAATAATAATAATAATAATAATAATAATAATAATAATAATAATTTATTATTATTATTATTATTATTATTATTATTATTATTATTATTATTATTATTATTATTGATAATGCACGACGAAATTGGTTTCGTCTTTTCCATTTTTATAATATTAAGAAAATACAATTTTTTTTCTCAGTTTTTGGCCGATACCCCGGTCTTTTTTTAGATGAAAAATAATATTGATAATAAAATAATTTCCCGGATAGAACTCTCTAGTTCTCCCTCATGGTTCCATCGTGATGTCAGTTTCAAAGTTCTGAATTGTCAGAGCTATTCATGACCCCATTCCGTAAAGGATAGTAATAAGAGGACCAACGAAAATTCATCTCGAAATAAACTATAAAATCATTTTATTGTTTCTTGGCTGAAGTTGCTGTAGTAACTTAGACGGCGCGTTGGAACTTTCATTCATTTTTCATACTCCTGTTGTGCTGTCAATTAGACAGGTCTGTCTGCGAAGCATCGTGGCTCATTAAAGGTGAATTTCGCGGAATAGTTAAGAATGAGGGTGTAGAATCTGGAAGGGTAATAAATGATGATGATGAGAATAGTAAAGTAGAATAATAATAATAATAATAATAATAATAATAATAATAATAATAATAATAATAAATCCACTATCTGTGGAAATATATGTTTAAAATATACGTATGTAAAGCGAGAGGTTCCGAGAACGTGCTCCATTTTTCTTTTAAAGGAGAATTAAGCAGGTTCTCAAAAGTATAGTTCCTTTTATATATATATATATATATATATATATGTATATATATATATATATATTATATATATATATATATATATATATATATATATATATATATATATATTTATATAATGTATATATGTATAATTTTAATATATATTTACACTAACATCATTGTGGATTTGTTCACCATTTTAGTGTCCCATGCAATTATGGGGTATTTTTAATAATAATAATAATAATAATAATAATAATAATAATAATAATAATAATAATAATAATAATAATAATAATAATCTCACAACAAATGATTGAAAATCTGCTGTATTTTCGTTCAGTTTCACCTGACGTGACCTTTTGGCTGCAACAACAACTTGATCTAATTCATGAAAGCTGCTGCTTAATCCCCTTAAGAGATTTTTGCACTGAGGGGAAAGAAAATGGGAAGCAGAGAGAGAGAGAGAGAGAGAGAGAGAGAGAGAGAGAGAGAGAGAGAGAGAGAGAGAGCGTAGAAAAGTCGGGTAACGCCGGATTAGGGAAATGAAGGAATTACTTCTTGCTATAAGAATATTATCGGGTCAAGGAGAATGAGGATCTATATTCTTAAGTCTTTAATTAATGAAGATCTTTATTCTTAAGTCTTTAATTAATGAAGATCCATATTCTTAAGTCCTTTATTATATGTTTGCATTACTTCCCTACAGCAATTTCCCTTGTATATTGATAATCTATTTACATTTTTATATAGTTTATTACTAATTTTTTTTCAATATTTTTTTTCTAATAATTGATCTCATCACTCTGTATTTTCAATTACCTGCTGTTGCTTCTTTCAAATGAACGCCATTTTCTTTGGAAGCTTTCAAATGAACACCATTTTCTCAGGAAGCTTTCAAATGAGCACCATATTCATTGGAAGCTTTCAAATGGACACCATATTCTTTGGAAGCTTTCAAATTAACACCATATTCTGTGGAAGCTTTCAAATGAACACCATTTTCTTTGGAAGCTTTCAAGTGAACACCATTTTCTTTGGAAGTTTTCAAATGAACACCATTTTCTTTGGAAGCTTTCAAATGAACACCATATTCTTTGGAAGCTTTCAAATGAGCCCCATATTCTTTGGAAGCTTTCAAATGAACACCACATTCTTTGGAAACTTTCAGATGAACACCATATTCTTTGGGAGTTTTCAAATGAACCCCACATTCTTTGGAAGCTTTCAAATGAACACCATATTCTTTGGGAGTTTTCAAATGAACCCCACATTCTTTGGAAGCTTTCAAATGAACACCACATTCTTTGGAAACTTTCAGATGAACACCATATTCTTTGGAAGCTTTCAAATGAATGCCATTTTCTTTGGAAGCTTTCAAAGAACACCTTATTCTTTGGGAGTTTTCAAATGAGCACCATATTCTTTGGAAGCTTTCAAATGAACACCATATTTTTTGGTAACTTCAATTTCAAGTCAGTGGCACCTGTGGGCGTGTTCCATATGAATAGGGTTCAGCTTCTGAATAATAATAATAATAATAATAATAATAATAATAATAATAATAATAATAATAATAATAATAATAATAATAATAATAATAATAATCCCGGTCTTTCGCTTTTCGAATGCTCTTTCTGTTTCTCATCTTCCATTCCTTTCCCTTCCTCCTCTCCTTTTCTTCTTCTTCTCCTTTGGTGGAGATAAAAATAAACTGATGCACCACAGCATCAAATGCTCATGAAAGCATTCTTGAAGTTCAGTTGCTCGTGTTTCAGTATTGATTGGCCGGTTACTGCACTCTGGCGTCAATTTAATGGTGAAGGAGCCATAAATCTTTAATGAGATATATGAATGAATGTATGTATGTATTAATAAGTACGTATGTATGTGCGTAGGTAATATTTTTTCCATGCACCTTCGCCTAAAATGTACAGTCTTTCTGTTTTTCAAGTTTGAAGGGATGGGGTAGCTGGTCCCACGCCCTTTTATCTTTATCTATCTATGTACTACTCTGTCTATTAGTTTGTCTATATATAATTGTTGTATGTATGAATAATATATATGTGTGTATGTATTTATCATTATTCAGAAAATGAACCCTATTCATATGGAACAACCCCACAGGGGCCATTGACTTGAAATTCAAGCTTCCAAAGAATATGGTGCTCGTTAGTGAGTAAGAGAAGGTAAAGGGAAATACAGAGAGAAGAGATCTCACTTATTAAAAAGAACAGATACATTAATAAACAGATAAAATTGTGTTAAAATGCAAGGAGAATAGCATCAGGGTAGTAATGTTTGCATCATCGCTTGAACTTTTGAGGTTCCAGTTGCACGACTTCCTCAGTAGGGAGGCTGTTCCACAATCCAACGGTGTGAGGAATAAAGGACCTCTGGAACTGGGAAGTTTGACAGCGAGGTGCATTTACTGCATATTGGCGCTGCTGTTCAACGAATCTGGTTGCTCTCGGCAGGGAAAAAGGGATCAGGGATCAATTGTGAATATGGAAGATATCTATTAAAATACAGCTTATGACAAAGTGACAAACAAGCGACCACCCGTCGATGGTCCAAGTCATAACTGCTAATGTTAGGAAACAGAAACCTACCACCACGAACAACTCTGTCTAAAAGAGATAAATCTCTGGCAGAAGCAGACAGCCACACCGGAGAACAGTATTCCAGTAAAGGAAGCACAAATGACCTAAAACAGTTCGCATTGATTTTATCACTGTTATAAATATATGAGGCCTTGAGAAAAGTACCTAACTTTCGTGCGGTATTTGCTGAAACTTTCATTAGATGTTTCTCAAAAGTTAGATGGGAGTCAAAAGTTACACCTAGAATAGTTAAAGCTTCAGAGTCATTCAGCAAAGTCCCTTCCACCTGAAGGGGAGGATGGAGTGGAGAATCTATACTAGATCAGCTCATCAATAGTCTTTTCGTTTTACTGGAGTTCAGTGTCATACCCCACCGACTACACCATTCACTGATCCGGTCCATGACCCGATTGAGGCTGAGGGCAGCTTCATTTCTCTTGTGGAGACTGTACTACACCCTCAAGTGTTGCATCATCGGCATACTGAACAATCTTGTTTTCCAGACCAACAATCACATCGCATGTATACACCAAAAATAAATAGTGTACCAAGAACACTACCCTGCGGTACTCCGGACGGAACAGGCCTTGGTTCACTAAAGATCTCACCAACAGCAACTCGCTGCTGCCTACCTGTAAGGAAATCATGAAGTTATCCTAAAACATATCCACCCACGTCAAGATTCTAAATTTTATAAATGGGTGCCTTATGATTTACTAAATCGAAAGCAGCACTAAAATCTACTTGAATTACTCTGCACTCAGAACTCTTGTCAAGGTTCTCTCGCAAATGGCATGCAAAGTCTAAAAGAGCATCGCAGGTACGTAGCTACTTTCTGTATGCATATTGACTATCAGCTAACAATCCTTTAGGTTCCACACACTTATATAGTTGCTTAAAAATAAGTTTTTCATCATCTTCGGAGAGCACGGGGAGAATAGAAATTGGCCTGTAGTTACTGTAAAGATACTACGTCGGCATAAAAATTTATAGAATCTACTAATCTTGGGAGACAATACACTAGAACACAAAGGGAAGAAGCCATCAGGATCTGCATCCCAGCTATCAAGATTATCCAGAATTTTCTTAACATCCCTGGAGCGAAATGCAAATTTTGTAAGAATAGGTTCATGATGACAAGTATCAGGGAGAGGGACATCCTCAGCTGCTTAGCTTCAAAAGCTCGATGAAGCAGTTCAGCCTTTTCCCTAGGACCAGTAACCATTCCACCATCATCTGTTAGTATTGGTGGAATGGAAAGCGAGCCTGACCCAAAGATAGATGATGCCAATTGGGACCACCTCAGATGAGGCCGAGTAATTCCTTCAAGTTTTCTCTTCAAGGAGGAGTTGTAATTTCTCTCGGCTGTATAATAAGTTCTATTAACAGCGCGGAGACTCAACAAAAGTAACGTAATTTTCATTTGAACGATTTCGTCTCCATGGGGTGAATTAGGTCTGTTTGTCATGGTAAGCTCGTCTACATGTGTCATTAGACCATGACTGGTCATTTGTCCTGAATCTGATGGCCTTTCTAGGGACCAGCCTTATTAAAATAGCCATCAGCATTTCATTTAAGGTCTTCTTGGGATCAGGATGTAAGTATATATAAATATATATACATATACATGCATATACGCACACACACGCACACACATATATATATTATATATATATATATATATATATATATATATATATATATATATATATATATATATATATATATATATATATATATATATGTATACATAATATAAAGACAAATGTGTACGCATGTACATTTGAACCCTGACATTATTCTTTCTCACTAGGTGCGAATAAGCTTCATAAAACGTGATTGCTGAAGGCAATCACGAAGTACAGATGACATTAAATAAAAAAAAAAACAGATTAAGCCTCTTAGCAATTCAACATTACTCGTAATCCCAAGTCATCAACATTGTCTCTTCATGTTTGTGTACTTCGCTTTCTGTGTTTTGTTACTTGATAGAGAAATACTTTTTAATGTATTAACAAATGAAATTGAACTTTAGGGAAATTTTTTTTTATGTTTTCTTGAATGAAATGTTATCTCATGAAGATTTCAAAGCATATTTTGAAGAGAGAGAGAGAGAGAGAGAGAGAGAGAGAGAGAGAGAGAGAGAGAGAGAGGCCAGAATTTGTAATTTGCTTTATTCTTCGGCGTTTAGCTGGTCCCCTGGTATAGTGGTTAGTGTCGTGGCATGCCACTCAGATGTCGCGGGTTCGCGTCGCCCCCAGGGCGATGAGAAATCACTGTTACTGCTGCAGTGTCGGGTCTGCGGTGAGAGGTTGAAACCATCATTCTTTGGAAGCTTGAATTTCAAGTCCGTGGCTCCTTTTGTGTGCTTATTCCGTGTGAATAGGTTTCATCTACTGAAATAATAATAATAATAATAATAATAATAATAATAATAATAATAATAATAATAATAATAATAATTTCTGGAATCACTTAACCTGACACTTATCTAGAGGTGTTGTTCTGTGCGTGCGTGCGTATGTATGTCCTCAGGTTTGGAAAGAAGTTTGTTGCCAAGTATCGTAGTAAGAAAAATGTTTTTTTTTTTTTTTTTACCGTTGCCAATGAAAATCTTAAGAAGCATATATGCATATATATATATATATATATATATATATATATATATATATATAAAAAATCTTATATAATGTATATGTATGTATGTATGTATGTATGTATGTATTATGTATATATATAAAATCTTATATAATGTATATGTATGTATGTATGTATGTATTATGTATATATATAATATATACATGTGTGTGTCTTTGTGTGTGTGTGTGTGTGTGTACATATCGTCAGAGGGACACAATTCTTTTTGACAAGAATAAAATGAAAAGAAAAAAATACAGCTGATCCTTCAGAACAAACACACATATAATGAGTAGGCCTACGGGTGTGTGTTCCTCGGGTATGCGCACAAAAAACAGAAAAAAAAACATGTATGACCGCGGACTTAGGACGGATCTTCAAGTTATAAAAAGAAGGGAATTCAGTATTATTGAAAGAGAAAATTCTCCCAGAAGGAAATGTTCACAGACCGTGTTTCTCAAAAGCCAAGAAACCTACCCTTGTTAGGGGCTGAAGAAGAGTGAGGGCTCAAATTTCTCAACAGGTGACTCCAGTATTAGGTAGAATATAAAACTCGGGACTCTGAAGGCAAGACACGAACCCTGGCCTAATATCAATTTGCAGGTAAAGAGGAAGCAAGGAAGTAACAAGGTGTCTTGCACCTCTGTGCTTCCTACAGTCTTCCACATCGTTTCATGGTGGCAGAGAAATTTCACTGCATATAAAGTTCACCTTATTGTTTAAAGCCTGAAAAGAAAGAACTCCAAGGTCTCATTATACTAAGAACGAAAATATTAATAAAATTCGTAACAATTTGGGAAAGTAACTACAGACGGCTCTTTGATGGCTATGTCAGTTTCTTGACGAAAAATGTCAAAATATGGAGACTACCAACAAAGAAAGGTATGCATCTCTTATTATCAAAGAAAGGCACACATCTCTTATTAACAAAAAAAAAAAAGGCATGCATCTCTTGTCAAGAAGGAAAGATATGCATCTTTCATTAATATTAACAGAGAAGGGAATACATCTCTTATTAACAAAGAAGGGTATACATCTCTTTATTAACAAAGAAAGGTCTTTATCTCTTGTTAACAAAGAAAGGTCTTTATCTCTTGTTAACAAAGAAAGGTATACATCTCTTGTTAACAAAGAAAGGTCTGCACCTCTTCACAGAATCTAACAAGACAGGCAGGCAAGGATTTCGGTAAATACCGAGGGGTAGGTTAAGCGAAAGTGATCTGTGATTTCCGTTAAGGCGATTAAGCGCTGCCATTTACCCCAAAGGAAGCCTAGTGTATGCCGAGTCTCCGGTAGAGACCTGCGGTCACATTGGGAATGAGATTATGTGAAGTACGAGGCGAAATAGACCGAGCGTCTGGCACAAGGCAAACGTTAGAGGTCCTCGGAAATGAGATGGATTTGTAGGGGAGCTGCGACAATTAACAGTCGAAATACGGGCTTGTCCTTGTAGGGGTCACTCAGAGGAGATGGATTGTAGAGAATCACTGGGAAAAGATGGATTTGTAGGGGATTTAGTTCGATTAAGGCTCGCAGTAATGGGGTTTTCTTATATGGAATCTAAGTACATATAGAGGAATGTGTGGTGAAACTACAGTCATTGATATTCATTATTTTTCTTCCGGAAATCCACCAAGGAAAGGTGTAATTTAGGTGGATACCCTACAATTAACAATCAAAATAGTTAATTACTTTGTAGGAGTACATCAAAATGAGATAGATTTGCAATCGAACTGCTACTGTTAATTCAATACACGACCTTTACTATGTAAGGACTCGCAAATGAGAGAATGGAGTATCCCAGTTATGAACTAAAACGCGAGCTTTACCTTGTAGTAGTACAGGGTGATTTATTGATTTATAGTTACTAAAACTAGCGTTACAACATCTAAGTTATTGACGCCGTAGTAGTACACGGCAGAGTTGGATTGGATCCTGGGGAACTCCCACAACTGACCCTGTCTGTCACGCATTAAATAGTTGTTCACATAACAGCAAATAACAGAGGCGGTGAACAGGAGAACCCCTGCAGACTCAATAGCACCAAACCTCCAGGAGAGATGAGAATTTATTCAGACTTACAAATTTATTCTTTTCTTAGCTTCATCAGATGATGTACTGGAAATGAGCTCCTGACCTTGAAGAAGTATGGGATTAAGACTAAGGATCTGCTCACTCTACAGCAGAGTTCCACATCGACTGCAGCTATAGCTACACATAAAGCTCAGTAATAGCACGACAGCTTCCCTAGTACCCTTCTGGGTTTTTAGAGCCTGTTCGAATACTTCTGCTACTATAGTCAGCAGTCTTTAGGCCTCTTTTCTCCCAAAACATTTTAATCCGGTTTTCTCAGCCAGTCGTCATCCAGCATTTCTACATAACTCGGTTTCCTGACTCATACGCTACAACTTTCATCTTGTTTCTTTCATCTCCACTGGAAAATCAAACTTCACTTCTGTAAGGGGGAATTGGCTTAACAGCCCCTTCAAACATACCAACTGTCGCTCCAGTTAAAACGCTTCTTTTCTTCAATTATTCTGTGATTTTTCTGCATAAGCTGCTGGAATAAGGGTGAATGGTGAGAGAGACTAGATGGGCTGGACAATATCAAATCTGTAGTCGAGTTTTTTACCTGTAGAGTGTCGTTCCTAAACACCAACAGAAAAGAATATAATAATATATATATAAATATATATATATATATACATTATATATATATATATATATATATATATATATATATATATATATATATATATATATATATATATATATATATATTTATATATTCACCTATTCCCCTCTTTCCTTATGTTGGAGGACTATCAAGTATTACCCATCTGATTCCAGATTAGTGCATTAGGATAGTTTACTATCGCAGTTGTGGCTGTAATTCTTTACAATCAGCTGACCTACATACATGAATCACTGCTCAGGTCAATTTTAGCGTATAAGGTTACAATAGAAGTTGCCTACGTGAGTATATGCGCGTATGTGGGGAGGTGGAGGGTGGGGGAAGGGGGGCAACATATCGCATGACGTGTGAACCTACTTGTTACTGAAGCCATTAGAGTCTACTATTGAATTCTCTCTCTCTCTCTCTCTCTCTCTCTCTCTCTCTCTCTCTCTCTCTCTCTCTCTCTCTCTCTCTCTCTCGTTCCATTCAGATATAGTCGCAATATGTGATTACTGCCACTTGTTGAAGCTATCAATTAGACGACGCCATATTGCGAATGAAATACTCCAAAAAGGCATGAAAGGTATTACATCAATTAGCCCGCGCATGTAAATGGGTATTTCGCTTTGTTTGTGTAATTGTCTGATCCCCCGGTGTTATGGCTCCTCTGATCCGCCACCTGTGGATCATACTGCTTTTTTTTTTTTTTTTTCGTAACGTATGCAGCCGAATTTTATTTCCTCCATAAAATAAACAATACCGAAGCAATGTTTTTATTTAGGAATATAACTGTACGCTGGAGTGTAGGCATTTATTCTCAGAGTTTGTGAGGTTTTGTTGATGATCGCGTTACCTGCTTTTCCGTCTGTTGGTGTTGTAGGCATCAGTGTCACGTGCGCAGATGTTGAGTGCATTGAACCGAATGTCATTTTAGGACAGTGGTTCTCAACCTTTTTTTGGCCCATGCACCCTTCACCATATATCAGAATGTCATCCCCCTCCCCTTTCCAAAATTGCCTGCCTCAAAAGGTGCATTCCAAATAATATGCAACAAAACACTAACACAAACACACAAGATAGCGGAGAGAAAACTTGGCGTGACCTCTCAGTAGTGCGGACCGATGCGCACTTCGTTTTGTGTGGTCCTAGACCCCGTTTGAGCCTGCCAATTTGCGGTTATAATACCCCCCCCCCCATCCCACTGAAGCTGGGAAATTCTAAAAGAACTTTTTAATGGTTTGGTTGGATTCTGCTGTAGCATTAATACCTGATTGCTCTATTATTAGGTCGGTATCTTTTTCTTTATAATCAAAGTATTTATCATTTACAGAAATTCAGAATTTAAAGAAAATCCACATTTTCTCGTCTCATGAATTTGAAGTTTTATTTGTCAGTGTGATTCCTAACACGCGAAGTGATTGTTTGAATGTGTTTGCAAATTGCATATCAGGAATGATGTTCCAGTAGTGTCTCTTAGCCATGGAAGGTTCGGTATAATTGTAAGTGCACTCTTCTATTGGTGTGAAGTGCTAATAGAGTGTATGTTGTCTACCATCCTCAGTCAACTTATTTCACAGATATTTCGCCTTCATTCCCCTTCGACCCTCCCGCAAGAAATTGTTGACCTCTGTGAATATTAACTTGCGTCAGTTCCAGAAACTTACCTCTTGTTCATTCCCCTCAGAATCGGCTAAAAGGCTAAATATTCACTGCATCGCTCAGTCAGCTTATTGCAAAGATGTCTTGCTTTCATTCCCTTGGAACTGACTGAATGAAATATGTGGTCTCCCCCAGAAACTGTGAAAGTGATGTACGACTATTAAAATTTTCAGTTGGTTCATATGAAAGGTTAACCATTTTAAGTCATGTCTGAAATTTCTTCAAGAATGTGTTCACCTCTTCAGTTATCAGATTTCAGGAGCTCGTGACGTTCAATCGCATGCGAAAAGAGCGACTGTTCACCTCATTGGTAGACTCCACTATTGCGGGAATGATTAGGAAAATGTGTCCTAAACACACACACACACACACACACACACACACACACACACACACACACACACACACACTTCGTGCTCAATAACGCCATTTCTAGGTTTCCTTCCCTGCCAACCCTGTGTAGAGCTGCTATCGTAATACCTGACTCCCGTGGCTGAGAGGCAGGCTGCTCGATTTCAGAAATATTATGAGATCTTCGCTTTCTAGGTTGTTACAGTAATGCCTCGTTTATCCAGTGCTCAGTTAGGCCTCCTCAGAGATCCTTTAAACTGTTTAAGGAAGACGGAGCAACAAGCCCCTAAAAAGGGAATGTGGGAAGGTTGAGAAGGAGCTTGATGTTCCGGTGAGAGAGAGAGAGAGAGAGAGAGAGAGAGAGAGAGAGAGAGAGAGAGAGAGAGAGAGAGAGAGAGAGAGAGAGAATTGTAAATACTTTTCGATCGTTACCGGAAATTGAAAATTTCTAGAAATTACTTACAAGTGTAAGGAAAAAAATTCTTTAATGATCAGTTCGTTCTTACGTGCAATTGGATTGGCTATATATAGTACTAAGTGAGCGGGGTATAATTCAGTTTCTATGTAATAGAGAGTTCATAGGAATCCTGTCATAAGCTATTCTACCAGTATTTTTGCGACGTGCTATGAAATACGATATTGCGTTAAAGAAGAATCTCTGGAGGATTTGCTTGCCAACCCTTAGCAAGAGAACTCAGTAGATGTATAAGAATGTTCAGAGAGAGAGAGAGAGAGAGAGAGAGAGAGAGAGAGAGAGAGAGAGAGAGAGGTGGGAATTCGGGTCTCTCTCTCAGGAGGACAAGCTTCTCAACTAAACGAAATGAGGGTAAATAAAGTTGAAAGAACAAAAAACAAAAGAAAGTAAGTTTATTCACTGTATCATCATCAGCCACACATACAAGCTCTGGCCGTGTCATCAGCAGGAAAAAATCGTGAACAGTCAATAATCACAAAAGTAAAAAAAAAAAAAAAAAAAAATATGCAACGTTCGAAGCTGTCGCAAATTCAGATCGCTCCCATTACCAGAAAAAAGTGGCGAAGAAGAAGAGGAAGAAGAAAAAAGCGATACTGATTGAGAGGTCGGTAGCAAGCGCGTGCGGGTGCGCATATAATGGAGCTACCGTAAACAATGCTACCATCACAACCAGGCGATGAGGCTTCATTTACTAGACAGGCTGCAATCAAGAGAACCATTCAGCCTTCGGCCGGGGCACACTATTTCATTCGCCACCTCCAGCGCCATTCCCTGTGCACCCCAGTACCCATCCCCCCCCCCCCCCCCGTGGTCCAATCACCCCGCCCCCTCCCTCGCTTCCCCCATTAAAACGTTCAATCCGACAAGTATTATAGGTTCGTTCGCCGACTATTTGGGCACATAAGGGCGGCGCTCTCCTATATCTCCCTCCCGCCCCCTCCGCCCCTCCGTCCCCCTCCGCCCCTCCGTCCCCTCCGCCCCTCCGTCCGCTTCCAGTAAGCCATACCGTGCCCTTGTCATACCCCTTTCTCGTCTTCTACTTCTTATTCCTTCTTATCCCCCGCGTTTTATCCCTTCTTTTTGGCTCATTCCTTTTTCTCCCTGTTGTGGCTCTTTTACTTGTTCCATTGCTGTCCGGAACCTTCAAATATTTTTCTTTGTCAGCTTCCTTTCTCGTCTCTCTCTCTCTCTCTCTCTCTCTCTCTGTTCTGTTTCTGGGCGGGACTTTTCCATTCTCTTCCTCATAATTTCTCGACTCAATCCCTGTTCCATCCCTGACTCGAACCGTTCCTGCATTCCTTCAGTCTTCCATTCCTGCGTCTCTCCGTTCCATTGCTGGGGGCATCTTTCTCTTCTCATCTTGCTCCCTTGTAGACAACGTCATTTCTGTTCCATCAAGGGATAGAGCCTTTCTGTTCCTCTCTCCCTTCTCCATCACGGAATAGAATATTTCCATTCCTCTTTCTCTTTTCCATCACGGAATAGAATTTTTCCATTCCTCTCTCCCTTCTCCGTCACGGGATACAGCCTTTCCATTCCTCTCTCCCTTCCCCATCACGGGATACAATCTTTCCATTCCTCTCTCCCTTCCCAATCACGGGATACAACCTTTCCATTCCTCTCTCCCTTCCCCATCACGGGATACATCTTTCCATTCCTCTCTCCTTTCCCCATCACGGGATACAACCTTTCCATTCCTCTCTCCCTTCCCCATCACGGAATACAACCTTTCCATTCCTCTCTCCCTCCCCCATCACGGGATACAACCTTTCCATTCCTCTCTCCCTTCCCCATCACGGGATACAACCTTTCCATTCCTCTCTCCTTTCCCCATCATGGGATACAATCTTTCCATTCCTCTCTCCCTTCCCCATCACGGGATACAACTTTTCCATTCCTCTCTCCCTCCCCCATCACGGGATACAACCTTTCCATTCCTCTCTCCCTTCCCCATCACGGGATACAACCTTTCCATTCCTCTCTCCCTTCCCCATCACGGGATACAACCTTTCCATTCCTCTCTCCCTTCCCCATCACGGGATACAACCTTTCCATTCCTCTATCCCTTCCCCATCACGGGATACAACCTTTCCATTCCTCTATCCCTTCCCCATCACGGGATACAACCTTTCCATACCTCTCTCCCTTTCCCATCACGGGATACAACCTTTCCATTCCTCTCTCCATTCCCCATCATGGGATACAATCTTTCCATTCCTCTCTCCCTTCCCCATCATGGGATACAATCTTTCCATTCCTCTCTCCCTTCCCCATCACGGGATACAACCTTTCCATTCCTATCTCCCTCCCCCATCACGGGATACAACCTTTCCATTCCTCTCTCTCCCTTCTCCATCACGGGATACAACCTTTCCATTCCTCTCTCCCTCCCCCATCACGGGATACACCCTTTCCATTCCTCTCTCCCTTCCCCATCACGGGATACAACCTTTCCATTCCTCTCTCCCTTCCCCATCACGGGATACAACCTTTCCATTCCTCTCTCCCTTCCCCATCACGGGATACACCCTTTCCATTCCTCTCTCCCTTCCCCATCACGGGATACAACCTTTCCATTCCTCTCTCCCTTCCCCATCACGGGATACAACCTTTCCATTCCTCTCTCCCTTCCCCATCACGGGATACAACCTTTCCATTCCTCTCTCCCTTCCCCATCACGGGATACAACCTTTCTATTCCTCTCTCCCTTCCCCATCACGGGATACAACCTTTCCATTCCTCTCTCCCTTCCCCATCACGGGATACAACCTTTCCATTCCTCTCTCCCTCCCCCATCACGGGATACAACCTTTCCATTCCTCTCTCCCTTCTCCATCACGGGATACAACCTTTCCATTCCTCTCTCCCTTCCCCATCACGGGATACAACCTTTCCATTCCTCTCTCCCTTCCCCATCACGGGATACAACCTTTCCATTCCTCTCTCCCTTCCCCATCATGGGATACAATCTTTCCATTCCTCTCTCCCTCCCCCATCACGGGATACAACCTTTCCATTCCTCTCTCCCTTCCCCATCACGGGATACAACCTTTCCATTCCTCTCTCCCTCCCCCATCACGGGATACAACCTTTCCATTCCTCTCTCCCTTCTCCATCACGGGATACAACCTTTCCATTCCTCTCTCCCTTCCCCATCACGGGATACAACCTTTCCATTCCTCTCTCCCTTCCCCATCACGGGATACACCCTTTCCATTCCTCTCTCCCTTCCCCATCACGGGATACAACCTTTCCATTCCTCTCTCCCTTCCCCATCACGGGATACAACCTTTCCATTCCTCTCTCCCTCCCCCATCACGGGATACAACCTTTCCATTCCTCTCTCCCTTCTCCATCACGGAATTGAATCTTTCCATTCCTCTCTTCCTTCTCCATCACGGAATAGATTTTTTCCATTCCTCTCTCCCTTCTTCGTCACGGGATACAACTTTTCCATTCCTCTCTCCCTTCTCCATCACGGAATACTTTTCCATTCCTCTCTTCCTTCTCCATCACGGGATACAACCTTTCCATTCCTCTCTCCCTCCTCCACCACGGAATTGAATCTTTCCATTCCTCTCTTCCTTCTCCGTCACGGAATAGAATTTTTCCATTCCTCTCTCTCCCTTCTTCGTCACGGGATACTTTTCCATTCCTCTTTTCCTTCTCCATCACGGAATACTTTTCCATTCCTCTCTTCCTTCTCCATCACGGGATACAACCTTTCCATTCCTCTCTCCCTCCTCCACCACGGAATTGAATCTTTCCATTCCACTCTCCTTTCTCCATCACGGAATTAAATTTTTCCGTTCCTCTCTCCCTACTTCATCACGGAATAGAATCGTTCCATTCCACTCTCCCTTCTCCATCACGGAATAGAATCTTTCCATTCCACCTTTCCATTTCTCTCTCCCTTCTCCATCACAGAATAAAATCTTTCCATTCCACCCTCCCTTCTCCATCACGGAATACAACTTTTCCATTCTCTCCCTTCTCCATCACGGAATAGAATCTTGCTATTCCTCTTTCTCTTTTCCATCACGGAATAAAATTTTTTCCATTCCTCTCCCTACTTCATCACGGAATTGACCTTCTCCATCACGGGATACAACCTTTCCATTCTCTCTCTCTCTCTCTCTCTCTCTCTCTCTCTCTCTCTCTCTCTCTCTCTCTCTCTCTCTCTCTCCATTCCTTTCGCGTTGTCTCTCCATCCCACTGCCGGCCCGGACTTTGTTTTCTAATAGAAAGAGACACAGTATTGTGTTTGATCAATACCGGTCGCAAGCCCTTGATCCAGAACATACAACTGGCATAAGTGCCAACGTGCCACTCACAGTAATGTGAAATTGTATGAAGTTTCCGTTTGGGAGGAAATTATTTTAGGATTCCGTCAAAAGCCGCCGCGTCCTGCGTTGCTTCCCATGCAAGTCCTGCATTTATTATTATTATTATTATTTTTTTTTTTGGCCTTATTACATTGGAGTTCATATTTTGTTTGAAACGCTGCAAAAGTGATCGCGCTGAACGTTTTAGTTTTCTCTAAAAGAAAACTATTGTGACGGCTTTGTCTGTCCGTCCGCACTTTTTCTGTCCGCCATCAGATCTTAAAAACTACTGGGGCCAGAGGGCTGCAAATTGGTATGTTGATCATCCACCCTCTAATCATCAGACTCACAAAATTGCAGCCCTCTGGCCTCAGTAGTTTTTATTTGATTTAAGGTTAAAGTTAGCCATAATAATGCGTCTGGCACTGGCAACGCTGTCGGACAGGCCACCAGAGGGCCGTGGCTGGAAGTTTCATTGGCCGAGGCTCATACAGTATTATACACTGTACAGAAAACTCGATGGCGCCAAAGAAACTTCGTGGCATTTTTTAATTGTTTCTTTATTCTAATAAATAATTGTTCACTGGTGTTGAAATGAAAATACCTCTGCGAAATGTTGAATTTTGTATATTTGTAATATTTTCTTATCTTTCTTGGAAATTATTATTTGTGTAATAGTTATAGCTATTTAAATTAGGCTATATGAAAATATCAGATTTTGGGTTGAAAACAGTAAACCAATTTTTAAAACTGCTATAAGCTTCATTCATTTTAGCAGACTGTATCTAAATTGTTATGAAGATTTTTTTATTGTTTTGTATTTTCATTATACTAGAATATTATCTTTCCAACTGTAAAAATAGTATCAACACGTTTCAGGGTTTTTTTCCCCCTCGTAGTATACGTTTTCAGGTCCAATATGACATCCTTTCAGTGCTTTTTATGTATCATAGTAAAATCTTTTTTTATTATATTGGAATTCGTGCAAAAATGTCTCGGTGAAATTATTATTGTTTTCGTAATAGGCAACTCTTTGTTTGGGTTTTGATGGAATATTACTGTAGTCAGATTCAGACACTTGTTTACTTTTGTACATAGTTTCAAATAGTTTCCTATGGTATTTATATTAATGCTATTTTTACTGATTTTGATATTCTTAACCTATACCAAGTTTTATGTAAGATTTAAATTCAAATTGTTTTATACTGATATGGCTACTCATGTAGAATACCCAATGTACAATTGGAAATAAAGGATTATTATTATTATTATTATTATTATTATTATTATTATTATTATTATTATTATTATTATTATTATTATTATTATATTATGTGTAACTGAAAATCATATGAAATGAAAACGGAGAGGAAGATGATAATAATCGGTCAGTTATCTTCATACGAACTACTCTATGGGAAGAGAGTAGAAAATAGAGAAAAGGGTTGATTTACTAAAAGAGATGAACAGATTGCTCTCTATTGCGTGGACACAAAAGTAAATATCTAGATTAATTCAAGGGACGTGGATTATCTAAGGGAAAGTGAAATCTCTAAGGGGAAGTGAAATCTCTAAGGGGAAGTGAAATCTGTAAGGGGAAGTGAAATCTCTAAGGGGACTTGAAATCTCTAAGGGGAAGTGAAATTCTAAGGGGACTTGAAATCTCTAAGGGGAAGTGATATCCCTAAGGGGACTTGAAGTCTCTAAGGGGAAGAGAAATTTCTAAGGGGAAGTGAAATCGCTAAGAGGAAGTGAAATCTCTAAGGTTACGTGAAATATCTTAGGGGATGTGAAATCTCTAAGGGGAAATGAAGTCACTAAGTGACCGTGAAATCTCTTAAGGGGACTTGAAATCTCTAAGGGGAAGTGAAATCTGTAAGGGGAAGGGGTTCAGTGTGGCTGCATCCATTCTGGATTTAATTCGGTTAAAAGGTTGACCTGGTTTATGGCACCTTGCCAATAATGTAATTAAAATATATAAGTGAAGAATTTAATCTGGAAATATATATGTATACATTATATATTTATATATGTAATAACCACAATTAAGGACCTCATTTGAGCACTGGCCCGTTTTGGCACAAGACTGCCCTAATCTAAGCAAATAAAAACACAGAAATGTTCTTATAAAGGCCTTCACAAAAACTTCCTGAATTTCACGACGTCTTTACCTAATTATTCATCTTTCAGTCAAATCATCTTTTTTTGTTTAGGTGTAACAGAAACTATAAAAAACTACGAGAGGAAGTAAGTTGTCCTTTCTTAAAGCAGTCAAGTCGGAATTTGTCAGTGATCGTTGTTTTATCCTTTTCAGCGAGGCATCTTATTAGGAAGAAAGGCTTATTGTCGAATCTCTCTCTCTCTCTCTCTCTCTCTCTCTCTCTCTCTCTCTCTCTCTCTCTCTCTCTCTCTCTCTCTCTCTCTCTGTACATATATATATATATATATATATATATATATATATATATATTATATATATATATATATATATTATATATATATATATATATATATATATATATATATATATATTTATATTTATATATATATATATATATATATATATATATATATATATATATATTTATGTATATAATTATTTATATAATGCATATATATTATATTTATATATACACTGTAAATATATATATTATATATATACATATATGTATATATAGGCTACAGTATGTATATATATATATATATATATATATATATATATATATATATATATATATATATATATAATAAGGACGATTTGACCAAAGAAGGATATTGATCATATAACCTTATTCTGTCAACATTATCTGTTGTGGAAGGCTCTCTTGTAATGTATTAAAACGAGGCACATGGCGTTTTGGCGTCCCTTAACACGGTAAGGCAATGAATAAACCGATTAATAAACAGATAAATGTTCTTCCATTGTAAACTTACCAGCATACTGATATATATACCAGTAAACACGCATAAATCCATAACGCCCCCTCATGAAGTTATTGGACTATGAATACCCATATCATGGCGGGAATTCGCCATGACAGTGTAACCTCTGAATACCCGAATAATACCCGTGACAATGTAACCCTTTGTTATCGGACCAGTGGACAACCTTGCTCTTGATCAGATTTACGAGCGGTGCGGCAGTATTCATGCCAAACTTAACAATAAGATTAAGTAATCCCTCTCTGGCGCTGGACGTCCAGATTCTCCATTGAATGGGACGAGAAGAGTGGGGCGAAATGACCTGGATTGATCCCAACTTTCGCAGTGACCTTCACTTCTTCACTTATTGGTGTCGTGGGCTGCTCAGATTCCTGGTGCTGTGTAAGTTACACACACACACACACACACACACACCCCTTAGAGGGGTAGTGCCGTCAGTGCACCTCTTGTGGTGCACTGTAGGCGTTACTTGAGGTTCTTTGAAGTGTCCCTTCGACCCCTAGCTGCAACCCATTTCGTTCCTTTTACTGTACCTCCATTCATATTATCTTTCTTCCATCTTACTTTCCACCCTCTCCTAACAATTGATTCATAGTGTAACTGCTTTGAGGTTTTCCTCCTTTTACACTTCAAACCTTTTTACTTTGTTTCCGTTTCAGCGCTGAATGACCTCATAGGTCCCAGTGCTTGGTCTTTGGCCTAAATTCTGTATTCTATTCAGTTCAATTCTGTAAGTTACGAGAGTCCCTCGGTTGTTAGTTTCATCATTGTTGTTGTCGTCGTTACCGTCTTATTGCGTTTGTGGTTTGATCTGATACGTTGATGTTGTTGCTATACATTGCATTTGGGTTTGGTTTACTGTTTTCCTACTTGTTAGTTTTCTGTAATAGAAAACTATTGTGCCGGCTTTGTCTGTCCGTCCGCACATTATTCTGTCCGCACTTTTTTCTGTCCACCCTGAGATCTTAAAAGCTGCTGAGGCTAGAGGGCTGCAAATTGGCATGTTGATCATCCACCCCCCAATCATCAAACATAACAAATTGCAGCCCTGTAGCCTCAGCGGTTTTTATTTGATTTAAGGTTAAAGTTATCCATAACCGTGCGTCTGGCAACGATACAGGATAGGCCACCACAGGGCCATGGTTAAAGTTTCATGGGCCACGGCTCATACAGCATTATACCGAGACCACCGAAAGATAGATCTATTTTCGGTGGACATGATTACAAGCTTAGCGGCTGTACAGAAAATTCAATTGCGCCGAAGAAACCACAGCGCATTTTTTACCTGTTTTGTTTCGTTCTTAATACAAGGCATTTAATTAGGTCTCTCGAGTTCCGGTTAACAAATTATATGTGGCCTCTTGAACGAAGATAAAGATATGGGGTTGAGGTAAACCGAAGTGAGAAAAGAATTCCAAAGCCTACATCTGTCCTCTTTCTGCGTTTTGTGTATATATATATATATATATATATATATATATAATATATATATATATATATATATATAATATATATATATTATATATATATATATTATATATATATATATATATATATATATATATATATATATATATATATATATATATATATATATATATTTATAATGTAATTACTGACAGGACCTCTTTGAAACTGGATGGTATCTAGCGGAGATATTTATTCAATAAAAGTTACTAGCTTTCCAGGACTCTCCTCATTGTCAAGTATCCCTCAGTAATTGCATTCATGCAGAGATGATTGTGTAAGTGACGAAGTTATTAATATATATATATATATATATATATATATATATATATATATATATAATACTGTATATATATGTATATATGTATATATATGTATATAGATATATGTATACATATATATATATTTATATATATATATATATCTATATACATACATACATACAAAGACAAGGGAGATTTTTCAAAGTAAAGAAAAATATAGCACTTTCAGCTGTGGGCAAGATTTATTAAACCACTGTATTTATGGCAGGGTAAATAAATAAAACAAGCATGATAAAGAGAACAGTTAAAAAAAAAAAGAATAAATGAACGTCCCGAACTGAAATGAAACACTAAACAAGAGAATTATAATATGCGCCCTGTAATTCCGCGCCGGAGAATAAGGCTTGCAACCCTTAACCGAAACGCATTCATTCCATTGGCTCTAACTGCGTCCTCCATCCTTTTGTTTATGGTTATGAATACACCTGACAAACAGACTCATTTGGGTTGGTGAAAGATTAATATAAACGCTTCGCACGACACACGCAATCTCTCTCTCTCTCTCTCTCTCTCTCTCTCTCTCTCTCTCTCTCTCTCTCTCTCTCTCTCTCTCTTTTAATTCCGTGGTAATAATTAATTTGAGGCTGAATCAAAAGGATGAAGGGTAGGACCCGACGTGTGAGAGATTGTATGACCTCGGTTGCATGGGGTCACACTAGATTAACCCCCAGTGGGCTGTCAAAAGCCATAATTTTGTCCAGGTTAGTGTCGTATTTGACAAGTCCAGAAGATAAAAAACAGTTGGAAATAAGAGAGGAGAAAAGGGGCAGTTTAAAATCCCGTTTTCTATGTTGGGAAATACATGCTTCATAACACTGTTTTGAAAAGATAAAGAAAAAAAGCGTTTGCTTTAATCTTTTCCCTTTATACTTTGGCTCAGTTATGTTGGTTTTGCGTTTATTATTCGTTTGTGGTAGTTTGAGTTTGTTTTATTTAACTACTTGTTTTTCTCTAAGGATTTATGGTGATTGTGTATTTTTCAATACCCATTTTCTATGGTGTATTTCTACATGAAGTCTTTGGTTTTCTCAGTGGCTTTACGTTGCGTTAATTTTTTTTTTTTTTTAATTATGCGTTTATTATTCGTTTGGGTTACTTTGGGTTTCTTTTAATTATTTTTTTTTCTGTAAGGATTTATAGTAATTGTGTATTTTTTTCGATACCCATTTTCTGTGATTTATTTATGAATGAAATCTTTGGTTTTCTCAGTGCCAAACATTCAGTTAAAATTCACTTGGCTTTAGGTTGCGTTAATTTTTTGTATGAAGTAAACCTTGTGTCAGGAAAGTTTAAAAAGACTAAGACGTTTGCAAGAGGTTGTTAAATGACTAAATGAATGAAACTGTTATGTTTAATTGCAAGATTATTTTTTTGCTTGGCCGAACAAGTCTTCAGCAAGCATAGGTCTAACGCTTGTGCTTGCTCAAGGCGCGCTTTAGACCTGTACTCTCTCTGCTGCAATTTCAGCTGTCGTGTGCAAGCATACACCACTGCTTTTGAGTATCCAGTAGACGGTAGTAGTGGCCTTCAAAGGCACAGCTCGATTGGAAACTGTTTTATGGACCTAACCGTCGTAGTTCGTTCTGACTTCAAAGGGCAGTGAAGAAGTGGAGGGAGTAAAGGGGCCGAATTCTGCAGCAAAAGGCATCGGACCAATTCGCCTACCAGTTGGAGGCCCTTGGAGATCGGCGAATATTTCATTTTTCGTCAAGTCAGAGTCCTGCTTTAATTTTTCTTTTGAAGGAGATAGACTTGCCAAATGTGAGCAAAGTTCGTCACTAACCTCCTCTACAACGAGGAACCGTAGAGAATTTGTAAATATTTAAGTTATAATATAATATGTGGAACAGTCTCCCAGAGAATGTCGTGCAGTTGAAACTTTGGAAGTTCAAGCGAAAATGCAATGCATCACTACCCTAATACTATTTGTCTTGCATTTTAATATATATTTATTTATTTATCAGTTTATTTATTCTTTTCTTTTTTAATTATGGGATCGTTTTTTCTGTATTTCCCTTTGCTCCTCTTACTCCTTCCTAATGAACACCGTATTCTTTGGAAGCTTAAATGTCAAGCAATGGCCCCTGTGGGCTTTCATCTACTGAATAATAATAATAATAATAATAATAATAATAATAATAATAATAATAATAATAATAATAATAATAATAATAATATAATAATAATAATAATATATTTTGTTGAATATGATGGCAGCCTTGGTTGCATTAATCTTGTAGATTATTCGTTCAACTCTTCTAATTAGTCTTTTTTCTTCTTCAGTAACAGAATTGAGTAAAAAAGAAAAAAAGACTAATTGGAAGAGTTGAACGAATAATCTACAAGATTAATGCAACCAAGGCTGCCATCATATTCAACAAAACATGTTTGAAAGAGGGGATTATACCCAAAATAATAATAATAATAATAATAATAATAATAATATGTGGTATTTAGTCTTGCAAGTCCTTGAATACTGGTTATCTGCGCATGTGGCAAAATCCGTTAGAAAGCACGCGGTCCCCTTTTGTTTGTTTTTAACACCAGATACAATTAAAACATCGGTGGAAATTAATCCTTCTTACAAGTAAACCACACACAAATTGAAGTTGCATTGTAGAGCGCTGTGTAATATCCTTAATGTAAAAGATTTCAGTGTTAGGTATTTAGCCTTTTTTTAAATTTAGTTTTTTCTCATGTTTTTTAGTAGGATGTTGACATTGATCCATGCTTATATATATATATATATATATATATATATATATATATATATATATATATATATATATATATATATATATATATAATATATATATATAGATATATATATAATATATATATATATATATATATATATATATATATATATATATATATATATATAAGACAAAATCCACGAAGGAAAGAGAAAGAATGAAGTGCTGCAAGGTCTTTCAACTTCTAGTCCTTTACTCAGCAGGCTGAAGAAATATAATAATAAATTTACAAAGAAAGCTCATGTAAAAGACAGATGGGGATTAAAAAGGAAAATATACGTGCCTGGAATCCAACACAATTGAAGAATTAGTAGAACTGCCAAAACAGGGTTAGATATTTAAGAGGTTTTACAAAGGATTAGGCTCAACCATTCAGAAGCAGGGACAGGACAATTAAAAGATTATAAAGGAAGGTGACTGACCACCAAAAAATGTTAAAAATGTACAACTCAATAATTCTCTTTTTTTAAGTAAACAATAAAAATTTTTGCAAGGTGAACATTTTTACAAAAAAAAATTAAGTTAAACATATGAATACAAAGAAAATATATATAAGGTAAATAATTTGCAGTCAAGTCAATGATTTTATGTTTTAGGTCATTCTTGAGGATTTTCGTAATACAGGGAGGGGTTCAGATAATAAATGCTATGGCTAAGGTTAAAATTACAACTGGAAGTAAGCTGTATAATAGTGGATTCTAAAAGATTTTGTGAAGAGAAATCTTTCGATCTGGCAATCACTGAACTTTCAGTCCAATTTATCCTATGAGAGTTTTCACTTAAATGAATGAATATAGCACTGGATGTGTGGCCTGTTTTGACAGAGTACTTATGTTGTTTAATACGTACATCTAAATCCTTGCTATATTGGCCAGCATAAAAAAAAGGAATATATAAAACATGGAATTTTATGTTATGTTGCTGTTTTCTTTAGGGCTACTTTTTATTAACATCCCTTTTAGTGTGTTTTTTATGAAAAAACGAGGTTGACATTAAAAGATTTTAACAATGATTTTATGTTTTCAAAACCACTAAAATGAAATAATTTTTAGAATCTTTTAATGTCAGCCTCATTTTTTCCTATAATAACACCAAAAGGAATGTTAATGAAAAAATAGCCCTAAAGAAAACAGCAACATAATATATAAAATTCCATATCTGGACTGTCCTTTTTTTTTATATTGGTCAATCTAGCAAGTATTTAGATGTGCATATTAAACAACATAAGTATTCTGTCAAAACTGGGCAAACATCCAATGCTATATTCATTCAAATGAAAACTATCAAAGGATAAATTGAACTGAAAGTTCAGTGATTGCCAGATCGAAAGATTTCTCTTCGCACCAGATCGAAAGATTTCTCTTCGCAAATTTTTTTAGAATCCGCTATTATACAGCTTACTTCCAGTTGTAATTTTAACCTTAGCCCTGGCATGTATTATTTGGAATCCTGTATGTGGAAGTTCATGAATGACCTAAAAGATAAAATCTCAGACTTAATGACAAATTAGCTACCTTATATATTTTCTATACATTTGTATGTTAATATATTTTTTTAAATGTTCACCTTGCAAAAATTTTTATTGTTTACCAAAAAAAAAAAGGAATTATTGAGTTGTACATTTATAACATTTTTTTGGTGGTCAGTCATCTTCCTTGAATAATCTTTTAATTGTCCTGTCCCTGCTTCTGAATGGTTGAGCCTAATCCTTTGTAAAACCTCTAGAATATTTAACCCTGTTTTGGCAGTTCTACTAATTCTTCAATTGTGTTGAATTCCAGATACATATATTTTCCTTTTTAATCCCCATCTGTCATTTATATGAGCTTTCTTTGTAAATCTATTTTTATATTTCTTCAATCTGCTGAGAAAAGGACTAGAAGTTGAAAGGCCTTACAGCACTCCAGTGTTTCCGTTTCCTTCGTGGATTTTATCTTTATATATTCATCACGTTCCATATTTTCGTGGAGTCGCTGAATAGGTTTTCGTGTCACGGGTTCGTGTCCCGACGATACCAATTCATTTATCACTTCTATAAATTCCCCTTCGGCGACAATTCTCCAACGGAGATATCCCGAGGTAGCGTACATTTGTAGCTTCATGATTATATATATATATATATATATATATATATATATATATATATATATATATAATATATATGGGTGTGTTTCTGTGTTTGTGTATATATGTGAATATATATATATATAATATGTATATATATATATATATATATATATATATATATATATATATATATATATATATATATATATATATATACATATATATGTGTATGTATATAAAATCTTAGAGTGTTTATCCTATTACACTGTGTGTAACTCCGTACGTATCACCTCGTATTTATCAAACGCTCCAAAGAGCGTGATGTGAGCATCTATAATTCTAAATGGATCTTTATTATTTTTTTTATCTACTCCTATGGCCACGTTCCTCGCTTTGCTCAGGAATACCAACACTTCAGGCGTACGAAGACGCGCGTCGCCGTGTTTGCATTAGGTTTAAGTACTTGAGGATCTTCCTATCAGAGAAAATAAGGGCATAATCCCCGAACGCCGAGCCCCAAACATTCACCCCGGCAAAATAAACGGTTAGGCTCGTTAAATCGTACAATTCAATAAGCCCCCATCGACATAAGTGGCGAACTTCATTTTGGCCCTCTCGAAGCATGTCTGCTGCGCCGGCGCTCGACGACCCTCCAACAGTTGTAAATCACTTAAACAGTAAATCACTTAAACAGTAAATCACTTAAACAGTAGCCAGTGCGAAGATAAATGTAAATGTGTGTGGATGCAACAAATACGTTTCGTGCCCATGTCTTCGTTTTATGGCCGTCATCATCATCATCTTCACAATAGCTTTCTTGTCTCCCGACGAAAGAATAAAGTATACATATAAAAAATGGGGTTGGGGAAAGCTGATTGCAAAATAAGGGAACGCGAGCCGTCAACAAGATAATTGTGGTGCCAAGGTGCCCTGGTATAACTGCTTGCAAAAGGTCAAGAGTTAAAAGCCGTAAGAGAGAGAGAGAGAGAGAGAGAGAGAGAGAGAGAGAGAGAGAGAGAGAGAGAGATTGGAAGGAGAAGGGACACGCAATGACATTCGCGTTACTTGTTATGCATGGCCTCCCACTTATTTTATTTACGGGCTTTTGGGCTTTGATTGCCTCAACTGATACAAATAAAGACGACGAAGGCGTTTGTAGCTCGGCGTCGCGGCCGCTGGTTATACTGAAACGGATCCGGGTTGAAAGCAAGGCGTCAGCCCCAACGGGTGTCATGAAACTGATCGAGGGTTGAAGATTAAAGGAGTCTTTTTTCTTTCTTTCTTTTCCAAGGGGTGACAACCAGTGGGTCTCTGAAAAAACGTATCGGGAGACAAAGGGAAGGGGAGGTTTTTCAAGGCTTCACAACCAACGGAACTCTGGAAACGTATCAGGAGGCAAAGGCAATGGGAGGTTTTTCAGGGTGTCAAAACCAGTAGGTCTGTGAAAGAACGCATAAGGAGATAAAGGGGAAGGGGCGGTTTTTCAAGGCTTCACAACCAACGGCACTCTGGAAACGTATCAGAAGGCAAGGTGGAGGTTTTTCAAAGTGCCAAAACCAGTGGGTCTCTGGAAACGTATCAGGAAGCAAGGACAAGGGGAGGTTTTTCAAGGCGTCACAACCAATGGGTCTCTGAAAAAACATATCAGGAGATAAGGAGAATGGGAGGTTTTTCAAGGCGTCACAACTAGTGGGTCTCTGGAAGCGTATCAGGAGACAAAGGGAAGGGGCTGTTTTTCAAGGCTTCACAACGAATAACACCCTGGAAACGTTTCAGGAGGCAGAGGCAAGGGAAGGTTT
>JANJGK010000011.1:10261741-10264241 GCA_039081455.1 Macrobrachium rosenbergii | reverse complement strand
TATTCGCGCGAGTCAGAAAATTACTTGAGCTTTCAGAAAAAAAATATTCTTATGAAACTGGAGCACACTTGAAGAGCTTCAGCAAGAAATAAAGTCCAGCCTCATTATGAATCCCAAGATCATCGGCTTCTCTCTCTCTCTCTCTCTCTCTCTCTCTCTCTCTCTCTCTCTCTCTCTCTCTCTCACTGTCAATTACGCACCCCTTGGCCACTCGATCTTAAGCATCCGGATATTGGTGTTTTTGGATGCTGGTGGATTGCGAGGCCTTTCCTCGCTTCCTCTCGAGTGACTCGGGGGAATTTTTGGGTGACACCCAATCACTCGACTCATTATTCTGCGGATGAGTGGCAAGTTGCGGAATCTGTTTTCCATTACCTTTTATTTGCTCTGTTTTTCATTACCTTTTATTTACTCTGCTTTTCATTACGTTTTATCAGCTCTGCTTTTAGTTTTCTGTAAAAGAAAACGATTGTGCCGGCTTTGTCTGTCCGTCCGCACTTTATTCTGTCCGTGCTTTTTTCTGTCCGCACTTATTCTGTCTGCCCTTTTTCTGTCCGCCCTCAGATTTTAAAAACTACCGAGGCTAGAGGACTGCAAATTGGTATGGTGATCATCCTCCTTCCAATCATCAAACAGACCAAATTGCAGCCCTCTGGTCTCAGTAGTTTTTATTTGATTTAAGGTTAAAGTTAGCCATAATCGTGCTTCAGGCAACGATATAGGATAGGCCACCACATGGGCCGCGGCTCATACAACATCATACCGAGACCACCGAAAGTTAGATCTGTTTTCGGTGACCTTGATTATACGCTGTAGCGGCTGTACACAAAAGGCGATTGCGCCGAAGAAACTTAAGCTCATTTTTTACTTGTTTCGTTTGTGGTCGACGTCACCTTTTTTATTTGCTCCAAACTTTTTTGTTTCGTAATTTCGTATATTCGCGTCTTTGTATTCATTTGTGTTTTATTATTCTTTTTTTTCGTAATTTCATGTATTAACGTCTTTGTTTTTATTTGTCTTTTATTATTCATTGCTCATAAGTTGAGTAATCTATTTCCGTTACCTTTTTATTTCTCTATTTTTTTTTTTTTGTTTATTCAACGTCAGTTTTTATTTGCGCAGTTTTTTATATTTTCGTATATTCGGGTCCTAGTGTTTATTTATTGTTTATTATTTATTGCTCCTTTATTTTCAGACAGTAATTATATTTCAATTTCTGACATAATCTTGTATTGGAATTTGCTTACCAACAGAATGATGAAATTAAGTTACAGAATAGACAGGGAGTAAGGTATAATTTATAGACTTGTTTTGATGAACCCTTTTCATTTTTTTCAGTTATTTTGACATATGGAAAAACGCCAAAGAATTCTAAAAAAAAAAAAAGACAAAGTTTATGACAAATTTGTCATAATTGTTTTCCCGTAAAATTTCTGTAATTTGTCATGTATTTTTTGTATTTATTAGATTCTGTGTATTAAGTGCAAATAGAGGTTATGTATGTTTTTAAGATGAATTTTTTTTATTAAAATTTTAGTTGTTAGAATTATTACATTTTATTTCTTTTATTTTCATTTTTGGAATACTTGATAACGTCAGGATTGAAATAAGCAAGAAAAGGGTCATATGTGACATTAGACTGTGAAATAGGTTATTATTATTATTATTATTATTATTATTATTATTATTATTATTATTATTATTATTATTAAGGAACCTTGCATAGAAAACGTCACGACTGAAATAAGTAAGCAAAAGGTCATATGCCATATTAGACTATGTAGTAGGTTGTTATTATTGTTATTATTATTATTATTATTATTATTATTATTATTATTATTATTATTATTATTATTGAGCCTTCCATAGAAAATGCTAGGATTGAAGTAAGTAAGAAAAAGGTCATATGTGATATTAGACTGTGTAGTAGGTTATTATTATTATTATTATTATTATTATTATTATTATTACTATTATTATTATTATTATTATTATTATTAAGGAGCCTTGCATAGAAAACATCAGGATTGAAGCAAGTAAGCAAAAGGTCATATGCGATATTAGACTATGTAATAGGTTGGTGTTATTATTATTATTATTATTATTATTATTATTATTATTATTATTATTATTATTATTATTATTATTATTATTATTATTATTATTATTAAGGATCCTTCCATAGAAAGAAGTAGTACCCAAATCTGGAAAAGTAACGAAAACAGATCTGGGAAAAATTTCAGATCCTTACAGAGAAGCAATAAAGCACAAAATGTGGAAATGAAAGCAATGACGTGAGTGACCTTTAAGTAGATGTCACAAGCGTCAGCGATGTCATGTGTTGTCTTCATAAAGATAAGGATTTCTTTACACAAGAATAATAGACTCTCTACTTCCTATCTGTTTCAGGGACCGCCGGTCATCATTATTCTCAAATATCTTTCAAACTAATTACTTCATCGAAATGGTACTTTGACACAGTGTACAAGACACCTCCCGC
>JANJGK010000011.1:10244241-10251741 GCA_039081455.1 Macrobrachium rosenbergii | reverse complement strand
TTATAAGACAATGAAAATATTTTATTTTCCACTAGTCCGATTGAATTTTGTTTGACTTTTTTTTTTATTTTCTATCAATTGTTGTCGGTGAATTGTGCACTCGATAAACTGAGCATGTCGATGAACTGTTGTCGATGAACTGTTGTCGGTAAATTGTTGTCGGTGAATTGCTGTCGGTAAATTCGCCTAGACCCAATATATATATGTATATATACTGTATATATATACACATATGTATATATATGTACACACAATATACATACATACATACACTTGCACAGTCACCAATACACCTATCATAAGAGAAGTGGATATAATTGGTGTTAGCCTATCTGTTGGCAATCAGCAAATACTTTGGGATAAGGTTCCTTGCCCCATGCCATCGTGCTTACTGTAATGGGTGCTGCCCACCACAATAAGAAAGAAAAATAAAATTAAATAATTTACTGATGTGTGAAATGGAAGTAAGAGGTTATCATACAAAACGCCCCTGAATCCTTCTACGCAGTTCGTCAGTGACGTCAGTGACCTAAGCGCGCGAGCTCGCACGTGCTAGTTTATGGGTACTGGTTTGTGAATATTCAGTAGGTCTAAACGACCCTTATATTTTCTATTTAGTCTTCTGTAACCAGCTCGTAACGGAAGACAAGAGTGAATATGGACAACACACTCCTGACCGGAATCGAGCACTTTACAGGACTCGCACCAAAACAAAAACAATTATGCATGATTAAAACTTTAGGGAATCTACTCACATTAAAAACAAGAGGAGGTCTCACTTGTTCAGCAAACAAACGCGAGAGAAGCAACCGCTCCCAAGAAGAGCAAGCAAGCAAGCAAACAAACAAACAAACGGCAAGAACAGCAGGGAACAAACGTGAGACCGTGTTCATAAACACGGCTGCGAACTGTGCTTGTGTATACGATGGAACAAAACCCGTGTTAAACTCCGGCCATGAAATTGTAAAAATGTTTCAACATTGTTTGGATGCAGCTTGCAATCTGCATTCACATTATTTTTTTTTGTGGGGGGTGGGGTGGGTGGGGAATTGTACAGCAAAATTCGTGGATACTTGTTATTCGTGTATATCATAATCTTTCATTTACGTTTGGCGCAGAGTCAGATAATTAACTCAGCCGCGCTTCAGCACTAAACAGGACCCAACTTTCGCTCTTGGCAAAAATGAAACGAAAGTTGAATAGGTAATTGCGCCGGGTAGTAATAGTAGTAGTAGTGGTAGTAGTAATAGTGGTAGTAGTAGTATCCGAAATAATATGGCTAACCAGAAAATTAGATAGAAAACAGATGTCGAGTTTATTTTTTTTTCCTGCAATATTGATGAACGGTTTCCAAAATCATATTTTAATTTCTGTTCCACAGCAATTCTGGACCGACAATGACATATCCAGAATTACATTTCTTTTTTTTGTAGTTTTTTTTGCTAAAAGCTGGAAAATGCAGTGCATGAAATGTGTGTGTGCGTGGGTACAATTCCAGCGAACTGGAATATGCGAACTTGTATGGTTGGTGAGGTACGCGTAGGTATGAAAGTTCTCTCGTTACTATTATTATTATTATTATTATTATTATTATTATTATTATTATTATTATTTACGAAAAGAAACTATAATACCTTTTATTGTTACCATTATTATCGATGCTCTCGTTCAGTTTAGTTCATTTATCATGACTATCGTGTATATATATATATATATATATATATATATATATATATATATATATATATATATATATATATATATACACATATATATATATATATACATATATATATACATATATATATATATACACATATATACATATATGTTTGTGTGTGTGTATACCACAGGAAAAATAAAACGCTGGATATAAATTCTGGTCGGTTTCGCCTTCATATCAACGACAGTTTTAGAGAACTGATACATAGTGGTAGAGAATTACGATATGCATGCTAGGCAGACAGTGCAAACGCACACATTATCCCGAGGTAAAGTGAATTTTATTTTAAACGATATTTAAGAATATACAGTAAATAAATGTCACGGTGTATTGGACAAAAATTCATAATTAGCCACTTCTTGCAAACTTACCAAGCTTAACTTGGCGGAGGTGGGTTGACATCGTTTCTATGTACAAAAACCTGAATTTGACAGACGTATGCACGACAGAGTCGATATCAACTTATACCTCTCTTGATGGCTAAGTGGCCAATGTCACTGTCTGTCGTTGTTTCTAAGCCACGAAGCGGTTCTAATCCCGCTGATGATGAAGCACTTATCAATTACAATTACCCTTTGGCGTAGGATATTCCCAAGGTCTAGTGAACTGGACATTAAACGATATTTGTGGCTCAGTATTTGCGAATATAAGAAATGTCACGATATATATATATATATATATATATATATATATATATATATATATATATATATATATATATATATATATATATATATATATATATATATATATATATATATAATTTTTTTTTTTATTGGGGTTAGTTGCATTATTTGCAGACATTATCTCCTTGTTTAGACTGTGAATCAGTCTGTACTTCGTTTCCTCTTCAGGTAATCTCAGGAATCAATAAAAATTATTCACTTTTGTTTCCATTTACTTCTTGCAGTCGAGGACCGTTTCCCCACTTATCTGCGGCGTCTTCAGGACTGATTTACTAATTGACATTATCAGTTTACGAATGATTAAACCGGAGAATAATTTTGTTGCCGTTTCATCAAAGTAAATATAATAACAAGTAAAAAATGCGCCAAAGTTTCTTCGGCGCAATCAGTTTTCTGTACAGCTGCTATAGCATATAATCAAGGCCACCGAAAACAAATCTATCTTTCGGTGGTCTCAGGATAATGCTGTATGGGCCGCGGCCTATGAAACTTTAACCATGGTGCGGTGGTGGCCTATCCTATATCGTTGCCAGAAGCACGATTATGGCTAACTGTAACCATAAATAAATAAAAAAAAAAACTGAGGCTAGAGAGCTGCAGTTTGGTATGTTTGATGATTGGAGGGTGGATGATCAACATACCAATTTGCAGCCCTCTAGCTTCAGTAGTTTGTACGATCTGAGGGCGGACAGAAAAAGGGCGGACGGACAGACAAAGCGGGCACAATAGTTTTCTTTTACAGAAAACTAAAACCAAGTGACATAGGTGCTCTCAAGGCATTGTGAATATTGCCTCAGTAGTTTGTACGATCTGAGGGCGGACAGAATAAAGTGCGGATAGACAGACAAAGCCGTCACAATAGTTTTCTTTTACAGAAAACTAAAAATGAGAAAAAAAGCGACAGAAGTGAAAGTGCCTACGGCATCCTAAACGAGCGAATCCAATTGAGAGGTTGTTAAGTGCGCCTCCCCCCTCCCTCCCCCAAAACCAAATCAGTCTAAAAACATGAACAATCATGAAAGTAAAAAAAAAAAAGTTATGAATCGTTATATGAAAGAGCAAATGAAATGAGTAACAGAACCAAAAATTCCAAGCAAAATAAATTCAAGATTGTGAGAGGGGTTGCTGCATGGTTGGTTGGGCCGAATCCTGAAATCCACACTATATCTTTGATTTCCTTTTGGCACTGTGCCAAAATAGACGGGACCACCTTTGGACGAGAGTCCACGCTAGCATAAGGCGGTCTTAAGGTCCGAATCCTGAAATCAACAGTAGAACTTATAACACCTTGCTGCTCAAACTGATAATCTTTGGACTAGGGACCAAGCTGGCATAAGGCCGTCTTAACCTAAAGCAACTAAGCAAGTAGGGTGTAGATGCAGACATATATAAGTCTTGTTATCTGTTAAGAAAATTAAACTTAGGAAGAAAGAGACGGATATTCCTAAAAAAAAAAAATAAGTTTATCGCCTCCACGGTGGCTTACGCTGAATCCCCCTTTACTTACAGAGATAAACGAGGTACAATTAGAAAGATATACGAGATATAATTAGCGAGCTCCATTATACACATTCTTACGAGTATGTCGTGGAAGGAAGAGGTGTCTTGTTTTTTTTTTTCAGTATAGATCTCATCAGCATCATTAAAGATTAAGATGTGTATTTTTTTTCTTATTTTTTTTTTTCGAAACTGCCAAGATAACGTCCCTGGAAATATCAAAGGGATTTTCGTCCTCCTTGGGATTAATGGAACATTTAATACCCCCCAACATTCTCTCTCTCTCTCTCTTCCTCCTCTCTCTCTCTCCTCTCTCTGTCTTCGGGGTGTATTGTGTGTGTGCGTGTGTGGATGGCTAGTGACCTGTGTGTGTGGTGTGTGTATGACATTTGTGTGTGAAAATTGCGTCTGTTCCAGGGCAAAAAATTTTAATGGGAATTTTTTCTATTTCAGATAATAAAACAAGGATGTTAGGAAGATGTGATTTGAGTCCATTAACGCGTATAGATAAATTGGTATGTGTGAGAGAGAGAGAGAGAGAGAGAGAGAGAGAGAGAGAGAGAGAGAGAGAGAGAGCGTCTGTCACAAGGCAAAATGTAAAGGAGAGTTTCCATTTCAGGTAAAAAGATGGATATTAAAAATATATGATTTAAGGCATGTAACGAGTATAGATTAGATAACCAGTGTGTGTGAGAGAGAGGGAGAGAGAGAGAGATAGTTTGCTTCTCTTTTTTCTGTGTTTCTTTTTCTAGCAATGTGGCAGTTTTAAAGACTGTCCTTTTCTCCATTGCCAGAGAGAGAGAGAGGAGAGAGAGAGAGAGCAGAGAGAGAGAGAGAGAGAGAGGGGGGGGAGGGAGGTTTTGTCTGTCCCATAGCAAAATTTTCTCAACTGTGATTTTCCTTTCTCCACTAAAAACAAAAGAAAGGGCATTACGGAAATAAGATTTGGGTCAAATGACGCCTTTGAATAACCACCTTATACTGTTCTCAGTCTGTGCACCTAACGCCTTCCAAAGAGTGTGTGCTTGTGCGTGCGCGCAAACACATGTAAACGTCATGTAACTGGCCTCCCCAAATGACATTTCACCTGCTAATCCTTGAGAGCGCTTTGCCAAAACTCAATTTAATGTTTAAAGAGGAAAATGCTTTTACAATTTTCATGTGAACCGGTTCATGCATAAATGATTTCCTTTACACACAATCACACGATATAGATATATATTGTATAAATCGACACATGAGCACGTGTTACATAAAAGCAAATTTCTGACTCACATCGGGATCGAACTCAGGTCTCATATGAAAGGCCAGGGGCGCTACCAACTGATCACACTGTTGGCAGCGCCCCGCCCATTCATTTGAGAGACCTGGGTTCGATTTCGATGTGAGTCATATATATATATATATATATATATATATAATATATATATATATATATATATATATATATATATATATATATATACTGTATATTATACACAGACACACATATATGGCATAAGTATACATATATATATATATATATATATATATATATATATATATATATATATTATATATATATATATATATATCTATATATATATATATATATATATATATATATACACACACATAGATGCATGCATACATACATACATACGTATTGTTAAGATTATGTTGAGAATTCGCTACAATATCAGGCGTTTGTTCCGTGTTTGTGATTCGTTCAGTAAAATTGTAATAAACGTTCCTAAGAATTAAAAAAAAAATCCTATGCCAAGACAATCAAGTGAAGGATGTTTTTGGAGTGATCTTTACTTAGTGAAGAAACTTAGTGGCGCTTTAAATTTCATTCAAATTACTGGAATTACTTATTCAGGGGGTGTGAGGTTGGAGGTGGGTATAAGCGCTAAATACTCATAATTTATATAAAAGTGGAACGTGAATTAGAATCTCTTGTAATAAAGAGAAAATATAGTCTCTTGAAGTCTGTGATTTGCAAAGATTTTTTTTTTACGAATCTTACGTAGAAAGGCTTGCTTTCTGACTAAAAAGTTCAGCTAATCTACGGATTCTTGGCGTAATCTACCGCGTCAATAGCAGTCAGGGCGAATTAATATCTCGAGACACCACACGCCAGAAAGATAACATAAGTTTCTGCTCCCTTTGAAATTGAGTAGGAAATGTTACGCCGTATGTCTGGATCATTTACGAGATTTCATTCACGTAGGAGGAAGCGTTTATGAAGTCCAGTGCTGGAAAAATCGAGGTATCTGTCGAAAGGTTTCTACATTGAAGTGATGGGCATCTTAACCTGTTATAGAGAATCTGATATAAAGGGGATAATGCCATCAGTGCATCACACGCGGCCCACTGCAGTCATTATTTAAGGTTATTTGCTGCGTCCCCTTGGCTGCTAACTGCAAACTTTCATTCGTTTTACTATACCTCCGTTCATATTCTTTTCTTCCATTAAACTTTTCCACCCTCTGCTAACAATTATTTCACGGTGCAACTATGAGGTTTTTCCTCCTATCACACATTTAAAAATCATTTTTCTCAATAACCGTTTCAGCGCTGAATGACCTTGTAGGACCAGAGCTTGGCACTTGGCCTAAATTTGATATTCCAGTTCCAATTCCATAATGTCTTAGGTCTCGTAAGACCAGTGTAGGTATCTTCGTTCAACCTGGAAGGCCCTGGCATGTAATGTCCCAGGCCTTAGGAGACTGCAGCACCTGATGTCCCTGATCTTAGAAGGCTACAGCACCTAATGTCCCAAGCCTTAGAAGAGCGCAGCACCCAATGTCTCAGATCTTGGAAGACTACTGCAACTAAATGTCCCAAGCCTTAGAAGAGCGTAGCACCCAATGTCCCAGATCTTGGAAGACTACTGCAACTAAATGTCCCAAGCCTTAGAAGAGCGCAGCACCCAATGTCCCAGATCTTGGAAGACTACTGCAACTAAATGTCCCAAGCCTTAGAAGAGTGCAGCGCCCAGTGTCCCAGATCTTGGAAGACTACTGCAACTAAATGTCCCAAGCCTTAGAAGAGTGCAGCACCCAATGTCCAGATCTTGGAAGACTACTGCAACTAAATGTCCCAAGCCTTAGAAGAGTGCAGCGCCCAGTGTCCCAGATCTTGGAAGGACTACTGCAACTAAATGTCCCAAGCCTTAGAAGAGTGCAGCACCCAATGTCCCAGATCTTAGAAGACTACTGCAACTAAATGTCCCAAGCCTTAGAAGAGTGCAGCACCTAATGTCCCAGATCTTAGAAGACTACTGCAGCTAAATTGTTCCAAGCCTTACAACAGTGCAGCGCCCAGTGTCCCAGATCTTGGAAGGCTACTGCAACTAAATGTCCCAAGCCTTAGAAGAGTGCAGCACCCAATGTCCCAGATCTTAGAAGACTACTGCAACTAAATGTTCCAAGCCTTAGAACAGTGCAGCACCCAGTGTCCCAGATCTTGGAAGGCTACTGCAACTAAATGTCCCAAGAATTAGAAGAGTGCAGCACCCAATGTCCCAGATTTTAGAAGACTACTGCAACTAAATGTCCCAAGCCTTAGAAGAGTGCAGCACCCAATGTCCCAGATCTTGGAAGACTACTG
>JANJGK010000011.1:10190170-10244141 GCA_039081455.1 Macrobrachium rosenbergii | reverse complement strand
CATTCAGAATTTGTTACTCCCGACAAATACCACACAACTTGAGGAAAGGTAGACAGCATAAGGTCAAGACATTCAAAATAGTAAGATCTAAAATCATATCTGTAGATTTAACAGAGATCCAAAGTCCAATAGGGAACTGGTGAATCAGGGATCCTATATGAATCGGAAAAAATCCTCTGACTGTAAGTTGAAGTGAGAAAAAGTAAGTCAATCCTGCGACTTGAAACTCTCTAAGAAATTCTACCAATTTCTAGCCTAACATGTGGATCGATATTAGAACTCATAATTAAAATGCAAGGATATTTCCGGGAAGGTCGAATATATATATATATATATATATATATATATATATATATATATATATATATATATATATATATATATATATATATATATATATATATATATATATGTGTGTGTGTGTGTGTGTGTGTGTGTGTGTGTGTGTGTGTTACATATATATGTATATACACACACACACACACACACACACACACACACATATATATATATATATATATATATATATATATATATATATATATATATATATATATATATATATATATATATATATATATATATATATCCCTCTGTACCAAATTCACTTTATCTATGGTATAACGAAAAAAATAATCCCATGGTGAAGTAAATTCGATGTTAACAGGTATTTTTGATTTAATGTTTGTGAGTGTAAAAAGTAATGTTTGAGCCAACAGCAAAGCTCTCTATCTTATCGATTGGTTCAGATGTAAGAAATTTATTTCAGTGATACACTTTCCCATGTGTTCATTCCATATATGTATATATATGTATATATATATATATATATATATATATATATATATATATATATATATATATATATATACACAGTATATACTATATATGTATGTTTGTACATTTCCAATGTGTTCGTTCCATATAAATTATATACTTTTATATATATATTATATATATAAATTAATTTATTTATGTATATATATGTATGCATATGTGTATATATATATATATATATATATATATATATATATATATATATATATATATATATATATATATATATATATATATATATATATATATATATAGTTTGTGTTTAGCGTTGCGTATTCTCTCCAAGCCACGCGCTCGATAGACTCGTAAAGTCAAGAAATTCTTTCTATATAAACTGTAAAAAATGGCAAAAGGCGAAATCAGCCTAATCACATAAGAGATTCTAAGGTTTACTGTCCCTGAATAACTCTTCGAGAAGACTTTTCTGAATTCTTTATAGGGAGCCGGATCCTCTTCTTGCTTAATATTTGATGCTCTTTTCCGATACTTATCTGAAGTCCCTTCCTATCCGTTGGCGTAACAGAAGAGATTCCATACTTAATGCCACGTCCAGGCTCTCTACCACGCCCTAGGGAGACTGCGACGACGGGGCAGAGGCAGTATAAACGCCCCTATAAATCCATCACAAGTTATTACAGGGGGCCAATGATACGGTCTTCCATCATCCGTCCCATCTCCTAAGCCTATACAACCCCCGACTATCGCCCCCCGTCAGTAGTTACGGCGTCTATATTTTCCAAAACATAAAGGGGAGGATCTAACCTCCACGCACTATTGCCGTCCGTCAGTAGTTCCGGCGTCTATACTTTCCAAAAATAAAAAGGGGAAGATCTAACCCCACAAACTATTGCCGGTCCTCAGCAGTTCCGGCGTCTATACATTCCAAAAACATAAAGGGGAGGATCTACCCCCACACACTATGGCCGCCCGACAATAGTTCCGGCGTCCATACTTTCCAAAACATAAAGGGGAGGGATCTAACTCCACACACTATTGCCGCCCGTCTGTACTTCCGGCGTCTATACTTTCCAAAAAAGATAGAGAAGGATCTAAACCCCTCACACTATCGCCGCCAGTCAGTAATTCCGGCGTCTATACTTTCCAAAAAATAAAGGGACGAATCCAACCCCTCACACTATCGCCGGCCCTTGGTAGTTCCAGCGTCCATACTTTCCAAAAACATAAAGGGGAGGATTGCGAACGAAAGCCACGCGAAGATGAAAATGAAAGGAGCCGAGAAACCTGGCTATCGGCAGCTGAGAGTTCCTCAATTTTTTTTTTTTTTTTTTTTTTTTTTTTTTTTTTTTTACACGACGGTGGAATATTTATGACGCTTTGGGCCTCTTTATATGTGGAAGTTGGCAAAACTTACGGAGGATTTATTTCCTTGGGAGAGAGGAAGGAACAACGGAGGCATGGAAAGGAAGTAGTAGAAGGTATGCTATTTATTGTTGAGATCCAGAAATGAATACCCCTTAAACTGGGAAAGGCTCAGGGCCTTGTCAGAATTTGATCGGCATTATTCTGTTTTCGATGGCCTAGAGTTTAGGAGTGTATATCATATAGCGTCTGTGATGGATGATGTCTAGATTTGTGTAGAACTTCTCGTTAAATTTCACTGAAATATACTTAAATATATAAAAATAACACACACACGTGTATATATATATATATATATATATATATATATATATATATATATATATATATATATATATATATATATATATATATATATATATATATATATATATATATATATATATATATATATATATATACACTGTGCATAAGCACATAAAACCGAATTAGTTATTTTCTTTCTCTTCCAACTATCGAAATGTGTTTTTCTCTCATCTTTTGTGAGGCAGCGTTGCCGTCACCCAGTTTGGGGTTGGGGAAGGGGAAAGTTCATAAACAGTTTTATCCGTTCCGGTTTTTCCACTTCATTTTTTATTGAGTAACAGAAGGAGATTTGGGCCGAACGGCTATGACGGTCGCCTCAGCAAAGAAAAAAACAAAAGATGTCAGCTCGCATTTTTTTTAGAGTAAACAGAAAGCGAAATAATAATTGCGGAAATTTTTTTCGGAATAAACAGAAAGAGAAATAAAAATCTGGGAAGATTTTTTTTTAATAAACAGAGACGTGAAAATCTGGGAATTTTTTTTCAGAATAAACAGAAAGAGAAATAAAAATTTGTGAAATTTCTTTTTTCAGAATAAACAGAAAGAGGCATAAAAATTTGGGGAATTTTTTCTGAATAAACAGAAAGAGAAATAAAAATTTGGGAATTTTTTTTAGATTAAACAGAAAGAGTAATAAAAATTTGGGAATTCTTTTTCAGAATAAACAGAAAGAGAAAACAAATTTGGGAAATTTTTTTCAGAATAAACAGAAAAAGCAATAAAAATTTGGGAATTTTTTTTCAGAATAAACAGAAAGGGAAATAAAAATTAAGGAAATTTTTTTCAGAATAGAAAGAGAAATAAAAATTTGGGAATTTTTTTTAGAATAAACAGAAAGAGGAATAAAAATTTGGGATTTTTTCAGAATAAACAGAGACATAAAAAGTTGGGGAAATATTTTTCAAAATAAACAGAGAGAAATATGGAAATTTCTTTTCAGAATAAACAGAAAGAGGAAAAATTAGGAAAAACATTTTTTTTAGAATAAACAAAAAGAGGAAAAAAAATTCGGGGAAAACTGTGAATAGAAAGGAGTAAACATTAAGGTACGGACTGACTTATCAAATTTACCTTATAGTTATCTCTGAAATTAAACTTCTTAGATAGAATCTGGATGAAGCAAATTTGGGATTCGCACATTTTACAAAGCTATTCGCATGATTACATAAATTTTCTCCTTTTAAAAGTCTATAAACCAATGTAATAAAGCGGTTACGAGAATTACCCATATACCCTGCGTCATTTACAATTTCGTTCACAAACAGCAGGAAACTGTTATTTTCTGTAACTACACAACAATAACAGTTGCAATTAGGAAAAATAAACTGATAAAGATGTGAAGAAGGAGAACCCTGGAAAAATATTTAAAAATCCGTTCCTCACATCTTACATAATGTTGTTCAATGAAAACAGACCCTTCTTATATATTTATGTGTGAATACATGATGAATGAAGAATAAAATAATTAGATGTAATCATACAAATCCTTGCAAAAATAATGCGATCCCTGGGGTATAGCATGCGAAGGCAATGACTTGATAAAGAAAAAATATACAGACCTTTTTTCATAGACATAAATGCCAATATTGTTTGCAACGGTTTGCAATAAACAATAAACAATAACATCAGGAAAGAGATTTTTAAAATAAAATAATAAGTGATATTGTAAAATCGACCTTTTGCCTTCGATTGTGTCTGTAGGTCCCATACCATTCGATCTCGATTACTCGTGTCTGAGATTCTGAACTATCGATCTTAGAATAGAAGAACAGAATACAGAATTTAGGCCAGAGTCCAAGCGCTGGGACCTACGAGGTCATTCAGCGCTGAGACGGAAATTGACAGTATAAAGCTTTACAAGGTGTAACAAGAGGAAAACCTCGCGGCTGCACTGACACAATTGTTAGGAGAGAGCGGAAAGTAAGATGGAAGAAAGAGAATATGAACGGAGGCACAGTGAAAGGAACGAAAAGGGTTGCACCTAGGGACCGAAGGGACGCTACAAACAACCTTACGTAATGCCTGCAGTGCACCGCATGATGTGCACTGATGGCGGTAGTGCCATCGATCTTTGATCCCGTAACACGCACTCTTTCTCTTCAATAATTCGAATTTTTCTTCAATAATTCGAATATTTTTTCTTTAATAATTCGAATTCTTTTTCTTCAATAATAATTCGAATTCTTCTTCTTCAATAACTCGAATTCCTCTTCTTCAGTAATTCGAATTCTTCTTCAATAATAACTGAATTATTTTTCTTCAATAGCTTAAATTCCTTTTTCTTCTTTTTCTTCAATAATTGGAATTATTTTTCTTCAGTAATTCAAATTCTTCTTCTTCAATAATTCCCCACCGATCCTGAATCCTGAACTGAGTCGTATGATTTTCCAAAAGAGAAGAAATCACACAGCACCAGTTTAATTAGCATAACTGGTCGTATGTTTATGCGCCGTTCATTGTGGAGACTGCATGAATGCAGCTGATGTTTGATATAATTCATGATTTCACATCACAAACGAAGATATGCGTGCAAATAAGACATTATAATATCGTAGACGGTAACGAACACAACACGATACTTGCACTGTACACGTATGTTTTTTTTCCGATATGAGGAAGGTAAATATACTCTAGGTAGGAAATGCAGGTAAACGTGTAAGTTCCTACAGATATTGTGACATAAAACCGCTTAGTTGTAGTTTCATTTTCCTACAGATACTGTGACATAAAACGGCTTTGTTGTAGTTTCATTTTCCTACAGATATTGTGACATAAAACGGCTTAGTTGTAGTTTCATTTTCATACAGATATTGTGACATAAAACGGCTTTGTTGTAGCTTCAAGTTCATACAGTTATTGCGACATAAAACGGCTTAGTTGTAGTTTCAAGTTCCTACAGATATTGTGACATAAAACGGCTTGGTTGTAGTTTCATTTTCCTACAGATATTGTGACATAAAACGGCTTTGTTGTAGCTTCAAGTTCCTACAGATATTGTGACATAAAACGGCTTTGTTGTAGTTTCAAGTCCCTACAGTTATTGTGACATAAAACGGCTTAGTTGTAGTTTCAAGTTCCTACAGATATTCTGACATAAAACGGCTTAGTTGTAGTTTTAAGTTCCTACAGATATTGTGACATAAAATGGCTTAGTTGTAGTTTCATTTTCCTACAGATATTGTGACATAAAACGGCTTAGTTGTAGTTTCAAGTTCCTACAGATATTGTGACATAAAACAGCTTAGTTGTAGTTTCAAGCTCCTACAGATATTCTGACATAAAACGGCTCAGTTGTAGTTTTAAGTTTCTACAGATATTGTGACATAAAACGGCTTAGTTGTAGTTTAAGTTCCTACAGATACTGACATAAAACGGCTTAGTTGTAGTTTTAAGTTCCTGCAGATATTGTGACATAAAACAGCGTAGTTGTAGTTTTAAGTTCCTACAGATATTGTGACATAAAACGGCTTAGTTGTAGTTTCAAGTTCCTACAGATATTGTGACTTAAAACGGCTTAGTTGTAGTTCAAGTTCCTACAGATATTGTGACAAAACGGCTCAGTTGTAGTTTCAAGTTCCTACAGATGTTGTTAAATAAAACGGTTTAGTTGTAGTTTTAACTTCCTACAGATATTGTGACATAAAACGGCTCAGTTGTAGTTTCAAGTTCTTACAGATATTGTGACGTAAAACGGCTTAGTTGTAGTTTCAAGTTCCTACAGATGTTGTGAAATAAAACGGCTTAGTTGTAGTTTTAAGTTCCTACAGATATTGTGACATAAAACGGTTCAGTTGTAGTTTCAAGTTCCTACAGATATTTTGACATAAAACGGCTTAGTTGTACTTTGATGTGTCAGCAAATGAAACTATAAGAATGAGAAAGGAATTCAGTCCTCTTGATTCTAAAATAAACTGTCCCCTATGTCTTCCGTTTGACAGGGCACAACGCTCTCTCCGCCCTTGAGAATTATCGGGGAGATGAGCGCATGAGGCCAAAATAACCGGGCCATTTCCCCAATTCACGCAATCAGTGCTTTTAGAAAGCTGCCTAGGAGTTGCACTGGCAAGCACACACGCCTTTTTTCTCGTATCCTCGACGGCTGCCCCCCCCCGCCCCCGCCCCCGCCACCCCTTTCCTAAACCATCCCCCCACCACCCCATTCACCTTCGGACTCTAACTCTCCACCTCCATCTCCTTCTCCCCCTTTCTTCTCAATCTCCCTCCTCCTTTTCCTTTTTCTCCTCCTCCTCCTCCTCCTCCTCTCACTTAACAAACCTTCCTCCTACATATCGTCCTTCCCAAAGAAACCTTTTCCCCTTTCTCTCCTTTCCCTCCCACCTTCCTTCCACCCCCCTTCTTAACCTCCTCCTCCTGCTGTTCGTACTGACCAAGCCTTTTCCTTTTCCTTCTCCTCCTCCTCCTTAACAAACCTTTCTCCTTTACATCCTCCTTCCCAAAGACACCTTCTTCCCTTCCTCTCTCTCGCCCTTCCCCCACCCCCTCTTCCTTCCGCCTCTCCCCCTCCTCCTGTTCGTACTGACCAAGTCTTTTCCTTCTCCTCCTCCTCCTCCTCCTCCTCCTCAACAAACCTTTCTTCTTCACATCCTACTTCCCAAAGATACCTTCTTCCCTTCCTCTCTCCCCCTTCGCCTCCCCTCCCTCCTTCTTCTTCCTCCTCCTCCTTCTCCTCCTCCTGTTCGTACTGACCAAGCAAGCACATTGACGGCTTTGCCGCTGCAGTCACGCGTGCTCATGACTGGTCAATATCATGCGGAATTCTTAATCAGTAATCCGACCGAGGGACTCTCTCCGGGAGAGTCCAAGGCTCCGTTTTGTTTACCACCTTGGAATTATGCGTCTCCTCTTGTTGTTGTTGTTGTTTTTTTTGTTGTTGTTCTTGTTGTTGCTGCTTGCTTGCTTGATTGCCCTTTGTTCACTGATGTTTTTTTTATTCTAACAGTTTGTAACGATGCTGTTTTTGTCGTTAGTGAACGCCTTAGTTTTTGTTCTTGTATGTTTACACCTTGGCTCGCTCGATTTGGCGGATTTTTATATTCACAGCTTGGTTCGTTAGATTTGGTGGATTTTTATGTTCACAGTTTGGTTCGTTCGATTTGGTGAATTGTTATATTCACAGCTTGGTTCGTCTGATTTGGCGGATTTTTATATTCACAGTTTGGTTCGTTCGATTTGGTGAATTTTTATATTCACAGCTTGGTTCGTTCGATTTGGTGGATTTTTATATTCACAGCTTGGTTCGTTCGATTTGGTGGATTTTTATATTCGCGGTTTGGTTCGTTCGATTTGCTGAACTTTTATTTTCACAGCTTGGTTCGTTCGACCTGGTGGATTTTTATATTCACTGATTAGGGTAATGGTAAATATGGCTATTAAGATTATTTCTATACCTTGTTGCTCATTTTCTGTTACAAAACACGCGCGAGTTATATATAGTTTTAAGTATCTTTAGTTTTCCAACCCTAACTGGAAATTTTGTTCGATCTATTTACAAAGATTAGCGTCACTAGACCAATAAGTCTATAAGATATGCATATTTCGATTTGATTAGAGAAAGTTAAAGACGGGCCTAAAGCAGTAAAGTATACTGTAGATGTTACTGATCCATGTCAATTTTGGTAAATGATTGGCAGCTTATTGACATTTATACCTTTTATGTCATTTTAATTCAAAGGAATTTCTGTCCTTTTTCACTCTGTTATCAGCCTATGCCATGCCTGCTTCCTTTGGACATTATAATGTCTTAGAGTAAAGATCTTCTGAATAGAATTGTGAGTATTCTCTTTCCTAAAAAGTCAAAATCCCATTTAACAGTTCGTTATCTTTACAATACAGAAAGTAAGTCAAGTAAAATGTTTTATTCTAAGTATTGTATATAGTTTTTCACTAAGTCAACAGTCTCCTATCTCTTTCTACTGATCCTTTCACAGCTTTCTTTCGCATTTAATTGTATGCTCTATCCACGTTCCTTTTCATTTTTGGCATGATTCATTATTAACAATAAAAAATTCTTGTAACTGCGCTTACCCGCATTTAACTTTATAAGGGTAAACTTTCTCGTCGTATTTCCTTTGCTGTCATACCACGTATTGATTCTCAGTCCGCTGCCTTAAGCGTGTCCTTCTACTTGCGTAGAGAATGTGCCATAGCTTAAAAGTCTTTCTGTCTATTTCGTGATTTCATTAGGTAATGACTGTCAAATGCCGTCTCGAACATTACTACGAAAGATGGAGCAAAAAACAAAAAATGATCCTTATAGTCAAATAGGGTACCATCTCGAACATTACTACAAAAGATCGAAAAAAAATATCCTTACGGTTAAATACCATTTCGAACATTACTAAGAAAGTGAAAAAATAATCCTTTTGATGAAATACCCTCTCGAAGTTAAAAGTATACCTCAGTTTTACCAGACCACTGAGCTGATTAACAGCTCTCCTAGGGCTGGCCCGAAGGATTAGACTTATTTTACGTGGCTAAGAACCAGTTGGTTACTTAGCAACGGGACCTACAGCTTATTGTGGAATCCGAACCACATTATAGCGAGAAATGAATTTCTATCACCAGAAATAAATTCCTCTAATTCTTCATTAGCCGGCCGGAGACTCGAACTCGGGCCTTACGAGTGATAGCCCTTAACTCTACCGACTCGCCCAACGAGGAACTAATACCCTCTCGAACATTACTACAAAAGATTACATAAAAAAAATAATCCTTTTGGTGAAATATCATCTCGAACATTACTACTACGAAAGATGAAATAAAAATGTACCCTTTTAGTCAAATTCCACCTCGAACATTACTACGAACAAGATGAAATAAAAAAAATAATCCAACGCGATTATTATTATTAAAACAGGTTAACCAGACCACTGAGCAGACTATCAGCTCTCATAGGGCTGGCCCGAAGGATTTGGATGAAATGCCAGGTCTAGGCCAATTACCATCTCACATTCCTAAGAAAGATGAAATAAAAAAAAAAAATAATGCTTTTGGTGAAATACCGTCTTGAACATTATTACGAAAGATGAAATAAAAAAAAAAAAATCCTTTAGTCAAATACCATCTCCAACATAACTGCGAAAGTTGAAAGAAGAAATAAAATCCCCGTCTCATTGCTTTCTTGGTTACGATGCTAATTTTGACGAGCAGAAGGTTATTCGCTACTGATATTTCACCCCGGTATATTTGGCCTAACGGCACAGGAGATTGTTCACTTCTGGTAAATCATCAGGGTGGGGTTAGCCTAACAATTGAGAGATCTATTCGTTACACTGGTAATCACCAACGTATGTACGACTTAACAGTGGAAAAGATTCTTCCCTGCTGAGAAATTGCCGTGGTACAACTGGAATAGGTGCAGAGACTGTTTGTTATTGATAACTCAGCAGGGTACGTTTGGCCTAATAGCGCGGAAGATTATTTGCCTTTGTTGACTCGCCACCGTCAGTTTGGACTAACAAGAGAGATTGTTCGTCACTGATAAATTGCCAGGGTATTTTTCGCATGACAAGACTTGAAAAGTCACCAGCACCTGGCAATGTTCCAGCACCGCACACCAGACTTTTATCAAGTAAATGACTCTGGCAGAGAAGTATGAAACTTCTCTTATTTTAAAGAAATGCAGAGAAGTATGAAAGTTCTCTTATTTTAAAGAAATGCAGAGAAGTATGACAGTTCTCTTACTTTAAAGAAATGCAGAGAAGTATGAAAGTTCTCTTATTTTAAAGAAATGCAGAGAAGTATGAAAGTTCTCTTATTTTAAAGAAATGCAGAGAAGTATGAAAGTTCTCTTATTTTAAAGAAATGCAGAGAAGTATGAAATCTCTCTTATTTTAAAGAAATGCAGTCAGACTGAGATGAAAGTTATTTGATTCCGAAGCAACTCAGTCAGACTGAGAGGAAAGTCATCTTATTTCAAAGCACCACAGTCAGACTGAAAGTAATCTGATTTCAAAGCAATGCAGTCAGACTGAGAGGAAGGTAATCTTATTTCAAAGCAATGCAGTCAGACTGAGAGGAAAGTTCTCTCATTTAAAAGCAATGCAGTTGATCTGAGAGGAAAGTTTTCTTATTTCAAAGCAATGTAGTCAGACCGAGAAGAAAGTTTTCTCATTTCAAAGCAGTGCAGTCAGACTGAAAGGAAAGTTCCCTTATGTCAAATCAGTGCAGTCAGATAGAGAGGAAAGTAATTGTATTTCAAAGCAATGCAGTCAGACTGAAAGGAAAGTTCCCATATATCAAAGCAGTGCAGTCAGATTGAGATGAAAGTTCTCTTATTTCAAAACAATGCAGTCAGACTGAGAGGAAAGCTCATTCATTTAAATGCAATGCAGTCGATCTGAGAGGAAAGTTCTCTTATTTCAAAGCAATTCAGTCAGCCCGAGAGGAAAGTTCTCTCGTTTCAAAGCAGTGCAGTCAGACTGAAAGGAAAGTTCCCTTATATCAAAGCAGTGCAGTCAGGTTGAGTGGAAAGTAATCTTATTTCAAAGCAATGCAGTCAGACTGAAAGGAAAGTTCCTCTATATCAAAGCAATGCAGTCAGACCGAGAGGAAACTTCTCTCATTTCAAAGCAGTGCAGTCAGACTGAAAGGAAAGTTCCCTTATATCAAAGCAGTGCAGTCAGATTGAGAGGAAAGCAATGCAGTCAGACTGAAAGGAAAGTTCCCTTATATCAAAGCAGTGCAGTCAGATTGAGATGAAAGTAATTGTATTTCAAAGCAATGCAGTCAGACTGAAAGGAAAGTTCTCTTATATCAAAGCAATGCAGTCAGACTGAGAGGAAAGTAATCTTATTTCAAAGCAATGCAGTCAGACTGAGAGGAAAGTAATCTTATTTCAAAGCAATGCAGTCAGACTGAAAGGAAAGCTTTCTCATTTCAAAGCAATGCAGTCAAACGGGGAAGAAAGGCCTCTCCTGTCAGAGGAATGCAGTCAAACTGAGCGCTCACAAACCTGGAGAAAAAGGGGGAAAAAAAAAACGGGTTTCCCTGAGTTCTTTCACGCAAAAAACCCGTATAGACAACTTCAACAGAACTCCTACTAAATCTTTCGGTAGTGCAGAAAATTCCTGTTTTCAAGAACATCTTATATTGATTAGCTCCCAAGCGTTACTTTGATTTGTGCTGTCTGGCTCAGTGGACTGACGTGCAGAGAGAAGAGAGATAACAATAATTGAAGTTTATCAAATTTATTTATAACGTACGTTTTTATTTGAGCCTTTAAATATTTCATTTAAAAAGGGAATAACATTTGCATCGGATGTTTCCTCCTGTCGTAAAAACACGTAACAATCTGCAAAGCCAAAAGCAATTGAAATGAAAATACCATCCGGGAGTTTCAATAGCAATGCATTAAAAACACAAGCCAGCAGAATGTGGTTGCCGTGAAAGGAGATTCCGTTGGTATCGAAGACAAAGATTTAGATGTAGCATGGATGAAAGGCTGGTTATTAATTGTGCTTCATTCAGAAAAACCAATTTATGACTGATGATCCACTGACGGAAGCAAAACAGTGCAATCAGTAAAAATACTGTTTCAGAAACTGTGACATGAACTGTAAGATTCAGCTGTTGTATTTGACACCCACTGCAGCTAAATTTAGTAAGCTTAGAAGCCCCGAGACTGTGAATGCATTGACGTAAGCCACGAGAGTCTACGTCGCGTTTGCCTCAACTATAACTAGACCTTGTGTGATAAGAAAAAACGAGAATTCGAAAACACCGACAATGAATTACAAGATTCAGCTATTTCATGTGATATTTAACAACATAAACAACGAATTGTACCTCTTCCGTCGAGAGAATTTAATGGATTGTTGGTATTCAAACGGTAGAAAATTCATTTTCAAAAAATGTTGGTCTTTTAAAAGTAAAATAGCCATAAATAAATACTAATGAGGAATTTAAATGATTCCATAAGTTCCCGGAAATGATACAAATCCCCTGGCCCATAATGAACACTGCCCAGATGTACACAAACGCACCGATTTAAAACGGTCCATTACCATGTGAATAAAGCACTTTTGACCAATGTAGCAAGTGCTTTTATTTACTATGCTAATGAGCTTTGGGCGAGGGCCTTTTATTTATTATTGATGGAAACATGAAATTACAGATTTTTATAAAGGCACGGAAATTTCCAGGTAGGATCTGTATTGACTATTTGGGGTTACTCGTTACACGCAACACTGATACGTATCACTTCCTAATTATCAAAGGCCATTCTTGTAATATTCTTAAATGGTATTTAGGGGCATTACCAGTCCAGTGGTAAGGACGGTGGAACATTCATCTCTTATCTATATTGATATTTAAATGGAAAGAGTTGATTTCCTCTCATTTACCGGGGTAAAATAATTAATGGTTTTGCAGTCCACGTTTTTTGGATAACCGCAGTTAATGTTTATAATTCATTAAATGAAATGTCTCTAATTCCTTTGTTTTTTTAGTTGCTTATGCTTTGGTAAGTGTTCTTAACATCTGTGAATATCCACTATATATCATTATTATCCATTATATTATGCATATATATATGTATATGTGTATATATACACATATACATTTATACATATAGTCCAGTCATTTTAGTCATATTTTAGTGAAATAAATGAAAAAAATCATAACAAGCTAAAATTTTGCACATGACTTCTTTAGACACCTAGAAATAACATATCAAAAGTCCCCATTGATCCACCTTGAGCTTTGTCCGCCATCTTGGAAAATGGCCGCCAAATTTCCTTTTTTTGCTTTTTTCATGAAAACGGTTAGTCTGACGAAAATGACTATTCAGTACATTATTAAAGCTCACCAAATTCTCTACAAAAGAGGTTTCATGCATATGTACTCTACAAGTGATAGTTTGCAAGCTATATCAAGCTTTTGCGAGCACAATATTTTAAATTCGTACTTTTTTCCACACCACCCATGAGGTAAAGTACGTAGGCGCGTTTTTTTTTAATGTGGTTTCCCCTTTAGGCCTAATCCATAACTATCTTGATACTCTCCTTGTCACATATACAATTTCTTACACTAAATCTGTGATCTTAACGATTTCCTTGGACGCTCTAGCGGCTCCACTGAAGTAGAAGTAGATGGTAAAACACTTGATTTTGCCGTACCTGAATTATTGACTGGTTCTTCACAGCTAATTTCCTGTTGGTTTGCATGACATATTTCTTCTGGTTCAACAGATTCTTCATGATCTTCATTGTCACTTTCATCAGTATCACGTGAGGGAGTCTTCAGTTCATCCATTAGTTCTTCCTCGGATTGGATTATAGAGTTTGAGCAAGAAACCCCTCGACAACATACACATACGATGGAACATTTTAGACCCCCTTTTACACAGCTGCAGTTCCGTACACAGTTCTTTGTGCATGTGCACGATATCAAATGTAGCAACTTCTCAGGTGCGGGTGGTAATTCTGTGGTGACAGGAACCAAGCCATCAGTGCCTTTTATCCATCCCCACTGCTCAGGGGGTAGTGGATTGCTCTGCCATAGTTGAACCTGATGGTACACACGAAGAAAATGTTGTTTTGATGCTTCTGCTGTTGGGGGAAGTCTTTCAGGTTTTACTTGCCTTTTACAACGTACTGTTGCTCTCCTAAAGCACTTCAATCGAAATGAATTTAGCTCAAATTCTTCATCAGGACCTCCATATAGGGCAATAAGTAACTTCTCTCCTGCATCAGCCACTGATCTCTGTGTTGATGTCTTGCTATTAAATACATCTACATGCTTTCTTAGTCTTTCTTTGTTCTGTAAAAGTCTGAATAGTTTAAGCTTCCCTTGTCCGAAGAGAGACGAAACTGTGTCACACCCACTGGCAGCATGAATGAAAAGAATGTAATCCTTTAGTGAACCAAGTGAAGCTTGTAGATCAGAAGAATTGTAGTGTCGGGCAGGCACTTTTCCACGACCAGGTTTCAAGAAAGTAATATTTCTGCTTTCTGGTGTCAGTGAAGTCAGAAGTATAAGAAGGTCAACATCTTCTCCAACAACAGCGATGGTGCTCTCAGAGTTCAAACACTCTCGTATAGCTGTCTGTATAATTAATAAATCTGCGTCATCAGGTGCTTGTTTCACCAAGATACCATTTTCAGCTAGTTTTCTGGACAACTGGCTGATAAATCGAGATTTGTTATGCTCATTTGATAGGAATTTTTCTTGACTAATGCATACTTTGGTGTTGGGGTAAAAAATCGTATCAGTAGTTTGCAATGTGCATGATCTGCGTTGTCTCTCTGCATACTTTGTACTAGATTTTGAGTCACCGTATCCATCAAACACAATTACTGCCTTTGTGTGGTAATACTGTTTGATGTATGGGATGTATGCCTCATAGACCTCATCATAAGTGAGTCCTTGAATGTGTGATGGCCACACAACACGATGAAGTAGAAAACCTCCATCTACAATGAAAACTGCTTCATCCAGATACTGAAATGTACTAGTACTCTTATCATTGAACACACTATACATTGCAGCTTTGTTGGTCTTTCTCATGCCCTGTTCAGTAAATAATGCAGGTGGCATTGGGGCAAGCTCGTACTGAAAATAATCTTGCAGATCAGCAGTACTAGTGTCTAATGTATGTATTATTCTTTGAAACAGAAGAGTTGTATCAACAGGAACAATATCTTCTCGTATTGTGACACTTGAGTTTATTGTTGCCAGAGGTAACACACGGTTCTTGCGCTTCAATTTTACCTCACCGAAAGCTTGTCCAGTTATGGCATTCATAGACTCCAATCCAATTTCATAGCTTTTGTAGCAGTTTATTTTATTATCACCAGTTATCCCAGTTGCAAGTGACATAATCTCCTTATTGTCTGGAAAGGGTGGATGAGACAGAAACCACTGCAAAATCTTTTCTGTATCTTCATTATCTCTCACAATCCTTGAAGGTCGTAGTTCAATGTGCTGTTCACTATACGAACTTCTCAATCCACAAAACTCCTCAACTTTGGTGCACATTTCACATGTATCTGGCATGCCAAGAATCCACCGACTCAATACACTATCGGTTATCCCTCGCCCATGTGTCAGCCCTCCTGAGGTCTTCATGGTCCTCATTAGCGTTTGTTCAACAGTAAGATCTGACCATAGACCAGCCCAATTCTTGTTTGAGCGCTGATTGTAAAAAATCCTTTCTTTGTAAACTTGACAAAATCTTCATCAGGCATATGCTGGTGTAAATCATGCATATCTTGCAAGTATAGGTGGCACGATTTTGCATAAACTAAGTGACCAGCTGCATGAAAGTAAGGTATAAACTCTTGAACACACAGTAGGTGTAATTCCCAATTTCCTAGTCTTTCAGCCTCTATATAGTGTAGCATCACAGTCACCATCTGGAAATATTGTATCCAAAGCATTGCTGTTTTGCCCCTTAAGGCAACTTCTTGCACATGAGTGTTAAATTTCTTTACAATGCTATTTATGATAGCCGATTTCTTTACTGATGTTGCAGTCAATGTTTTGTTATCATACTGCTGAAGCATGGACTGAACCTCTTGTTTATCCTCATCAGAAATGGCTGCACCATCTAAAAGAAGCTGGCCCAATGCAGCATATGTTAACAGATGTGCTCGAAGGGCTCTGGCAAAGCTGTGTCCTGTCATCATTTTGTCTGTAGATTTAGGTGCATAAACTGTCTCCCACACTTCTTTTAATCCACTACCGGCCATGATGTACCCAATAGAACCCATAAATGACATTAAGAGATGAAAACCACCTAGTCGCACGAAAACATTACCTAAATTCAAACTGTTTTCAGTAGAGGACACAATCTCTCTTGCCTTCCAATATAGTGGCTGGTCAAAAGTAACACATGTCACACTCTTACTCGCTTTTCTACATGAATCAGATGCAAAATGTAACACGCTGTTTATTGCATCAGAAGAGGTAGCCTTTAAATCAAGGAAAGGCAAGAAGCGAATGGACGTCGTATCAAAGTCCTCGCTATTATTGATAGCATCCATAAATCCATTCCAGTGTGGAATATCCTTAAATTTCATCCACTTCCCACTCAACCATAGCAAATGACAAGATGACGCTGTAATTTTTTCACTAGGATTTGATGTAAGTTTCTTTAGATCCTCAATTTCAATCCTTTTCAGTCCACTTTCACTATAACTTGTGAAGGGTTTCACTGTTATAGATGAACACGAAGAAATTTCTCTAGCAGATGGCATTTTTTCAGTCTTTCAATTACTTCTGGTTTGATCATTGAGCCTGCTGGTGTTACACATTCAATGCCTCCCATGCAGTGAAATGTGTGAAACCCATCTATTGTGTGCACATCAAAATCTGCATTATCAAAAACAAACTGCATGAAACTATCAGGCAAAATATTAGGAGGGGTAGTTTTCATACAAGATGCTTCAAAGAGTTGTGCTTCATTATATCCAGTAGAGAATCCCAGTTTATGTAAAATATGTACCAGGAGTCTTGATCCAAATTTCCTGTGTACGTAAACAGCTACTCCGAGTAGGATCGGAGAGACAGATGTTCTTGGACGGACTGCTTGTAGGATTGAATGAGCTATAGCAGAGCATACCCTGTGTTTGTTGTCTGTATCTCCCTTTCCTCCTTTTTCAATTATTTCATGTAATAAAACTTGAAGAGAATCAGGTATGTTGTTTTCAACATTATTAAAGAGTCCCTCAGGAGAAGGATAGTTGCTGGAGTCGTACACCTTTGACTTGATGTCCTCTTTAATAATAGCTGCTGCAGTTCTAACAATCCTCATTCGCTCTTCTTTCTCACTATGGAGTTTTTCATTATACCAAGAATTACATAGCAATTTATCTCCTGATTTGCGGAAACATACAATGGGAATCTTTCTTTGGAGGGTAGTTATGATAACATCATTTCCATACTTTTCTTGTAATTTGGTTTTCAGATAGCTTCCACTTGTCCTGCAAGATTGGTTCTGATGCATCACATCTAACAATTCCTGCAAAGTAAATTGACAGTCATCACTGTCTTCCATATATGAGCAAACTTTCTCTAAGCCAGTTTCTGTATCTTCATCATCGGGTCGTCCACGTTTACCTGACGGATTTAAGTGTTGCTTCGAAAAAAACTTGGAGCTACATGACCTATGGTATCTTGCTTCTTCTGCAACCAAACAATGAACACCAACTATAATTGCTTTTACTTTTTTGTCCCAGTCATCATTACGATTGATGCATTTATCCAGCACATTTTTTCCAAAGTCTAAGGTCATTACTCTACTAACTACTTGCCGTCTATGGAGAGGTTTTTTCTTTTCCTCTTTTTCACAGCACTCTTGAAAACAAAATATACACTTTTTCTTGAAATCAAACACAGTTTCTTTTGATCTAATTTTCTGTTTAATAGGTGACCCTGTTTCCTCCTGGTCAGTTGTATCTTTTTTATCAGCTGCTTTTATACTCTTTTCTCTAATATAGTCTTTTCTGCATTTTATGTGTAGCCTACTTGAATAGTTGATAAATTAACCCACTTTTGCCACATATCATCTCCTCTTTTCTTACTTGCTTCAACAAGTGTCGACATACCTTTCTTAACACAAACATTTTCACTTTCTATTAAGCGTTCTTCGCAAAGTACACATAATTCACTTTGATCTGTGGTTCCTTCCATTTTTAAAGTATATTCTGAAATGAAAACAAAACAAAAAGGATAACCATTTAGAAAATACTATAGTGCAAAAAAAAAAAAAAAAAAAAAATAGCCAAGTATCAGATCAAAAGCAAGTGAATAGCCTAAATTCACATGGGCATGCTCACACAATTTAATATGGTTACAAAAACGAGAATATCATTAAAACTATCATTCATAGCAAAAATATGCATTGAACATCTTTTGTAGAAAATATTATGGTGAACAATAATGTATAAGGCAGTTATTTTCCTAAGATCAATGGTTTCCATGGAAATAGCGAAAAACTTAAATTTGGCGGCCATTTTCCAAGATGGCGGACGAAGCTCAGGGTGGACGGATGGGGACTTTTGATATGTTATTTCTAATTGTCTGTAGAAAACATTCTCCAATTTTCAGCTTGTTATGAATTTTTTCATTTTTTTTCCTAATTTGACTGGACTAATATATATATGCATGTATGTATGTATATACCGTATATATATATATATATATATATATATATATATATATATATATATATATATATATATATACATACATACATATATATACATATACATGCATATATATACACATAGATACATATATACATATATGTGTATATATACAAATATAGATATACATATATATACATATATATGCACATATATACACAGATATGCATATACATATATATTATATACAGTATATACATATATATATATATATATATATATATATATATATATATATATATATATATATATATATATACTTAAATATATATTATACATATATATATACATATATACATATATATATATGTATCTATGTATATGTATATATTATACAGTATATACATATATACATATATATATGTGTGTGTAAATATACACACAGATACATATATATACACATATACATATATATATATATATATATATATATATATATATATATAAATATAAATATATATAAATATAAATATATATATACATACATACATACATACATACATGTATGTATATATATACATACATATAAACACACAGACACACACACGTAACATTTAACATTTCCAAGATCGAGTCAGCGAAACATCGCCATAAAACTGATAAAGTCCAAATCGAGGAGTAGCAAGAAGTTACCACCATCATGGCAGGTGAGAACCGCAGTGAATTCTCTCTGCAATCCGGGGCAATATTTGCCAAATGGCCAAGTGAAGCGGAGCAAACAAAACCGATCGTTCATTTCATACGCAAACCTTCGGCAAACAATGTAGCGGATGTGTACGCAGCATCCCTCGTTCCAAGCAGATCCGCCGGATGACTCTTCTTGATGAATCCGTTTGTTGACTTAATTGATTTTCTCCTCTCTCTCTCTCTCTCTCTCTCTCTCTCTCTCTCTCTCTGGCTTTTGTTTGTTTTTGTTCTTCTGGATTTGCAACTTTTTTCCTAGTTTCATTTATAAGTTTTAGGGTGTTCGTTCGTACTCTCGAAGAGTTCTCTCTCTCTCTCTCTCTCTCTCTGTATATCTATCTATCTATATATCTACCTGTCTATATATCTGCCTGGTTGTCTATCTGTTCATCTGTCTATCACATCAGTTCTATCTTTAATCGAGGGATATAGTTGTTACAATACTATTACCATTTTAACATTCTTTCTTTCTCTCTCTCTCTCTCTCTCTCTCTCTCTCTCTCTCTCTCTCTCTCTCTCTCTCTCTCTCTCTCTCTTTATCTGTCTATCTCATCACCCTCATCTTTAATTAAAATACATAACTGTTTACCTATACTCTTGACCTTTTAATGTCTCTCTTGTTCTGGAACGAAAGCAAATAGCAGCCAGTCGTAACAGCCTCAAAATAGGATGAGTCTAAAAACGTGTTACACCTAATGACTTATATGTTTCCCGATCTAATACGACCTATCCACTCCAATATACACCCTGCATCAGTAACTTCCTACTTTACAATAGTTCTCTGAATATGTTAAGGCTTTGCTTTTACTTATAATACCACTTACACTCACTTTTTCCCATAGCATTTTTAGCGTCGTTTTTAGTTTTCCGTAAAAGAAAACTATTGAGATGGCTATTTGTCTGTCCGTCCGCACTCTTCCCGTCCGCCCTCAGGTCTTAAAAACTACTAAGGCTAGAGGGCTGCAAATTGGTATGTTGATCTTCCACCCTCCAATCATCAAACATACCAAATTGCAGCCCTCTAGTCTCAGTAGTTTTTATTTTATTCAAGGTTAAAGTTAGCCTTAATCGTACATCTGGCACCGCTATAGGTACCAACAACACAGGCCACCACCGGACCGTGGCTGAAAGTTTCGTGGGCCGCGGCTAAAAGTTTCATTGGCTACGGCTAAGAGTTTCATAGGCCGTGGCTGAGAGTTTCATACAGCATTATACGCTGTACAAAAAACTCGACTGCGCCGAAAAAACTTCGGCGTATTTTTGACTTGTTTCTATTCTGCCAGAAAGCTCTTACTCAGAAGCTGGTACTCTTTTTCTTCTGTGCTTAAATGTCAGGCAAACCTGAAGACTCAAAGAACTTCCCAAGTCAGCAACGGGTGACTAAAAAGGTAAATGAAAACGAGTAAATGAATCAACAATACAAAATTTGAGTAATAATATTACCCAAGACTGTAGAAGTTCAATAATCAAAGGCTACGACACAGCCCAGATTTTGGAAACACCAATGAAATATAATTCCTAACCGACTAAAGAGAATTAATGGCGCCAGGGACAAAACAGAGACGAAATCGAACCGATTACCGAAAAGCTATATGAAAATAACCAAAAATCCCCCCTTTTTTAAAATTTCGTGTGATGTTCCTTGACCTTGTTTATTACCCGAAGGTATACGGATCAAGGTCTTGGTAATGAAACCGAGTCTCACACACGTATATTCTCCGCGCGTCCACACGACCACCAAGCCCGACTTTGGCACGACCTCTGCAAAGAGGAAAATGCCCTCCTTCACTAATGATGACTTGCAGATTCGCCCAAACGAGATCATTAGCGCATTCCATCCGGCCAGAAGTGGAATGAATCTCCAATGAACTACCCGAAATGACCTGGGGCTTTCTTTATTTACTTTCCCTTTTTTTTTCCCCCATCGTCATGCGGTGACCTTTGCGGACCCGGCGTGTTTGCATAATGAAAGAGATTCCTCTCATCGTCGGGAATTCATTTCCCCCATTAGTTTAGCGTCGTTAATTCGAAGGGAAATGCTCAAGAGCGGTTTGAGCTAGCTAGGTCTAGGGTTTAAGCATCGTGATCTGATCGCCGCAGACGGGAGAGGTGCAGCCGGTTTCACGGTCCGCTGCTTCCAATATCAAACTTGTTTTCATTAAGTCAGGTATAACTAAAACGGACGTCGGGAGAGTTACGTGTTTGTTAAGGCAACCTGGAGGAGACGCCTTTCTTTGTTTCATTATTAATATTAGTCGCACGTGAGGAAGTCCTTTATTTACTAACATAAATAAAAATGACCGGAGTTGACATTGCTATGGGGAATCATGAAGGGGAAAATTTTTCCATTACAGATCATAACATGCATCGTATATTAAAAATTTATTTTTATCATTTTTCGAAAGAAAAAATTACGTGTTTGTTAAGGGAATCTGGAGGAATCGACGTCTAGAGAAAAAGTTCACGATGAAGACGAGCTGTATGTTTATGTGAACAATAACTTATTGTTTCCCCCACTAGCTGTGTGTGTCCGCGCATTATAACTTATTGTTTAAAAACTAGTGTGTGTGTTTGTGTGTGTGTGTGTGTGTGTGTTTGTACTTTATTCTGCATGCTGTTCTATCTTAAAGAAAGATTCAAATGGAAGCATGTAACATCTGTTGAACAGGGGTTCAAAACTGTTTCGAACCACCAACAAAAAACCTATGAAGCATCAAATTTATTAATAAAAATCAATAATAATCTGAAGAAGAAGAAGAAGAAGAAGAAGAAGAAGAAGAAGAAGAAGAAGAAGAAGAAGAAGAAGAAGAAGAAGAAGAAGAAGAAGAAGGACGAATAAAAGAAGACGAGAATAAAAGAGTAAAAAAAGCAATAACGTCTTCCATATTAAAGACAATCTTCGTTGGTCTCATTTCAAATGTCATTTCTTTATTTCATTATTAATGGTGTATGAGGAAATCCCTTATTTGCTAACATTAAGGAAAATGACCAGAGTTGACATTGCTATGGGGAATTGCGTGGGGGCAAATTTTCCCAGTGCAGATGCATTATGTACTAAAAATTTATTTTTACCATTTTTCAAAAGAAAAATCCTAAGCTGTCATCCTTTTCATCCTCAGGTGCGGATTTTTACTCTTTATCACCCATTACAAATATAATTTACATGTCCTTATTTTCTGTTTCCTAAAGGTTTAAATTGGATCTGTTTTTCCCGAGCCTGCCTTCTCGGACAGTATATAAACAAGTAAAAAATGCGGCGAAGTTTCTTCGGCGCAATCGAGTTTTCTGTACAGCGTAAAATGCTGTATGAAACTTTGAGCCACGGCCCGGTGGTGGCCTGTGTTGTTGGCAGCTATAGCGGTTCCAGACACACGATCATGGCTAACTTTAACCTTCAATAAAATAAAAACTGCTGAGGCCAGAGGCCTGTAATTTGGTATGTTTGATGATTGGAGGGTGGATGATCAATATACCAACTTGCAGCCCTCTAGCCTCAGTAGTTTTTAAGATCTGAGGGCGGACAGAAGAAGTGCGGACAGACAGACAAATAGCCATCTCAATAGTTTTCTTTTACGAAAACTAAAACCTTTTAGGCTTCCCACTAAGTTCTTCTATAACCTTGAAATCGTTTGTTTGTTGTTTATAGTCCAGAGATCCACATCAGGTCTCTTATCCCCTTCAACACCTTACTAAACCTATGAACTGTGTAGGAAGTAGCTAAAAGTTTTACTGTATTCTCCAACCTTTCTTCTTCCAAGTTTATTTCATGAAAGCCCTTTAAAACCTATTGTACGGATTAATCAATTCTTTCAGGAATATTTTGTTAAAGTTGAGAGCATTCTCAACACAGTGCAACAACAAACACAACCGCTCTTAGTTGTTGTTCATTAGCAAGAAAGTGACGAGTGACCTTCCTCACAAGTATTCTCTTTTACTCGTATTCTTCTACTTTCTTATAACATACTAACTTTTACAATCATTGTACTTTTAAACGGATCCAAGCAAGAGTTGGAGACACAACAATGCTAGCTGTATATTTCCTGCTCAGAATTTCTTCCTGCCCAGAATTTCTTCCATTTCTTGTTCAGATTTTTTCCACTTCCTGCTCTGAACTTCTTTCCTCTTCCGCTCAGATTTCTTCCACTTCCTGCTCACAATTTGTTTTTCTTCCTGCTCACAATTTCTTCCACTTCCTGCTCCCTGCTCAGGATGTCTTTCACTTCCTGCACGGAATTTCTTTCACTTGCTCAAAATTTCTGCCACTTCCTACTCAGAATTTGTTCACTTCCTGCTCCTGTTCAGAATTTATTTCACTTCCGGGTCAAAATTTCTTTCACTTACTGCTAAAAATTTCTTAAACTTCCTGCCTTCCTGCTCAGAATTCTTCCGCTTCCTGCCTTCCTGCTCAGAATTCTTCCACTTCCTGCCTTCCTGCTCAGAATTCTTCCACTTCCTGCCTTCCTGCTCAGAATTCTTCCACTTCCTGCCTTCCTGCTCAGAATTCTTCCACTTCCTGCCTTCCTGCTCAGAATTCTCCCACTTCCTGCCTTCCTGTTCAGAATTCTTCCACTTCCTGCCTTCCTGCTCAGAATTCTTCCACTTCCTGCCTTCCTGCTCAGAATTCTTCCACTTCCTGCCTTCCTGCTCAGAATTCTTCCACTTCCTGCCTTCCTGCTCAGAATTCTTCCACTTCCTGCCTTCCTGCTCAGAATTCTTCCACTTCCTGCCTTCCTGTTCAGAATTCTTCCACTTCCTGCCTTCCTGCTCAGAATTCTTCCACTTCCTGCCTTCCTGCTCAGAATTCTTCCACTTCCTGCCTTCCTGCTCAGAATTCTTCCACTTCCTGCCTTCCTGCTCAGAATTCTTCCGCTTCCTGCCTTCCTGCTCAGAATTCTTCCACTTCCTGCCTTCCTGCTCAGAATTCTTCCACTTCCTGCCTTCCTGCTCAGAATTCTTCCACTTCCTGCCTTCCTGCTCAGAATTCTTCCACTTCCTGCCTCCCTGCTGCGAAGTCCTAATACACCCACACTTCCTTCCTCAAACGAACTTACAATCATGCAGTGCCTTTAATACGTGCCATAACTATGAATACCAAATGCTTCCATCAGCATTTTCCCATTGCAACAGTAAAACAAGTCGTGTATCAACCAACCACCTCCCTGTTCGAGCTAGCTGGTAAATTTATCCGACATGGAATATATTGCGAGTAAAGCATAATCCCGAGTATCATACATGATTAAACAAAAAATGTGTGATTGCTCTTCTGTTTAAATGAGCGAGGCTCCTTTTGCCATTTCGAGTCCATTTCTTTGTCAATGGGCTCACAATTATTGCCAGGCGTTTTTCTGCTCAAGAATGTGCTGCAATATCGCACCGAAACTGGTTTTTCTCTTTTCACCAGAGTCCGCGTAATACCACAGCAGCAGACGTTTTTGGACGGACCTCACTTTACTTTTCTTAATGATTAATACACACACAATACTTTATATATATATATATATATATATATATAATATATATATATATATATATATATATATATATATATATATATATATATATATATATATATATATATATATATATATATATATACATACATATATATATATATATATATATATATATATATATATATATATATATATATATATATATATATATATATATATATATATATATATATGTATATATATATATATATACATATATATATATATATATATATATATATATATATATATATATATATATATATATATATATATATATAAAGAGGAAATGTTTCTCAAATATGCTTTTACGTCAGGCTTCAAGCCAAAAATACATTGGTTAAAACATTGTCATCGTGTATTGTATAACCATTAAAGAAAATAAAATTATTATTATTATTATTATTAATTATTGAGAAAATGAACCCTATTTACATGGAACAAGCCCAAAGGGGCCATTGACTTGAAATTCAACCTTCGAAAGAACGTGGTCTTCATTTGCAAGAAATCAGAGGAGACAATAGGAATAAGACTAACATTAGGTTTGGAATGCTAAAGATAAAGCTTATAAAAAATAAGGAGCGCAGTTTGAAGACGATAACTCAAAACTTCCAAAATCCGGGAATAAGGCCGATCGAGCCTGACCCACGAAATTTACCGTGCGGAGAAAATAACGCCCACGTCAGCAGAATGCCTGATGCGCCGTTGTTCTCCCAATCTGTGGGGGATTTATAAGAAAGTGGTCTGTAGTCAATTTATGTTTGAGGGGGACCTAAAATGTAGAGTCAGCTACGTGGAGCTCACACGTTTTATTATTTGCGCGGACAAGTATTAGCTTCAGGTGTCGCCTTCGGTAAGTATGTACAAGGATATATATTAACTATATAATAATCTTTATCTTTAGCGCTCCAAACCTAATGTTAGTTTTATTCTTATTGTCTCCTCTTACTTCTTGAAAATGAACAGCTCTTCGTTGGGCGAGTCGGTAGAGTTATGGGCTAGCACTCGCTAGGCCCGAGTTCGACTCTCCGGCCGGCTAATGAAGAGTTAGGGGAATTTATTTCTGGTGATAGAAATTCATTTCTCGCTATAATGTGGTTCGGATTCCACAATAAGCTGTAGGTCCCGTTGCTAGGTAATCAATTGGCTCTTAGCCACGCAAAATAAGTCTAATCCTTCGGGCCAGCCCTAGGAGAGCTGTTAATCAGCTCAGTGGTCTGGTAAAACTAAGGTATACTTAACTTTTTTGAAAATGAACGCCATATTCTTTGGAAGCTTGAATTTCAAGTCAATGGCCGGCCCCTATGGTAGGCTTGTTCCATATGAATAGGGTTCCTCTTATAAATAATAATAATAATAATAATAATAATAATAATAATAATAATAATAATAATAATAATATTATTATTATTATTATTATTATTATTATTATTATTATTATTATTACGGGTTCGTTTAAAATAATAATAATAATAATAATAATAATAATAATAATAATAATAATAATAATAATAATAATAATAATACTCTCTTTAATGTTTAAACATTACACGACGACAATCTACTACTACTACTACTACTACTACTACTACTACTACTACTACTAATAATAATAATAATAATAATAATAATAATAATAATAATAATAATAATAATAATAATAATTTTATTCTCTTTAATGGTTAAACATTACACGACGACATAGTTTTAACCAAATAATTTTCTGGCTTGAAGTCTGACGTAAAAGCATATTTGAGAGACACTTCCTCTTTTGCTTTCACGGTGGTATTTTCTCATGAAGATTTTGGTAGACAACTGAAAAGTAAAGGTTGGTTGTAAAGTTCATTTTATAAATGTTGTGGTGAGGAGAAACGGAAAATAAATAGCGAAAGAAAAATAGAACGTAGAGTGTCACAGGAACGTGACATTCAAATACACTACGTTTACTTGTCTTTAATTTTTAACCTGCTATTTCAACGTACGTAGTTTGTCTTTTCGTTACCTTTCTTTTGAACTGAATATAGAACTTAGGCCAAAGGCCAAGCACTGGTACCTTTGAGGTCATTCAGAGCTGAAATGGAAACTGATAGTAAAATGCTTGAAAGGTGTAATAGGATGAAAACCTCTCAGTTGCACTATGAATCAATTGTCAGGAGAAGGTGGAGAGTAAGATGGAAGAAAGAGAATATGAAAGGGGGTACAGTAAAAGGAACGAAAGGGGTTGCAGCTAGGGGCCGAAGGCACAATGTTAGGAACCTTAAATAATGCCTACAGTGCCCCACATGGGGGTTACCTTTCTTTTACTGCTGTGGATTAAGATAACCAGTGGACATTTAAATAAAATTATGGAAGGGAAAAAAAACGAGAAAGGTTAAATAATTCGTAGAAGTCATCAACTACTTTGAAGAAACACTAAATACCTTTAACCCAAGTGTCCCGAAAACCATTTCGGAGCCCTCGCAAGGTGGCAGCAGGTCAAATGCCCCTTTGCCAAAGTTAGTTATCGCTGTAGTTTCTAAGAAACTGCAATAAGGTAAATGAAGATTCCAGTGAACTGGAAAGGCCGGGCGGACAGACGGACGAAACGTGTAAGGAAATGCCTTGTTTAAATGTAATTCAATTTATTCCATAAAACCACGTTACTAACGCTAATGAACGACCCATGTGACAGTCCACTGCTTGGGTATTCTTGAGGCGCCATCTTCGCCTTGCCCCTCGAATAGATTAGTCGACAAAAGTTAACCTTCGCATAATGTAATGCATCTTATTTCGCAGCTGCATCAACGGATTCGTTTTAAATTCTGACTGTCAGACTGCCAGTCAGTTCGACAGCGCTTGAAGTCCGGGTTGTTTTTTTCTAAATTAATGAATTTTATCTCTAAGTTCGGTGGCCTCCCTCAGAAGGATTTTCAGGCGAATGCCACTCGTTTTCTGTAAAGGAGACGAGGGGCCGAAGGCTGGTAGTCGCAATATATGTTTAGACCACATGCGAATGGTCCGGGGTTTTCTAGAGAAGGGATGGGTGGGGGGAGGGGACGGATCCTTGATGATGCCATATGGCGCACCCGAGAGGTCACGATCAAGGTCCGGAGAGCTCTTTAGGATGAAAAGCAGATGGGCGGAAGGCCGGCGCAGGACGTTCCAGGTAGCCAGTGGCCGTATATGAAATACTGGACACGCTCACCCACTGACTTGCAAGTATCCAGACCGCGCTCATTTCCAATTCCATTAAAGTCTTCAGGTACTGTATGGATGCGGAGAGACGGCAGGGGCATCATCCGATGAGCACCTGAAAAATGGCTTTTATTACTGTGGCTGCCTTCGCTGATTTATATCTGACTGTGGTTCCTTGTGTGTTATACTGGGGCTCCTGCAACCAAAGGAAAAATACGCACTCATTACTAACGCCCGAAATTATGAGGACTGTGACAAACAAGGCGCAGTTCTGAGCATAATCCTCATTAAGTAAGGGTTGATTTCGTAACGCAGTGGCCATCATTTGCACAGGGAATCTTGGAAAGCCAGAGATTATCGTACAAATGAAGTCATTAAGAAGAAGTGATTGGTTCTCATTTGGTCCCCTTTCTTTTGTCAGAGGATTATTCAAAAGAAGGTCCTTGGGAGGTGGAAAAAATGGAAGGGTATAAAAGTCATGTCTCTCTCTCTCTTTCCATACGTCTCTTTTCCTAATGATGTTGATTGGGAATGAATAGTTTTTTTTTTATTTAACTCAGTTCATTATCAGCTGAATATTCTTTTCTTCTATGCTTTTCTTCTATTCTTTTTCTTCCATGCTTTTCTTCTATGCTTTGTAAGAAGATGTCTTTCGTGAAAATATTCACTTATACCGGATGTAACTTCGAGGTTTATCATCTTATCACGATTTGTTCAATAAAACTGAGTCACGAAGACGAAGGAGTGGAACAGTAACGACCCAGACACCAAGAGTAGTTTTAGAAAGATGATAATTTTAAATTTCGGTCCTTGTAATGTAGAATATATCCAGCACTGACTTATTGCGCATTTTCCTATATTTTAATTATCGAGTGCCTTTTGTTTTTAATGTTAACAGAACTAATCCAATGAAAAGAACCGTTGCAGAATTATATTTCAAGTAACTTGGCTGATTTGTTAGTTATTCAAACACCAATATAAGATTTCAGTAATTTTTCGAGTATACTGTATATACACACATGCAATGCAAGCACATAGTCAGAATTTCTACTTACAATTACGTTAACTATATCTTGCAAAGGCCTCAGTAATCTTCTTGATGCAACTGACGCACAAACGTCAGAGTACTCTGCCCCGATAATCTCCTTGACACAACTGCTGCACGAACGTCAGATGACTATGCCTCGATAACCTCCGTAACACAACTGCTGCACAAACATCAGGGGCCTCTGCCTCGATAATCTTCTTGACTCAACTGCTGCATAAACGTCAGGGGCCTCGGCCTCGATAATCTCCATGACTCAACTGCTGCACAATGTCAAAGGAACTCTGCCTCGATGATCTCCTTGACTCAACTGCTGAACAAATGTTCAGGGACGCTGCCTTAATAATCTATCTCCTTGATGTGACTGCTCACAAACATCAGGGGCCTCTGCCTCGACAATCTCCTTGACTCAACTGCTGCACAAAATTTAGGGGCCTCTGCCTCGACAATCTCCTTGACTCAACTTCTGCTCAAATGTCGAAGGACTCTGCCTCGATAACCTCCTTGGCACAACTGCAGTACAAATATCAAGGGACCCTGCATCGATAATCATGAGTCAGTTGCTGCACAAATGTCAGGGGATCTGCCTCGATAACCTCCTTGACTCAGCTGCTGCACAAATGTCAGGGGCTCTGCCTTGATAATCCCTTAAGTCAACTGCCGCACAAATGTCAGGGGATCTGCCTCGATAATCTTCTTGACTCAACTGCTGCGCAAATGTCAGGGGAACTGCCTCGATAATCTCCTTGACTCAACTGCTGCACAAACTTCAGGGGCTCTGCCTTGACAATCTCCTTGACTCAACTGCTGCACAAATGTCGAAGGATAACCTCCTTGGCTCAATTGCAGTACAAATGTCAAGGGACTCTGCCTCGATAATCTCCATGACTCAGCTGCTGTATAAATGTCAATGGGCTCTGCCTCGATAACCTTGACTCAACTGCTGCACAAATGTTAAGGGGCTCTGCTTTAATAATCTCCTTGATGCAACTGCAGCACAAATGTCAAGGAGCTCCGCCTTAATAATCTCTTTGATGCAACTGCTGCACAAATGGCAGGGGCTCTGCCTCGACAATCTCCTTAACTCTCAACTGCTTCACAAATGGCAAAGGACTCTGTCTCGATAATCTCCTTGACTCTCAACTGCTTCACAAATGGCAAGGGACTCTGCCGCGATAATCTCCTTGACTAACTGCTGCACAAATATCCAGGGAGTCTGTCTCGATAATCTCTTTGACTCAATTGCTGTACAAATGCCAAGGGATCTGTCTAGATAATCTCATTGACACGACTGCTGCACAGACGTCAGAGGGCTCTACCTCGATAATCTCCGTGACGCGACTGCTGCACAGACGTCAGAAGGATCTGCTCGATAATTTCCTTGACGCGAATGTTACACAAACGTCAGAGGACCCTGCTTGGATTATATCTTTGACGCACCAAGGATCAGAAGAATGTTGGGGGACGGGGCGGGCTTTTAATAGCCATTTCGTTTGCTTCAAATAAATATCCACATAGCAAAGAATTAAGATTTTAAGAAAAAATAATTATGGTTTTCAAAAGGTTAGCTAATGAGATAGCAACATTATAGCTATAAAAATGTTTGAATCTTGCAGCAAAAAAAAAAAGTTTCTATACGTTGCACTGCTCCTTTTGCAACATTCAACTAAGCAGGCTCGTCATCACTCGTCCAAGACTTGCTATGTACCAAATAACTAAATCTCAGAATGTTTAATTACCAAAAAATAAACCACTGTAATTGTAGCCTAAATGTCATTCCAATCTTTTACAAAAAAATTAATGTCGTGGAACCGAATATGTAAATTTTTTCACCGTGAAAATGATATCATTCGTTCTCTCATAATTAGGATAGTATTTCTTATTCGAAAAGCTTGCTCTTCATTTGGATGTATATCTTATCCATCTGTAACTAGAAATGTATTTATTTACAAAATGTTGGTTTTATTCTAAATGTCACGCCAGTCTTCAGTGAAACCATGATGTTGTGAGAATAAAAAGTTGTAGCGTTTTCATCCATTCACCTTTTTTCATCATTAGGACAGGATTAGTTATTCAAAAAACACGATTTTCGTTTTTGCTATGTAAAATTATCTTTTTCTCTATCACAGCGTGAAATTGGAATTTCGATAGAATATAAAAATCAGACTAAAGGCATTTTTGTTACACTCTAGCTTTTATTTATCTATTTAATTTTTGTTGGGGCGGGGGGAGGGAGAGCATTGACTGAATAACCAGTTCCTTCAGGTAACTGTCTGGCTTCTGCCAGAAATTTATCTCTTTCAGACTGAGTGGTTCGTGGTGGTAGGTTTCTGTTTCCTAATATTAGCAGTTATGCCTTGGGCCATCGACGGACGGTCTCTTGTTTGTCAATTTTTCATAAGCTGTATTTTAACAGAGATCTGTCACATTCACACATTTAGTTCTTCGTTGGGCGAGTCGGTAAAGCTGTGGACTAGCACTCGCTAGGCCCGAGTTCGAGTCTCCGGCCGGCTGATGAAGAGTTAGAGGAATTTATTTCTGGTGATAGAAATTAATTTCTCGCTATAATGTGGTTCGGATTCCACAATAAGCTGTAGGTCCCGTTGCTAAGTAACCAACTGGTTCTTAGCCACGTAAAATAAGTCTAATCCTTCGGGCCAGCCTTAGGAGAGCTGTTAATCAGCTCAGTGGTCTGGTAAAACGAAGGTATACTTTGTCACATTCAAAATTGATCCCTGATTCCCCTTTTCCTGCCGAGAGCAACCAGATTTGCTGAACAGCAGCACCGTTAGGGAGTAAATGTGCCTCGTTGTAGAACTTCTTAGTCCAGAGGTCCTTCCTCACACCGTCAGACTGTCGAACAGAACTTCTCAGTCCAGGGGTCCTTCCTTTATTCCTCACACCGTCAGACTGTGGGACAGTCTCACTGAGGATGTCGTGCAATTGGAACTTCAAAAGTTCAAGCGAAGATGCAGTGCATTACGACCTTAATACTATTCTCCTTGAATTTTAATACATTTTCATCAATTTATTAAATTACTAATTTATTGTTTTAATAAGTAAAATCTTTCTTTCTGTATTTCCCTTTGCTTCTTCTTGCTTCCTCCTAGAACACCATATTCTTTGGAAGCCTGAATTTCAAGTCAATAATAATAATAATAATAATAATAATAATAATAATAATAATAATAATAATAATAATAATAATAATAATATCAACTTTACACGAATATCTTAGTCATTTTAGTTGCTGATTAACTTAATAATAATAATAATAATAATAATAATAATAATAATAATAATAATAATAATAATAATAATAATAATAATAATAATAATAATATCAACTTTACACGAATATCTTAGTCATTTTAGTTGCTGATTAACTTCCTTGTTGCTTTATCAAAGGCGTTGAAATGGAAGAACCAGGAAATCCAGGGTGCGAGGAAGTGTATACATGATATGGGTTGTGTGTGTGTGTGTGTGTAATTGCAATAGCCACAATGCCCTCTCAACTTTTCGAGTTCTTCACACTTTTTTGGATACGCTTGTCACTACAAAGCCTTAAGATCCAAGTGCAAGAAATTTGAAGCAGTTATGGTGTCCATTACAGGGAAATGAACCCGCGTCCCATAATCATAACAAGGTCACTTTGCCGACCTGACCTTGTTACGATTATGGGACACAGGTTCATCTCCCGCTACCGGACATCATACCTGCTTCAAATTTCTTGCACTTGGATTTTAAGGCTTTGTAGTGATAAGCGTATCCAAAAAAGTGTGAAGAACTCGAAAAGTTAAGAGGGCATTGTGGCTATTGCAATTACACACACACACGCACACACATATATATATATATATAAAGTATATTATGTATAATATATATCATATATATATATGTATATAATAATATTATATATATAATATATAATATATATATATATATACTCGTATATATATATATATATATATATATATATATATATATATATATATATATATATATATATATATATATATATATATGTATATATGTATGTATATATATGTAGATATATACATATGTAGTATATACTGTATATATATATATATATATATATATATATATATATATATATATATATATATATATATATATATAGATATATATATCTATCTCAATTGACAGGGCTGGAAGTGTTCTCCACACTGGATAACTCATGAGTCAGCAATAATAAAAAATGATAGAGGCAAAGTAGTTTCTTATTACCAAGAGAACAATGTTCAGTTTCACGAACGCTCGCACGCGTGCGCACAAATATATATAATGTGTGTGTATATATATATATATATAATATATATATATATATATATATATATATATATATATATATATATATATATATGTGTGTGTGTGTGTGTGTGTTTATATATGTGTGTGTGTGTGTATATATGCGTGTGTGTGTGCGTGCGCGCGTGTGCGGAAAACCTACGACGCAATTTGACAACCCTGCAGTTTTCTTTTTAAATCCAGATAAAGTAAATAATTTTGAAGCCTGAATACGTTTATGGAAGACGAAAAATTAAATAAAATAAAAACCTCCAGGTTAACACATGGTTTCTATGAACTCGTGCACAGCAAAATGTATCCTTTCCTAAACTCGTACGTGAGAGAGACATTTTCAAAAGCACCTGTTCCTGTCACTGAACGCGACAGGTAATCGGAAGTAAAAAAAAAAAAAAAAAGCCACTAAATCTTCAACGCTCCAGTAAGTTATCCAAATCATGCGTCATTAAACAGTTCCCGTCTCACGACCACAACTCGCATGAAGTTCGGGGGCCAAGGAGTGCCCCCCACCCCCCAAAACCCTCCCCAAGAAGTTCCTATCAAGAATTTTGTATTTCAGACACTGAAGTCACTCTCTGTTGCTCTTTCTCACTGTCTGTCAGTTTTCTCTTCTTGTTTTGAGTTTGTAACTTAGTGATTGATAAATACTTCTAATGAAAAAGTAATGACAGCTCACATGAAAATGTACTTCAAGATATCGCTTCAGGTGTTCTTTCTTGTAATGATTATTTTGATTTTGAATATCCCTTTTGAGTACTGTCTCCGCTTTGGTATATCATGATTTACAGAAACATCGTTGGAATTGAATTAAAGAATAATAATGTTACCCTCGATCCAGGACTAGAAAGAATTTCCCAACTGCGAGAAAATAAATATATAACTCTTGCATAAACGGGATAAACCATGAAACATTGAAGGATTTTCTGAAAACGTATAAATGTTTTTTTTTTTTCTTTTTCTCTCAAACAGACACACAACGACGAGCAGAGAGTATTCCGGTATTTTTGTAACAACCGTGAAGGATTTTTCCCCTCTCTGCGTTCATATTTGCTTCTCGGAAAGTTTAAAATGTCACACTGGCTTAATTCTCCTTTGTTCATTCAATTTCAGGAAGGGTTACGTTTTCAGGGTTTTATGCAGTGAAAACATACACGCATATGTATGCATGTATATATATATGTATATATATATATATATATATATATATATATATATATATATATATATATATATATATATATATAAATATATATATATATATATATATATATATATATATATATATATATATATATATATATATATATATATATATATATATAGTCGCTGGATAAGTATCTGTGTCGAAGGATCGAGACCCGGCAGTACCAGTCCATTTATCACTTACAAATTCCCCTTCGGTGATAATTCCCCATCGGGGATATTCACGAGGTAGCTTAAATTTGATATTATGCGACATTTGTAGCTTCATGATTGTATATAAATCACGGTGTGACAAAAAATTTCATACATATATATATATGTATGTATATATATACAGTATACATATATACATATATATATATATATATATATATATATATATATATATATATATATATGTATGTATATAGTATATAATATATATGTATATATATGTATATATATATATATATATATATATATATATATATATATATATATATATATATATATATATATATATATATAAACCGTGATGTACAGTATATATGTAGCTATATCACAGAGAAAGTGAAACACTGAGTGCATCTGCCGACCGGCTTAGGTGATACACCTAAGTCATCTTTCAGAGGACTAATACATAGTGGTAAAAATTTACAATATATACATATATGCTAGAGGAGGGACAGTACAAACGAACATACAGACAAACACTCACACCTGACAGGTGAGAAAAGGGTGTTAGCAGATGCGAGCATTCGTTAGCGACTGAGGTGAAGCTCTTCGTTAAAATTCTGTTTTACTTTGCAGATGGCCTCACTCCCTTTCCCTTGCCAAGAGAGAAAAGTTTGTAATTCTTACGAATATGTCTTAAATACTCTTTCGTTTGTGGATAATTTCACCCGGGGCTTCTATCATGACAGGCATTACTTAAGAAATCGTCCACATTAGTCTCCTGCTACAGCTGTGAGAGGTTACAAAAGAAATAGTCCATAATAGTCTCCTGTTACAGCTGTGAGAGTTTACAAAAGAAATAGTTGACAATAGTCTTCTACTAGAGCTGTGAGAAGTTACAAAAGAAATAGTCGACAATAGTCTCCTGCTACAGCTGTGAGACCTTATAATAAAAATAGTCGCCAATAGTATCCTGCTATAGCAGTGAGAAGTTACAAAAGAAATAGTCCACAATATTCTCCTGGTACAGCTGTGAGACGTTGCAAAGGAAATAGTCGACAATAGTCTCCTGTTACAGCGTGAGAAGTTATAAAATAGTCTCCCGCCACAGCTGTGTGAGTTTAGAAAAGAAATAGTCCACAAAAGTCTCCTGCTACAACTGTGTGAGTTTACAAAAGAAATAGTTGACAATAGTCTTCTACTACAGCTGTGAAAAGTTACAAACGAATAGTCCACAATAGTCTCCCGCTACAGCTGTGATAGGTTACAAAGGAAATAGTCCACAGAAGTCTCCTGCTGCAGCTGAGAGAGGTTACAAAAGAAATAGTCCACAAAAGTCTCCTGCTACAGCTGAGAGAGGTTACAGAAGAAATAGTCCACAAAAGTCTCCTGCTACAGCTGAGAGAGGTTACAGAAGAAATAGTCCACAAAAGTCTCCTGCTACAGCTGAGAGAGGTTACAGAAGAAATGGTCCACAAAAGTCTCCTGCTACAGCTGAGAGAGGTTACAGAAGAAATAGTCCACAAAAGTCTCCTGCTACAGCTGCGAGAGGTTAAAAAAGAAATCGTCCACAAAAGTCTCCTGCTACAGCTGAGAGAGGTTACAGAAGAAATAGTCCACAAAAGTCTCCTGCTACAGCTGAGAGAGGTTACAGAAGAAATAGTCCACAAAAGTCTCCTGGTACAGCTGAGAGAGGTTACAGAAGAAATAGTCCACAAAAGTCTCCTGCTACAGGTGAGAGAGGTTACAGAAGAAATCGTCCACAAAAGTCTCCTGCTACAGCTGCGAGAGGTTAACAAAAAATATCTCTACACTACAAGAGACTAATCTGGATTCTGTTCCACGTTATTGTGAAAAAAACTGTTTCATTAACCTTCTTGTGCTGAACAGTTCGCTGTGGATTTAATCAACATTAAACAGCAAATCACGACGTAAATCACCGGCAGGCAGCACTCATTTTAACAAACACTGAACCTTAATAGTTAATAGTTATTAACATCTCCCAGATACTTGTGATCCCTCAAGATTACTCAGCTCAGAGAGGATCTGTACGAAGCCGGCAGCTGGCGATTGAATTCGAATCCCGATCCGGTGAGTATTATGAGTGTTTGATAGGAATATTAGTTCTGATTGCATTGTCCTGTATTTCAGTACAGTCGGAATAGAAGGCTTGCATCCTGATTAACGTGGTATCTGAAGCATGTATATTTAAAGAAGCTTATGGAAATGAATCGTATTGACTTGGAATTAAGAAGAAAGCCTGATTGATTTTATTCTTTAATGTATGAGAGAGAGAGAGAGAGAGAGAGAGAGAGAGAGAGAGAGAGAGAGAGAGAGAGAGAGAGAGAGGGAAACTACTATATTTTCAGGATGACCTTTCAAATAAATTTAAATTACAGACTATAAAAAAGTTATTATAGTCTTTTTTTATAGTCTATAATGTAAATGTACAGTATACGAACGGTCATCCGTAAAATATAGAAGTCTCTCTCTCTCTCTCTCTCTCTCTCTCTCTCTCTCTCTCTCTCTCTCTCTCTCTCTCTCTCTCTCTCTCTCTAGTGTTCATTTCTTTAAAATATGTTTGACACATACAGGAATCATATCACACTATTTTGACATAATCACATCATTCAACTCATTCCTGATGACACATCAGTTTCTGTGCAAATTTCTTCATGGCCCCAGACCTGATTTGTCAGCACTAAGTCCGATTCTCTCCTGAAACATCACCTCAATACATATCTCAAATATTACAATGGAAATCGTGCCACTTAGGAAAAAATCAATTTCCAAATGTTCCCTACCATGACGACCTGAATTTTCGAAACTGTTCAATTCTCATTTTCCTCTTCTGTTCAACAATGACGGAAGACATTGAAAACCTCATTCTGTTTAGCTTCACATCCTCTCTTAATGATTAAAAGTATATATGCTCCCAATTGTTCATCTACACCCTGACGAATTTTGTGCAGACGCTTTCATAATCTCTTGCATTATGCTGCAATCGGAACTGGAACTGGAATAGAAAACTTAGGCCAGAGGCCAAACACTGAGACCCACGAGGTCATTCAGCGCTGAAAAAGAAATCGAGAGTAGAAAGGTCTTAACAGGAGGAGAACCTCGCAGCTGCGCTCTGAAACAACTGTCAGGAGAAGGTGGAAAGTAAGTTGGAAGAAAGAGAATGTGATCGGAGGTACAGGAAGCACATTTATCTGTAATCGTGAAATTCTTTTAGATGAGCTGTGAAATATATCCGTAATCTCTTTCTTTGTAACGTAACATCAAGAGTTTTTTATTCTTAGATGAGATATAAATGAATTCTACTAATCATTTCTGCAGATCAAAGGAAAACTTCTTAATTTGCTTTCTTCTGATTTTCAAGGGATGTAAGTGGAAATTGTACAAGAGACAGAGTTTTATTCACAAAGATCTGGAGATGTCATTAACATTACACACACACACACACACACACACACACACACACACACACACACACACACACACACACACACACATATATATATATATATATATATATATATATATATATATATATATATATATATATACATATACGCACACACACACACACACACATATATATATATATATATGTATATATATATATATATATATATATATATATATGTATTATATATATATATATATATATATATATATATATATATATATATATATATATATATATATATATATATATATATATTTTCGTCTGTAACTTCTTTCATGTGAACACCTTGTTCTTTGGAAGCTTGAAATTCAATTCAATGGACAGTGCATTCATGTTCCCCGTGAATAGGGTTTCATCTTCGGAATGATATATACTGTATAATATACTCGTAATATATATATATATATATATATATATATATATATATATATATATATATATACAGTATATATATACATATATATATTTATATATATATATACATATATATTGTATATATAATATATATAATCTTGTAAGTCCATTCTCACGTAAAATCACATCAACTTTAGTCTGTGTGGCCTAATTCTTGGCGTACCCTAATGATTGGTAAAAGTTGGTCTCTGCAATCATTCGATTGATCCAAAGCATAGTGCAACTGTCAAAACCTTTGTCGTAATTATCCGTCAATCAATACGACAAAGCAGGCTAATGACGGATTTTACGTCCTTTGAAGTAAGCAATTTTAATAATGACCTTCGTCATTTTAATCGTCTTTCATGAATATTAAATTTAAATTCAGAACTGTTCCTTGCGTGAGCCGGTAGATTTTGTGGTGGGATTCACAGATAGGACTTGGTGGTAAAAAAAAAAATACAGAAAATTTAATGGTGATTTGAATTATGTTTCCTACAAACACAAACATGCACACACACACACACACACACACATATATATATATATATATATATATATATATATATATATATATATATATATATATGTATGTATATCTATAAATATATATGTATATATATACATATTTATATATATATATATATATATATATATATATATATATATATATATATATATATATAGGCAAATTGGAGTAAGAGAAAGGCGTTCTTTCTTCTTTATCCATTTATTGTTACGCCGACGTTTCGTATCCCTTGATACATCTTCCAGGCTGAAAAAGCGATGAACTCAAACAGTACTTGTGTATAAACACTAAAAGGTACACACATTATATACTTAACACCATGTTAAAGGACAATTAAAAAGAAAAAAAAAGGACAACCTTAGAAACACTTAAAAGACAGTTGAAAAATATTTTAAAAAGTATTTAAAAAGGAACAGAACAGCAGAAGAAAGCCGGGGCCAATACAAAAAAAAAAAAACACCTACCCACACCGGTAGTGTAAAGCAAACTGAACAGACAAGCAATGCAAGGAGTGGCGGGGGGAGGGGGGGGGGGCGAGTATAAACAAAGAGGTTACAGCAGGTAGTTAAGCGATGAAAAGCTGGGTGGAAGTTGATTGGTGATTAAGGGCAGGGACAGTTAATTTAATCATAATGGATTCAAGTGTGGTTAATTCTTCCACGTATCGGGTTCTCCCCACAGTACTAAAATCCTTAGCATCTACATGTGTCTTGCAAATTTTGCTGTGATTCCTTACATTGGACTGCTCGGGATTGGATAATCGACAGCCTGTTCTCAAACTAACTCCTTGATGAGAGGAGATTCGGACTTTTAGCAGCCTCCTGGTACAACCGATGTAAGTGCCGAGATCACATCTAGGACAATTATATTTATAAATCACACCGGAAGTAAACAAGGGGCTAATCTTGTCCTTGCCATGGAAAAGAGATGCAATGGTTCGTGGGTTTATTGGGATTAACTTGAGATTGAGAGCGGGTAATTGTCCGTTGAATAGCCTGATACATTTTTTCCCGAAATCTATTGTCATGTAAAAAAGGGAATCTTGCATACAAACATAATTTGGGGGCACTATGGACTAAAAGTGGGGGGGTTAAGTTTAAAATTAAGCAATTTGTTGAGAGCTCCATGGAAAATCACTGATGGGTAGTAATTACTCTTAAAATAATCATTGAGGATAATCACCTCAGCATGAAATGCGGACCAACTTGAGGTCAGGTTAATGGCTCTATGAAGGAGAGTGGTCAAGGAATTCATTTTAAAATTGTAAAAACACGAGCTATAAAAATTCGTTCCAAGGCCAGTAAAAGTGTTCTTCCTATAAATACCAGTATGGAAGCCAGTTTCATCCTTAGTTACCTTTACGTCCAGGAAGGGGAGAGAACTATGGGTTTCAATCTCAATGGTAAATTTAATGTTCTGGCGCTGCGCATTTAAATGTTCCAAAAATGCGTCAGCATGGTAGTCAAATCTAAAAAGTCTATTCAACGGACAATTACCCGCTCTCAATCTCAAGTTAATCCCAATAAACCCACGAAACATTGATCTCTTTTCCATGTCAAGGACAAGATAAGCCCTTTGTTTACTTCCGGTGTGATTTATAAATATAATTGTCGTAGATGTGATCTCGGCACTTACATCGGTTGTACCAGGAGGCTGCTAAAAGTCCGAATCTCCTCTCATCAAGGAGTTAGTTTTAGAACAGGCTGTCGATTATCCAATCCCGAGCAGTCCAATGTAAGGAATCACAGCAAAATTTGTAAGACGCGTGTAGATGCTAAGGATTTTAGTTTTGTGGGGAGAACCCGATACGTGGAAGAATTAACCACACTTGAATCCATTATGATTAAATTAACTGTCCCTGCCCTTAATCACCAATCAACTTCCACCCAGCTGTTCATCGCTTAACTACCTGCTGTAACCCCTTTGTTTATACTCCCCCCCTCCCCCCCCCACTCCTTGCATTGCTTGTCTGTGTCAGTTTGCTTTACACTACCGGTGTGAGTAGGTGTATTTTTTTATTTTTTATTTTTTGTATTGGCCCCGGCCTTCTTCTGCTGTTCTGTTCCTTTTTAAATACTTTTAAAAATATTTTTCAAATGTCTTTTAAGTGTTTTTAAGGTTGTCCTTTTTTTTTCTTTTTAACTGTCCTTTAACATGGTGTTAAGTATATAATGTGTATACCTTTTAGTGTTTATACACAAGTACTGTTTGAGTTCATCGCTTTATCAGCCTGGAAGATGTATCAAGAGATACGAAACGTCGGCGTAACAATAAATGGATAAAAGAAGAAAGAACGCCTTTCTGTTACTCCAATTTGCCTGTTGTTTGAGTATCTGCTCCTGTCTTCATTTTATATATATATATATATATATATATATATATATATATATATATATATATATATATATATATATACATAAATATATATATATATATATATATATATATATATATATATATATATATATATATATATATATATATATATATATATATATATATATATATATATATATATACACACACACACACACACATGAAGTATGTCTGCAAAGAGTGGATAGAGGGAGAGAGTGTGAGAGAATTCATGTTAACAAACCGCTATTGATATTTTCCTTACAACTAACTCTGATGCAAGATTTGAAGGTGGGCATTAGAGGTATAAAGAAAAGACTTTAAGTATTTGCCGGTTGCAAGTAGTTTTCCTTTTTCTCTTCTTTCCTCTCTTCCTCCATTTTAAGATCGTATTCCTACCTTCTCTCTCTCTCTCTCTCTCTCTCTCTCTCTCTCTCTCTCTCCGTCTCTTCTTAAGCTCTTCTATGAAGGCTTCTCCTGTCTTTTTGTCTGTCTGGATGTCTGTCCTTCCCATTCCCAACCGACCCCCCCTACAGACAATCTCTTCCACCATCCCATTCCATGCTTGCCTCCCTCTCCAGAATTTCCTCAAGACGCTAAATCCACATCTCTTGACGCCCTTCTTCTTCTTCTTCTTCTTCTTCTTCTTCTTCTTCTTCTTCTTCTTCTTCTTCTTCTTCTTCTTCCCACTCCCCATCCCCAAGTTACATCACCCCTTGGCAATATCCCCCCCCCCCCCGCCTTCTCCTTTCCTCAGGCAACAAAGGAAGCAAAGAGTCATGGCGATACAGCAACTGTGTTCTCATCATACTAAAGCTTCTGTTCTCATTGTGGCCGACGAAGGCTTAAACGTTTGTCCGCCATGTTCCGGATGTGGCCCTTCAAGGAGTGTGGAAATTCTTATAGATTTCCCTCCGGTGTGTGTGTGTGTGTGTTTGTGAATTGGCTCACGTGTTTGTGCGCGCTCTAGTTTTTGGGGGGCCCGATGTCTTAAATTGGATAGATATTTGCCCAAGTCTTCGATTTCAGTTTTACTCTGGCGAGCTGAAATTTAGCTGAAATCATCAACAGTTTAATGGTTTTTTTTTTCTCGTTACGTTCCCTTTTACTCTCGTTATGTTCATTTTTTCTCTAATTGTATTACTTTTTTCTCTCGTTATATTCGTTTTTACTCTTGTTATATTCGTTTTTTTCTACTCTTGTTTTCGCTTTTTTCTCATTCCATCCGTTTTTTCTCTCTCGTTATATTCGTTTTTTCTCTCGTTATATTTGTTTTTTTTTTTCTCGTTATATTAATTTTCTCTCATTATATTCGTTTTTCTCTCGTTATACTAATTTTCTCTCATTGTATTCTTTTTTCCTCTCGTTATATTAATTTTCTCTCATTATATTCGTTTTTTCCTCTCGTTATGTTCGTTTTTTTCTCTCATTTTCTCACGTTATATTCGTTATTACTCTCGTTATACGCATTTTTCTCTTGTTATATAATTCGGACGTAGAAAACACTGTTAATTAGATAATGACCATATCCAGCCTACAGTGGTCTGAACAACTAAATCACCACTTAGGAAGCTTTAGCTCATTAAGCCTTTCAGGCAAGTCAGGCTAAAACAGTCTTTGTGCATGCAGTCATGAATACAGCCTCATCACCTAGACTGACTCGCTGTACAAATTAACAAGCGTTCTGCCGTAAAATCAGCTTTATTCAGTCTTAACAACAACAGATGAAATAAAAGTCCTATCAAACAGCTTCTGAGTTTCTACTGTAATCCTACTTATGGGTCGTTTCTTTTTGCAAATTAAATAGAAATCGTTATCAGCTCTCAAGATAAACGATAGTTATAACAGTGGTTAATTTCCTAGTGGAATGGAATATAAAATCCAGGCCAAAGGCCAAGCGCTGGGACCTGTGAGGCGATTCAGCAATGAAAGGTTAACTGAGAATGAAAGGTGTGACAGGTGTAACAGGAGGAAAATCTCGCAGGTTACACTATGACACAATCGTTAGGTTAAAAACAAAAAGTAAGTATATCTTAGTTTAACCAGACCACTAAGCTGATTAACAGCTCTCCTAGAGAGGGCTGGCCCAAAGGATCAGATTTATTTTACGTGGCTCAGAACCAACTGGTTACCTAGCAACGGGACCTACAGCTTATTGTGGAATCCGAATCACATTGTGACGAGAAATGAATTTCTATCACCAGAAATAAATTCCTCTAATTCTTCGTTGGCCGGTGGGAGAGTCGAACGCTGGGCCATCAGCATGCTAGCCGAGAGCTCTACCTACTCCTCCAATGAAGAGCTACAATCGTTAGGCGAGGGTGTGAAGTGGAGAGAGAACATGAACGGAGGTAGAGTAAAAGGAATGAAAGGGGTTGCTGCAGCTAGGGGCCGAAGGGACGCTGCGAAGAACCTTCAGTAATGCCTACAGTGCACCGGGAATTAATTTCCTAGTGGAAATGGAAGGTGACACAGAAGTAGAGTGATTGCAGTCGATAACGTTTAATTTCACCACCGAGTCTTAATAACCGTTTCAAAAGTTGTATTCCGTCACTCGAAATGAATGACAGATGACACAACGAATGACAAATGACACCAATTCAGTGTCATTTCTCACCCATACAATCAAACAAATCAAAAGGATTAATTTGTATATCGCGAGGAGGAGGAGGAAGAAAAGGAGAAGGAGAAGAAGAAGAAAGTGACGTTCATCCGTGTTTACTTACGCAGAACTAATCGCCTCGACGCAAATTTGACATGATTCGCAACAAAGATCGGGGGCGCCCCCCCCCCCACCCCCACTTTCCCAGATTACCGGACGCCTTTGATGTTCATACCCGCGAAACGATTCGCATCTTTTGCATAAAGTCCTTTCTTTGTTGCGACTACTTTTCCGGCGGACGCGTCTTTTGCCTTATTTCTTCGAATGACACACACGACATGTGGTTCACTTCCACGTCCCCCTTTGTGTCGGTAATATTCCCGTTTCGCTCCGTTTCGTCTGACAAAGGAATGAAACTGAAAGAATTCAATTTGTCTCGTTTACCTCCGGGAATATTTTATGCGATAAGACGTGCCATTTCACGTCTAGCTGGGGAAATAATAATAATAATAATAATAATAATAATAATAATAATAATAATAATAATAATAATAATAATAATAATTTTTGCTGCATTATTTGTTTTTTCTGGAAATGACAAAAACGATCTGATTGGCAACTTTTCTTTACCCTGGAACATCTTCGCCAGAACAGCTGGCTGACAGTTCTTAATACTTCACTTCTGCCATCTACATCTACTGGCAAATGAAAGTTGCTCATAATTTGATGCTAAATCGTCTGAAATTAGGACGCAGAAATTATGTTAATTCGGTCAAACGAAGCCGTCTTTGACCAAGGACCGAATTATAAGGCTTTATTACATACTAGCGGAGGCAGATCCCGACATTGTGGTCAGTACGTACCGTCCCGGAGCTCGAACAAAGGCACAACCATTATGCAGACCTACGTAAGGTCCTGCGGGTGATAGAGCCTCTGGCCTCGAGGTGGACGACGGCGAGTCCAATCCTGAGGACGTTACGTAACGTGGTGCCACCAACAGAATGTATGGATACACATTTGCGTTTTATATAACAATGAAAATAAGGTAATCAAGATTTTGAAACTTGTACGAGGACAGAGAAGCAATGTTAGGAATGGAATGGAACGTAAAATTTGGACCAAAGGCCAAGCGCTGGGACCTATGAGGTCATTCAGCGCTGAAAGGAAAAGTGAGAGTAAAGGGTTTGAAAGATGTCGCAGGAGGAAAACCTCGCAGTGGCACTGTGAAATAATTGTTAGGAGAGGGTGGAAGCAAAGATGGAATAAAGAGAATATGAACGGAGGTACAGTAAAAGAAATGAAAGGAGTTGCAGCTGGAGGCCGAAGGGATGCTGCAAAGAACCTTAAGTAATGCATACAGTGCACCGCATAAGGTGCACTGACGGCTCTAGCCCCCCCTCCCCCTACGGAGAGCAATGTTAGGTTACGGACACAAAAAATTTTTTTCCGTCCGTTTACGCGCAGTTCGTACGAGAAAGAACAACCCTTTTCGGCACGAACCAATTAATAAAACAACAAAGTATCTGATCGAACAACAATTTTCATGCGGGCCTTCCATTAAAAAAAAAATAAAAATTTCCTACTCTTGGCTGGTTTAGATTAAAACTGGCTAATACCAGCTAGGTCCCTACTTAGGTGTCTGATGCGCCTGGTGTGGAATTGGAATACTAAATCTAGGCCAAAGGCCAATCCAAGCTTGGACCTGGAATTAGAAATGGAATACTAAATCTAGGCCAAAGGCCAATCGCTTGGACCTGGAATTGGAATTGGAATACTAAATCTAGGCCAAAGGCCAATCACTTGGATCTGGAATTGGAATTGGACTATTAATTTTAGGCCAAAGGCCAATCGCTTGGACCTATGAGATCATTCGGCGCTGAAAACATTGTGAAATCATTGTTGGGAGAGGCTGAAAAGTAAGATGTAAGAAAGAGAATCAGAACGGAGGTACAGCAAAAGGATTGAAAGGGGTTGCAGCTAGGGACCGAAGGGACGATGCTCAGAACCTCAAGTAATGCCTACAGTGCACCGCGTGAGGTACAATGACAGCACTACACCCCTACGGAGGGACGCCTGATGTGGCTCTCTGAACTCGGAAGGAAGAATCGTGCTTTTGAGCGATTTTGTTCGATCTCATACTATGTCAGAATATAAACAAGTTACGAATAACGGCAGTTTTTCACTCCAACTGTAATAATTCATAATTAACAATTAATAATCATTGCTGTTCGTGTAGGAAATCACAAACTTCGGCAATTCGTTCTGAAGTTCTACTTAGGAAAGTTGGGTCGTTCTTGCTTCTCCCCCTCAGGACAAAAAAGCAGTCTGGAATAAAGCAGAGATTTTAATGATTGATCATCAATAATAACAACTGAAGTTTGCAAAGTAATCGCGACTTTCAAAAGTTCATTTGTTGTTCCTGTAACCGCAATCTTGAACTTTCCTCATTTTGAATAAATGTAATCATATTGCCAATTAAACATTAAAATTTTACGACAATATGAGAATATCCGTAATTTTTTTTATTTATAATAAAATATAGAAATATGCATTATTTTTTTATTCGTAATTAAATCTGTATTCGTTGATCTATAGCATTTGCGCCATTTGATACCTTCATACTAACTGATTAACATCTTATTGACTGATTGATCTCTTGTGTCACGTCAAATAGCTTTAAATTCAATGGAATATAAAATCTTCGTATAATAACGACTTATTTGTCAAGGAGAACCTTTCTTTTTAAAACAAGAGTCATTGAAACAGTGTTTAATGAATAATAATAATAATAATAATAATAATAATAATAATAATAATAATAATAATAATAATAATAATAATAATAATTATTATTATTATTATTATTATTATTATTATTATTATTATTATTATCAATAATTATAATAAATTATTATTATTATTATTATTATTATTATTATTATTATTATTATTATTATTATTATTATCATTATTATTATTATTATTATTTCACCTCATGGCCACATCCGAATACAAACAGAATGCAAATACACTGCACGCATTTACATCATTTCGTAATTTTTTTTATTTAGTTCCAAGAAAAAATAAAGCAAGGAATCAACGTCGGTGGGGGAAACAGTTGAAATAAATAAGTAAAGTTTAACCAAGTCCTTAAAAGGGTGAAAGACTGCAAGAGGTTTAGCTTCAGATAATAAACAAGACAACAAACAAATTACCTATGATGATACACTCCTCCACACCTTTTTCCTTATCAACAGTACTAAAGATATTTTTCAAATACATGATATATTTAATGTCATGTGGTTTAAATTTAGCTTTCTCAGAGAGTAAACGAACCGTTTCTATCCATACTTTCCTTTCATTAATAAAAAAAAACTTTAATTTTTGCAAATGGTTAAAATAAATAGAAAAACCAAACGAAAGGAGATCTCCACTTGATTATAAATAACCTGTTCATTTAACACATAAAAAGCTTATATCATCATCTCATCTCCCCGTCAGATGACGCAAGTGAGAAAAATGGTTCTAAAAAGATGACTCCCGTTCTTCAAAAACGGATTTGATTAATCCTATCAAAGACTTTGATATATCTCGTCTTGGTTTTTTATGTATTAATAAAGGGAAGAACAAATCCACAAAGAAAAATATTTCAATATTTCTCAGTATTTCTTAACTGATGGAATTATTATGCTTTAAACTGATATTTCCCACCACACGACTCTCTCTCTCTCTCTCTCTCTCTCTCTCTCTGTGTGTGTGTGTTGCCATTCTATCTGTCCTTTCTCTAAATCCGTTCGAGATAAAAAAAATTTGAAACACTTTTGTGATTTTTTAGTTTTTCCATAAAAATTAGCATTTAAATTTTCTATGTTTCTTGCAGTTTTATTTGTTATTCTACATTTTTCTTTTCTGTCCTTCGCATGCCATTATTCATGTCTTAAATAAAAGCTAGAAATAATATCCTCTCTCTCTCTCTCTCTCTCTCTCCACTGTAACTAAGAGAGTGGTTCTGCTTGCTTTTTGTCACCATTTTTTTTAGACATTATTCATCTCTCTCTCTCTCTCTCTCTCTCTCTCTCTCTCCACTGTAACTAAGAGGATGATTTTGCCTTTTTTGTCACCACTTTTTGCAGACATTATTTCATGTTTCTCAGCTCTCTCTCTCTCTCTCTCTCTCTCTCTCTCTCTCTCATATATTTTTTCTGTTCTCTTCTATTTCTGGCTTCATGTCACCCTCCTCTCCCTGTTTTCCAGCTTCTGATTTTTATATTCCCGTTGACCCTTCCTAATATTTCTCTCTGTTTCTATCACTTTTCTTGATTCTCTTTTTTCTTTTCCTTCACCCATCTTTTTTCTCCATCTCTCTCTCTCTCTCTCTGCTGGATGTATTAGCATGTTCTTTTTTATCAGCTACCTCTCACATTGTAAATTATCAACTCTCTCTCTCTCTCTCTCTCTCTCTCTCTCTCTATATATATATATATATATATATTATTTATCTACAACGTTTCATATTTCAAGCATTACTGACTAAAAAAGCTTGATGGAATAAAGGTTTTGCCGTAATGAACAAAGATCTGATCAGAAAACAGGAAGCAGGACGCAGAAAGGGTTAATTGAACAACAGGTATTATTATTATTATTATTATTATTATTATTATTATTATTATTATTATTATTATTATTATTATTATTATTATTCAGATGATGAACCAGGAGCAAGGATTTGAAATTGAAGCTTCCAAAGAACATGGGTGTTCATTGGGAAGTAAGAGAAGGTAAAGGGAAGTATAGAAAAAGGTGGCCTCATTTATTAAAAAAAAAAAATAATTAATAAATTAATAGACACAGTAGCATCCTGTAAAGGATGTACTATTATCGATCTCAGTGGGACGAAGTCCCTAGCTGTAGTTAGGGGTGCTTGCTTACCTCACATCAAGTTCAAGTTGGGTTTTGACTAAGCAATTTGCTGGTCCGCTGGTATAGTGGTTAGTGTCGTGGCATGCCACTCAGCTGTCGCGGGTTCGCGTCTCCCCCAGGGCGATGGAAAATCAGTGGCTCTGTATCATGATCAGTCACTGCTGCAGTGTGGGGTCTGCGGTGGGAGGTTGAAACCAACATTCTTTGGAAGCTTGAATTTCAAGTCAATGGCCCCTTTAGTGTGCTTGTTCCATGTGTGAATAGGTTTCATGTACTAGAATAATAATAATAATAATAATAATAATAATAATAATAATAATAATAATAATAATAACAATTGGTGCTCAAACCTTTCCCCAAAATGCAACCGCATGCAACATCGGTCTCTCCATTTAGAAAGATGGGTTGAAATGTCACGACAGAAAAGAAAAATGATAAATAAACGAGCATTACAAAACTTCTGTGATATAAATACTTACAACGCAGTTTCTGAGGATTCGAAAATGAGGGGGATTATTGTGAGCTTAAAGTAGGGTATGATATTATCACTCCGCTGTCAATAATAACGTTAGTCGATGTACAATACGTAGTGGGAATCCGTCATGGTAAAACAAGAGAGAGAGAGAGAGAGAGAGAGGGAGGGAGAGAAAGAGAGAGAGAGAGAGAGAGAGAGAGAGAGAGAGGGAGAGAGAAAGAAAAGGAGAGAGAGAGAGAGAGAGAGAGAAAGAGAGAAGGAGGGAGGGAGAGAAAGAGAGAGAGAGAAAAGGAGAGAGAGAGAGAGAGAGAGAGAGAGAGTGAGAGAAAGCAGTTTTACGCGAACGTGTTCATTAAAGGACAGACCAAAAAGACGAAGCAAAAAAAAAAAAAAATAAATAGAATAAACAAAAAAGGATCGGCATTTTTCATCACGTGTTCAAAGTGCGCAGTCGGCTTAAATGGTTTCATAACGACGACAGGCTCAGCGAGGCTTGTCAAGGCTGACGCTAATTTCTAAAAAAAAAAAAAATAATAAAAATAAATAAATAAATAAACAAAAAAATAGACTAATTGGACGGATTTTTTCACCAATTAGTCCTCCGGGTGCAAAAATATTAACTTGCAGCCTAATCAACGCCCGGTTTAAGCATGAATCATTTACGCTTCGGAAGCTTTTGTGCTTTTTTCAGAATTTCTCTCAAACGAGAGAGAGAGAGAGAGAGAGAGAGAGAGAGAGAGAGGGGGGGAGAGTCCGCCCCGTCAAATGGATAATGGAAATCATTGCATTTTTGAAACAAGAGATGTAGGTAGATTAATCTCATCTCTATATTTCTTTTTTACTTACCCCCCGGCCCCCAACAAAAAAAAATTATATATTAAAAGATCGAAAGGTGAAAAGTATTGAATGATACATTACGAGATCAAGTGGAAATTACTATTCCTCTGAAGGAGTACGCGGTTCTGCGACTGCCTCTGTTCTACTGCCTTTGTGTTTCTTGACTCATGCTCTTTTTCCCCTTTAATAAATTGAAATATAAAACTTAGGCCAAAGACCAAGCGCTGGGACCTATGAGGTCATTCAGCGCTGAAAATAATATTGAACCAACTGTTAAGAAAAGGTGGAAAGTAAGGTGGAAGAAGAGAATATGAACGAAAGTATAGTAAAAGGAATGAAATGAGTTGCAGGTAGGGGCCAAAGAGACTCTGCAAAGAACCTTGAGTAATTCCTGCTGTGTATCGTGTAAGGTACACTAACAGCACTAGCCCCCTTCGGGGGTTTCCCCCCTTAAGAGTCTATTAAAAGTTCAATTATCTATTATAAGATTGAAAGGTAGAAAATAATAAATGACATATTACGAGATCAACTGGAAATCACCAATCCTGTAAAGGAGTACATGGTTTAGCGACTCTTTCTGTTCTACTGCCTCTGTGTTTCCTGACCCATGATCGCATATACCCTTTTAAGAAGCAGAAGGCCTATCGCTTTTCTCTGTTCCTTTCTCTTTTTCTTGGTTTATTCGGGTTTGGGCAGGAAAAGGGCACTGAAGGGTCTCCCAACGTTTGTCTTGTTTAAATAAAAACAAAGAAATGTGAACATTTTCAGATCGGGAATCGATTTAAAGAAAGCGTTCGGTCCATGGCCATAATGGAACGCGTTCGCGCCTCCCTACCCTAATGAATTAATTTCAAGCTTCGATACCTGCCGACAGATCAGTAAGCCCCTAAAGACCAGGAGATCATCTCTCTCTCTCTCTCTCTCTCTCTCTCTCTCTGAGTCAATGGAGATATGAAGTGTCTCCTAATTTTCTTCTTAAAAATCTAGATATTTTTCCAACGATATAGTCACGACGGGTCATTATCAAAACCTGTTCATTAAAACTAAGAAGATATGAAACAAGTTTTATTATTATTATTATTATTATTATTATTATTATTATTATTATTATTATTATTATGTAAAACATACAGAATTAAAACAGAGTATTATAAGAGAGGGTCGACATGACATGGAAACTAGAACCAAGGAACCCTCATTCAGTATACTTATGTAGAGTCCAGTAAGGAGAGAGAGAGAGAGAGAGAGAGAGAGAGAGAGCTGAATTCGTGATGGACGGCGAAGGTCTATTTTGTTAAATTGTCCTCTTCCACAGAAAAAATCGTATGGCAAAACATTAAAACATTATTATTATTATTATTATTAAAATGTGCGCACATTAATATGAAATGAATTAAGGAAGCGAATAATGGGCTTAGATAGAAATGCTGAAGTTACTTCTATCGTCTTCCAATTCGCAAATCTGTCTTTTGAATAGCTTAGGCTCAAAAGTGATTAACACATCGAATCAATTATTGAAAACTGTCAAAAGCGCTGATGAAAAAATTGGAAACAAATTCTGTACATTTCTTAGTTTATGTGTTCCTGTAGATTTTTGGGTTAAGTGGTTGTGTAGATTTTTTTTCTAGTTTAAGTGGTCCTGTAGATTTTTCAATTTATGTGGTCCTGTAGATTTTTTTATTTTATGTGGTCCTTTAAAACTTTTGAGTTCATGTAGTCCTGTAGATTTTTTTTTATTTTATTTGGTCCTGCAGATTTGCGAGTTCATGTGGTCCCTGTAGATTTTTGAGTTTATGTTCATGTAAATTTGGACTTTAAGTGGTTCTGTATGTTTTTGTTTTAAGTGATCCTGTAGAGTTCTGAGTTTATGTGGTCCTGTAGACTTTTAAGTTTGTAGTCCTGTAGATTTTTATTTTAGGTGGTCTTGTAGATTTCGGAGTTTATGAGGTCCTGTAGATTTTTGAGTTTGTAGTCCCGTAGATGTTTATTTTAAATAGTCCTATAGATTTTGTAGTTTGTGGTCTATAAACCACCACACTTAGTTTTTATTTTTTCACTCAAGACAAAGTATCGCTTTGTTAAAAAATGAGAAGCAGCGATTTAAGCTGATATAAAACAAGTAAAAAATGGGCAGACGTTTCTTCGGCGCAATCGAGTTTTCTGTACCTCGTATAATCAAGGCCACCAAATAGATCTATCTTTCGGTGGTCTCGGTACGGTACTGTATGAGGCGCAGCACATGAAACTTTAACCGCAGACCGGTGGTGGCCTATCCTATAACGTTGCTAGAGGCACGATTATGGCTAACTTTAATCTTAAATAGAATCAAAACTACTGAAGCTAGAGGGCTGCAATTTGGTATGCCTGATGATTGTAGGGTGGATGATCAACATACCAATTTGCAGCCTTCTAGCCTCAGTAGTTTTTAAGATCCGAGGGCGGACAGAAAAGTGCGGAAAGAATAAAGTGCGAACGGACAGACAAAGCCGGCACAATAGTTTTCTTTTACAGAAAACTAAAAAAAATGGACAATGTTTTGACTGAAATAAGACTGAAAATAGGTACCATTAATTTGGATTTAAAATTGCTGGTGAATATAGAAATCATATAAAATCCCTTGTCTTTCATTTAAGTGAGTTATGTAATAAAATCTTATGGGAAAGAAACAGATTTGATTTTTTACTCATTGCTTTTTTCTGAATGGATCCTGGTGACCTTCTATTAAGACTGTTAGTTAAAATATATATATATATATATATATATATATATATTTCCCACAATACTTTCAAAAAACTGTTGTGTACATCCTTTTTCCCTTTACGAAGTAATTCAAGTTACAGTATGAATTCACTTCAAGATTTACAATTAAGCTTCAGAACTTGAATTATGCATCAGATGAATCCCACTGAAGAAAACTAGCAATCAAGTTGCTTTAAAAATATGCAAGTGAAGTTCCTGACGTGTGTGTTGCCCGCAACCACTGACTGAAGGCTGCGTCTTCCGGGAAAAGATTGCGATTGAAATAAGGGAAAAGGCTGAAGCGTTGGAGGATAATCTCAGAGAGAGAGAGAGAGAGAGAGAGAGAGAGAGAGAGATGGCTGATTGCTAAGCCAAATTCTCGAAAGGCGATGATAAAACTAGTCTTTCAAATTAAATATTAAAGTTGTTTTGCTTTTCCCGTAGAGGTAAAGATTGAAACTTTAGAAGTTAATTCGTGTGTGTGTGTACGAGAGAGAGAGAGAGAGAGAGAGAGAGAGAGATTTGAGGCTGACCATCTGATCACCTCACCAAGGATATAATAAAATGTAATTGTGTCTGCTGTAATTGGATGATGCAAATGTTAGCTCATTGATACGAAAAATATTATAGCATGAAATAATTCGACCTTCTACTCAAAGATATAATAGGAAACTTGACACTTTCGATACAAAGGATCATCACACCTCATATCTTTATCAGACTCTAGGGGATAGAACACAGAACCTACAGTACACTAGGGGACTGAGCAGGATAGAACATAGAACAGGGACTGAACGGGTCAGAACACAGAACCTACACTAGGGGACTGAACGTGATAGAACGTAGACCCTACACTTGGGGACTGAATAGGATAGAACAC
>JANJGK010000011.1:10181187-10183687 GCA_039081455.1 Macrobrachium rosenbergii | reverse complement strand
TTTTGTTCTTGCTTTTATTCCTCCAGTGCTTTTAACAAGAGGTTAATTTGAACGCCGAGTATCTTCAACAGGGTAATTATTCCCGAGTACTAACCTACCCGCTCGTATTTTGCGGTGCATTATTAATCTTTTTTTCTATTCCCATTTTTGTAACTTGTTTTTCAATTTATCCATTTTTTTTATTCTGAAGGTTTTGGTACTTTTGGATTTATGTATTCACTGAGACAATTTCCAAATAATTTCTCTTACTTTATATTTCGATTTTAATTCCCCGTCTTTCATTATATATTTATGTGTATTTACATACAGTATATACTCGTGTATATATATTATATATATATATATTATATATATATATATATATATATATATATATATATATATATAATCATGGGGATAGGAGCGGAGGCTCAGTTGATACACGATCCAGGTTTTCAGGGAAAGGCGTTTATATATATATATATATATATATATATATATATATATAATATTATATAGTATATATTATATATATATATATATATATATATATATATATATATAATATATATATGTATATATATATTTATAGTATATATATATATAAATATACATATATTATATATATATATATATATATATATATATATATATATATATATATATATAATATATATATATATATATATATATTAATTTTGTGTGAATAGGTTTTTGTGTGTGTGTGTGTATTTGTGCGCGCGAATGAGGAAAAACACTATTATTTTTCTATTCTCTCTCTCTCTCCAGTTTTCAAAGGGGCGAGAGTTCTCGCAATGCTAATTACCAGCGGAGCTTGAACTGAAGATACTTTTCTTCGACCATCTCCGGTAATTATATTTTTCCCAGAATTGTCCTTTCGTAGAGTTAAACGAGGCATTTTTCTAAAGGTAAATAATCGTTAAATGTAAAGACTACTAATGGACTGGAAAAAAAATATAAAATGGCATGACTAAACACATATGATTATATCATTATTTTGATTGTATGATGCTCAAGGCTTTTATTGAAAGCTGTACACTTCTTCAGGACGATTCCATTCACGGAGACAGGGGAAAAAATAGGGAGAGCTTATTATTGATGTTTTCCTTTTGGCAAATTGTCTTCACAGATCTATACATTGTCAACAAAAGTAATTACTACACGGAAGCATGTATGAGTTAAAGTCAGTTATATACGCCAGTTGGACTTTTGGACTTCCACGACAATGGACTCACATGGAAAGGCGGGCATTAAACATTACTTCACTATCTGGTCACTAGATGTCATCAGATTTCGATTTTCAACCGAAAATGAAAAAGTTAATGAACGCTTTATCCAATATTTACTTTGATGGATGTGTAATCAAGGTACTTATATAAACAAAAAACTAAACTACCTACTTTTAAAAGCAAATAATGAGTCAAATAACAAAAGAACATTTAACCAGTCACGAAAGGGAAATACATTATCCCATCCCCTCCCCCACAAATAAAAAAGAGAAAAAAATGAAAGGCAATGATATATTTCACGACGTTAGTGTCGAAGAACAGTGGGAAATAGCCTGAAAATAGCCTGATTGAACTTCGCAGGACCAAGGAGTCGGTTGCTAGATAAAAACGACTGGCAAATGCTTCAGAAAAAAAAATTTTTTTTTTTTTTAGAGGCTGTGGAACTTGAAGCGGCAACCACAGTTTATTATAAACAAAAATCAACAGGTAACTGCTCTCTCTCTCTCTCTCTCTCTCTCTCTCTCTCTCTCTCTCTCTCTCTCTCTCTCTCTCTCTCTCTGGTTTGTGTGTGCGAATTTTCATACGCTATGTAAAAAAAATCTGGCTTTTCTGCAAAAAAACTATCTTAAAGAAGGGAGTGAGAGGAAGCGATAAAGGAATGAGAGAGAGAGAGAGAGAGAGAGAGAGAGAGAGAGAGAGAGAGAGAGAGAGAGAGAGAGAGAGAGAGGAGAGAGAATGCAAGATAAACTGGCATAAATATACAGATGAGGAGCGCACAGTGACAAAAACAAGAAATTCAAATTACAGATCCGAAAAAAAAAGAAACGAAAAGAAATGGAAGCATTTGGGAGAGAAGGCTGAAGCCCTTTATATAATAGTGAATGAAAAGCCTTTCCATGCCATGCACGACTCGCAAGCACGCTCGAGGGCGCACGAAAGATATGAGACGCCGGCAACGCCTACTTGACCGCAGAATCCCAGATGGAACCAATATCCCCTCCCACGCTAACAAGGATCCTTTTCCGAAAAGAGAGGTAGGGAGGTCCCCCCCCCCCCGATGTCGCGTCACTTTCAGAATTTTCCCTCGTCGCAGGGAACGCTTTGGGAAGGTTTTCGCAGTGCCCACTGGTTCGTGTCCCTCAAGGTTTTATCTAGAACAGAACATAGAAATTAGGCCATAGGCCAATCGCTAGGGTCTATGAGGCCATTCAGCGCTGAAAAGGAAACTGACAGTAAAAAGATTTTAAAGGCGTTGTAACAGGAGGATAACC
>JANJGK010000011.1:10161187-10176187 GCA_039081455.1 Macrobrachium rosenbergii | reverse complement strand
TTCTTGATCTCCGGCAGTTATTAAATATATTCTCTCTCTCTCTCTCTCTCTCTCTGAAAACGATATTACGTCAATCATGCACACACACGTTGTGCATATGTATGAATGTGCGTGTGTATATATATACACACACACACACACGCATATGTATGAATGTGCGTGTGTATATATATGTACACACGCGCATTCATACACACGCATATGTATGAATGTGCGTGTACATATATATACACACGCACATTCATACATATGGGTGTGCGTGTGTGTGCGTGTGTACATATATATACACACGCACACACACACGCATATGTATGAATGTGCGTGTGTATATATATGTACAGTATATATATTTATATAAATAAATATATATATATATATATATATATATATATATATATATATATATATATAAGTATATATCTGTATCCATATCTATCTATCTATCTCTCTCTCTCTCTCTCTCTCTCTCTCTCTTTCTCTCTCTCTCTCTCTCTCTCTCTCTCTCTCTCTCTCTCTCTCTCTCTCTCTATATATATATATATATATATATATATATATATATATATATATATATATATATATATATACATATATTAATGCAAAGGTAAGTGAGAGAGAAAGAGATGCCTTTGTGGGAGGATATGAAGTTCCTGAAGCAGATGAGAATGGAAAGTCTCGTGGAAATGCTTGTGAAGGCATCTGACAGTACGGTAGTACAAAGTGTCCTAAGAGAACCTTAAACAGATACAGTCTGGGACAGAGAAAACGGCAAGAAAAGCTTCGGAATAGACGGAAAGACATTCTGGTGGATGCAATAGTAGGAATATAAAATTTAGACCAAAGGGCCAAGCGTTGGGACCCTATGAGGTCACTCAGCGTTGTAAGGGAAACTGAAAGTGAAAGGTTTTAAAGGTGTAAAAGGAGGAAAACTTCGCTTTTGCACTATGAAACAATTGTTAGGGCAGGGAGTAAAGTAAGATCGAAGAAAGAGAATATGAACCGAGGAACGGTATAATAGGAATAAAGGGGTTGCATCTAGGGCTCCGAAGGAACGCTGCAAAGAACCTTAAGTAATGCATACAGTGCAACGCATGAGCACTGACGGCACTACCCCCTAAGGGGACAAAGGTTTATACTTCAGTAAAACTGTAAATTAGATACAAAGCAGTGAGGATATGGTTGTTAGGGTAATCAAGATAAGTGAGTTTTATTAGATGGAGGTAAGGAGAGCAAATATGGAGAAATGAATGAAAAGTGGTCTAAAGTTAAAAAAAAAATAGCTATTGAAAGTATCTATATAGAGTGTGGATAATTCCAGGATAGAGTTCTGGAGTTAGCAGGTGGTCTTTGTGAGTTCAGGAATATGAAAAAAGAATAAAAACAGAATGGTGAGACAGAGAATAAAAAATTGAAGGACAGAAAGACATTATTTGAGGTGCAACTGCAAGACAGACGGGATGATTGAGCACAAAAGTAAAAGAGGGTGAAGAATAGTCAAGAACTGAAGTTGAGAGAGATAATAAGGCATTATAAGCTGAGCTAGGACTTGAGGGAGAGTAAGAAGTTGTTCTGAAAGGAAGTAAATATCCAAAAAGAAAGATTACTTAACAAATGGTTATCAGAAGAATAAAAGATGCAAATGGAGAGGTGCTGTCTGAAGAGAATGTGGTTTCAAGTCGACAAGGCGGCATTGTGAGGATCTGTTGAATGTTGAAGATGGATGGGGGGCAGAGCTCAAAGAAGTAAGAGTCGAAAGGACTGGGGTTAATTTGAGGAAGTGTGATCAACGTGGATGACACAGACCTAGAGAAAGCTTATGATAGAATCAACAGCAGGCAATGTGGAGGGGGCTAAGGATTTATGGTATTACAGTAAATTGTTGAGATGATAGAAAGTTTCAATGACGAAAGTGTTGCATGTGTTAGAGTCTGCAGGTGTAAAGGTCACTGCTTTGGTGTGAAAACAGGCTGAAACAAGGGTGTTGTGAAATGAGATTGGTGGCGAATGGGATGTGTGGACTGGTGTTGTTCGCATAAGACAGCGCTGATTTTTCCTCACACTCACCAGTCAAACATGATGTATAAGCATCAGGCTTTTCAGGTTTCACTAAAATCAAAACATTACACATGTTTTTACCTAGCCATGACTTCCTCTGTTACTCCACAATAACATACTATGTATCAACTCATACCGCATCTTTTTTATCTACTTTTATTCCAGTCCATGTTTTTACATAAGCTTCACAAAATTCTTGAAAATTGTTTGATTACACAAAAATTATTATCTACACTGAAGTGGCCTTCACTTCAGTTCTGTATCGGAACTTTTTGTAGGTCGATGTATGGGAAGATTTTCATCCCCCACGTTCTCAGAGGAAACTCCATCCTGATCATCATACTTTCTTAACTTATTATTATTATTATTATTATTATTATTATTATTATTATTATTATTCAGAAGATGAACCCTGTTCATAGGGAGCAAGCCCACCACTGGGGTTATTGACTTGAAATTCAAGCTTCCAAAGAATATCGTGTTCATTAGGAGAAGTAAGAGGAGGTAAAGGAAAATACAGAAAGAAATCTCACCTATTAAAAAAGAAAAAATAATTTAGTAAATTGATCATTAGATAAAATTTTATTAAAATGCAACGAGAATAGTATTAGGGTAGTAATGCATTGCATCTTCGTTTGAACTTTTGAAGTTACAGTTACACGACTTCCTCAGCAGGGAGACTGTTCCACAGTCCAACGGTGGGAGGAATAAAGGACCTCTGGAACTGAGAAGTTCGACAGCGAGGCGCATTTACTAAGCAGGTTTTCGTTATCCTGAAATATTAAACCTGATGATATGCCACTGACTTACGCAGTCTTCCTTTGCACAACTGGAACCCTATTTTTGAGTCAAGAGAAGAAAAACCCAACAGAGAAGAAGCAGCTGAGAATACAGTTATAGTACAGTACATTTCTCTAGAACTTCAAATATATTTGAAATAAAGCTCCATATGTTTATATACTTAATAAGGATGTGACCTTTTGAGAAAATAAAAAAACCAAGCTTAGAATTAGGTTTTAATACAGTTCTATAGAACTTAAAATACAACTGAAATACAACTCTACAGATTTATAAACTTAATAAGGATCTGACCTATTGAGAAAAAAAAGCAATAGAGAAACAGCAGCTTAGAATACAGTACTACAGAACTTAAAATGCATTTGAAATACAACTCTATAGATTTATATACTAAATGAAGTGACCTTCATAGAAAAAACAATGGAGAAGCAGCAGTTTTAATACAGTTCTATAGCATTTCAATTACATTTGAAAGACAGCTGTATAGATTTATGTACTAAATAATGAGGTGACCTATACAGGAAAACCAACGGAGAAGCAGCAGCTTAAGAATACATTTCTGTAGAACCTCAAATAAATTTAAAATACATCTCTAAAGATTTTATATACTTGATAAGGAAATGACCTATTGAGATATGAGGAAGCTCTCTAGATTTGTGTACTAAATAATGAAATGACCTATAGAGAAAAACCCATGGATAAGCAGCAGCTTAAGAATACAGTTCTGTAGAACATCAAATCCATTTAAAATGCATCTCCGAAGATTTTATATACTTGATAGGGAAATGACCTATTGAGATGTGAGGCAGCTCTCTAGAATTATGTACTGAATAATAAAGTGACCTATACAGAAAGATCAATGGAGAAGTAGCAGTTTAAGAATACAGTTCTGTAGAACTTCAAATGCATTTCAAATGCATCTCTAAAGGTTTAAATATTGTATAAGGAAATGACCTGTTGAGATATAAGGAAGCTCTCTAGATTTATGCACTAAATAATGAAATGACCTACACAGAAAAACCAATGGAGAAGCAGCAGTTCTGTAGAACCTCAAATACATTTAAAATACATCTCTGAAGATTTTACATACTTGATAGGGAAATGACCTGTTGAGATATGAGAGAGAGAGAGAGAGAGAGAGAGAGAGAGAGAGAGAGAGAGAGAGAGATAGAGAGAGAGAGAGAGAGAAGAGGAACGGCCCAGCTCCGTTTTTCAAGAAACCTCGTCCTTCGACAGAACCGCCTCCTCTCATCGCCTTAATAAATCTCTCCGTTTAACCTGAAAAACAACGGGGGCCCCTTTTCATTAATCTTCCGTTGTCTCTCCTCGGAGGATTTATTGTATACTGTGTATTCCTTTTTCCCTCCCCCTTTATAAACATTATCTGACACATGCGCTCTTTTAATTGATGACGCTTTCTGGCGTAGAATGTTCCAATATACCGAATATTTCTGTCCGCCTCTTTTTTTTTTTTTTTTTTTTTTTTTAATGAAACTGCGAAGACGAACCAATAAAGCAAGTTTGGAAATGAATGTTATATTGAATACGGAGCGGAATAAAATATATGAGAAGATATGAGGATTTGGAACAATGGCACCAAGACTGCAAATTCTGCAAAGCATATGGAAATAATATATACACTTTTATTTTCCTTTCGGAAAGAAGGTTATTATTTTACTTGCTTGCTTTTATTTTTTTTCCCGCGGAACTAGATACCAAAAAATTCACACAAATATAAAATTTGAAACTTACATGAACGAATATAGTGGATGGTTAGAATTTTAAATAAGTACTTCAACTGTATGCAAATTAAATTATATATGTATTTATATATGTATGTATATATATATATTATATATATATATATTTATATATATAAATATATATACATACACACACTCTCTCTCTCTCTCTCTCTCTCTCTCTCTCTCTCTCTCTCTCTCTCTCTCTCTCTCTCTCTCTCTCTCTCTCTCTATATATATATATATATATATATATATATATATATATGTGTGTGTGTGTGTGTGTGTGTGTGTGTGTGTAGCCAAATCTTGAAGGAATTAAGTTCCGCTGTTCACTGTTTTATTTTTCTTTCGGTAGCAGCAAACCTTTAATGGTTTTGCTCCCTGGACGGAAATAGCATGTCAGGGGTAAAAGGCAGTTTAGGAACCCCTGTCATAACAAATATCTGAACACTATGTATGGTCCTTTTAAACGAAAGGTACAAATCACCAGGTGCGTGGATTGTTGTTAATACGCGCAGGGCATCTTGAAAATTATTTTCTCCTCTTAAACATGTTTATAAAAGTAATATTTTTTTTTTTTGAAATATATAAAAAAATATATTTTTTGGATGTAGTGTTTTATTGTGACTTGATAAAATCCGTTTATCAAGGTATTATACTTATAGGAAATAATGTGTGTAACTTACCACTACGCGCTAGTTTTTTTTTAACATTTCCTCCTTAAACAATTATTATAAAAAAATATACATATCTATTTTTTGGAAAGAGTCTTTTATTGTAACTGTTGATAAAATACGGTTATCAAGTTATTATGCTTTTAGGAGATAATACGCGCTGGTTTTTTAAACAAATATTTTCTCACGCATTTATAAAAAAAATAGTTATTGAAAATAGTCTGTTATCGCAATTGTTGACAAAATAAGTTTATCTAGCTATCACACTTTTAGAAAAATGTGTGCAAATTACTACTACAAGATGGTTTTATTTTTTAAATATTTTTCTCGCTAAACATCTATAAAAAACCCTTTTCGAAATTGTGCTGTATTGTAATTTAAAATACGTTTATGAAGCTATTATACTTTTAGAAAATAAATATGTTTAATGTACTCATCTTCATTAACAACTGTTAATTCTTATTGACATCAACATAATATTATTATTTTGACGTCAATAGCAAGTAACGCAAATCAAGACGTTTAACCTAAATTAAACAAGTAAAACATGCGCTGAAGTTTCTTCGGCGCAATCCAGTTTTCTGTACAGCCGCTACATCGAATAATCAAGGCCACCGAAAACAGGTCTATCTTCAGGTCGTCTCGCTATAATGCTGTATGAGCCGCGGCTCATGAAACTTTAACCACGATCCGGTGGTGGCCTATCCTATATCGTTGCCAGAAGCACGATTATGGCTAACTTAAACCTTTAATAAAACAAAAACTACTGAGGCTAGAGGGCTGCAATTTGGTATGTTAGATGATTGGAGGGTGGCTGATCAACATACCAATTTGCAGCTCTCTAGCCTCAGTAGTTTTCAAGACCTGCGGGCGGACAGAAAAAAGTGCGGACGGACAGACAAAGCCGGTACAATAGTTTTCTTTTACAGAAAATTAAAAATGGTGTCACTACTGTTGGTAATAAAATAAAAATTGGGCTTGCCACCTTTGACCTGCTGATAAGTCAGTCCATGTCACAGTTGCTGAGAACGAAATATATATATATAAACGCAAACACTAAACTTTTTCTTAAATTAAAACACAATGAAGTAACCTCAATGAGTCAGCAACCTGTACAGAGTTTCACAAATACTAACGTCAAAGAATGAGTCGAGTTGAATTGAATATAGAATTGAGGCCAAAGGCCAAGCACTGGGACCCATGAGGTCATTCAGCGCTGAAATGGAAATTGACAGTAAAAGGTCTGAAAGGTGTAACGGAAGGAAAGTAAGATGGAAGAAAGAAAATATGAAAGGAGGTACAGTAAAAGGAATGAAAGGGGGTTGCAGCTAGGGGCCGAAGGGAGACGCTGCAAAGAACCTCAGGTAATGCCTACAGTGCACCGCAGGAGGTTCACTGACGGCATTACCACCCCTACGGGGAGTAACGAATGAGATAAACTATAAAGTAAGAAATCTGGTATAAAGGTATACATATTCCTGTACCTATTCAGTTGTGTTTTCTACAGTATTTCATATTTTTTTAAATCTGTACTAATCAAAAACAAACAAACAAACAAACAGAAACACACACACACAGAAACACACATACACACACTCAGATACTGACTCGAAACACTTAACGCTAAAATGTTTACTCCGTCTGTCAACCTTTACATTACCATGTAAGTTTATGTTTTCATCAACAACAATATTTCCACATTTTCTATTTCAGTTTCCCACTGGTAGCTTTTAATTTAAACAATTTAGACGACTCCCTATCGTTCGTAATGTGTTTTCCATTGGCAAGTTTTAATTTAAAATATTTCCTGCCGCTCGTCGTCTGTTTCAGATGTCTTCAGAAATTATAATTTCACACGAAGAAAATATCAAGTATTATTGTAGAAAGCGTTCATGGTTAACTCTAATAATCATTTAATTTTGATTTATTTGACATATTAAGTCCGTTCTCACCGCAATGTGTGTATATACAAAGAACTTTGTATCTCTCAGAAACGTATTATAAACAGACTGAATCCTTCTTCTCTCAACATTTTATCTTTTTGAAATAATTAAAATCATAGAACGCAAAATACAGTTTTGTTTTAATTCAGGCTTGACTCTTTGTCATCAAAAAGATTATACGTGAATAAAGAGACATTTGAATACGTTACTCGCTTCCCCCTGTTGCTGCAATGCATTTCAAACTAAAATTCTACATGTATTAAGAATGTATTATATTAGTTATTTTCCTACAACGAAGGAAATACTGATAACTTTAATTTAGGTTTAAATAGGCAAGGCGTTTCATAACGGCCTATTCCTAAAGTGTATTTGAATAAAAACAAGGAAAAAAAAAAATCGCCGAAGTTTCTTCGGCGCAGTCGAGTTTTCTGTACAGCTTATAATCAAGGCCAATGAAAACAGATCTATCTTTCGGTGGTCTCGGTATACTGCTGTATGAGCCGCGGCCCATGAAACTTTAACCACGGCCCGGTGGTGGCCTGTAATATATCGTTGCCAGATGCACGATTATGGCTAACTTTAACCTTAAATTAAATAAAAACCAACGTGGCTAGAGGGCTGCAATTTGGTATATTTGATGGTTGGAGGGTGGATGATCAACATACCAATTTGCAACCCTCTAGCCTCAGTAGCTTTTAAGATCTGAGGGCGGACAGAAAAATCTGCGGAAGGGCAAACAAAGCCGGCAAAATAGTTTTCCTTTCAGAGAACTAAAAATATAAATGCTCTTTTTGATGCTTCTCACATTATCTCTCGCCTCGTCAAAGAAATTGCACAAAAATCATCTCGAGCCATATTTGACCTTGTCATTCATTCTCTAGCGTCGCCCCCACGTGAGCAATACCTTTGGGAACGCCACTGGGGAGCCAATTCCTTAGCGCTAAGCGAATGTTATTTGTTTACACATTTTGTTTACTCCTTTTCCCCATCTCGCCCTCTTGTTTAGGGTAAACACTTCGAGCCTCCGAACCGATCCTCTGGGTTAATCCTCTTCCTGGTTCGCAAACTTTCTCTCATCTAATGGCTGTTGGACTATGCTGCAGGCTTTCTTGATTAGAATTTTATTAAGATTAAAATGAAGAGTTACATTCAAATCTCTCTTTATCCACATAGAACTTTTTTAAATGACAAAGCCAAAAACAGAATATTTTTTTTTTTATGAGAAAGCCAAAAACAGATTTTTTTTTAATGACAAAGCCAAAAACAGAATTTTTTTAAGAACAAAGCCAAAAACAGAATTTTTTTTAAGAACAAAGCCAAAAACAGAATTTTTTTTAAGAACAAAGCCAAAAACAGAATTTTTTTCAATGACAAAGCCAAAAACAAGAATTCTTTTAATGACAAAGCCAAAAACATAGAATTTTTTTTCAATGACAAAGCCAAAAACAAGAATTCTTTTAATGACAAAGCCAAAAACATAGAATTTTTTTCAATGACAAAGCCAAAAACAAGAATTCTTTTAATGACAAAGCCAAAAACATAGAATTTTTTTTAATGCCAAAGCCAAAAACATACAATCTTTTTTAATGCCAAAGCCGAAAACACAGGATTTTTTTCAATGACAAAGCCAAAAACAAGAATTCTTTTAATGACAAAGCCAAAAACAGATTTTTTTTTTAATGACAAAGCCAGAAACATAGAATTTTTTTTAATGCCAAAGCCAAAACCATAGAATCTTTTTTATCGACAAAGCCAAAAACATAGAATTTTTTTAATGACAAAGCCAAAAACAAAATTTTTTTTGATGACAAAGATAAAAACAGAATTTTTTTAATGACAAAGTCAAAAGCATGAGTTAAAACAAATTTGATGCCAGTTACCTCGATTATTTTACATTTTGTAGTTTTAACTTTTTTCAAAACAAAGATAAAATATTGTGAGAAGAAAGATTCAGTCTGTTTTAAAACTTTTCTGAGATACAGAATTCTCTTTCTATGAACGTTCCGTTGCGAACGAACTTTAATATCTGATAGAAATTAATATCTGATAGCAATAATACACATTTTCTTCATGTGACATATTATTATTATTATTATTATTATTATTATTATTATTATTATCATTATTATTATTCGTAAGACAAACCTCCTCTGTAGCGATCTGAACCTGTAACCTATTATTTACCAGCTACAACCACTTTTATTATGTTGGCTTGGTGAAACAAATGCGCAAAGATCTGAACCGCCATTTTCATGCAAAGTTATTATTACTATTATTAATATTATTATTATTATTATTATTATTATTATTATTATTATTATTATTATTATTATTATACTGACCATATCACCAAGGACGATAGGTCTCTTCATGTATTTCTCGTTCGGATTCCTAGCTTGTTGAGGTCTTTATGTCTAACTTTATTATTATTATTATTATTATTATTATTATTATTATTATTATTATTATTATTATTATTATTATTATTATTATTATTATTATTACTTACTTGGTCTAGGTGGTATACAAACGTAACGGCCCTACGGTCGGGATTTGCCGTTCGACCCTCTCTTATATTACTGTAAGAACTGCCGGTTTGGGGACACTTATTCCTTTATGATTTAGCTGGGATGCGAGTTAATGAGTGAATGTTAGAAATTTGAGCCACATAACCCTTCTTACTTTCCACCCTCTCTCTCCTGACAACTGTCTCCCCCCCCCCCCCCGTCACATCTTTAAAACACCTTTTTACTCTGAATTTCCCTTTCAGCGCTGAATGGCCTCACAGGTCCCAGCGCGTGGCCTTTGGCCTAAATTTTATATTCCATTCATCTTCTGAATAATAATAATAATAATAATAATAATAATAATAATAATAATAATAATAATAATAATAATAATAATAATAATAATAATAATAACAGCCCTCTGGACCTGACTTCTGTAACCACGTAAGAACCCCAGCTGGAAATTAATCGTCTGCAATCTGCATTTTTTATTGTTACAATTTTTAATATTTTCTTTTACTATTATTCTCCTCATAATTACGGTCATTACCATTACTATGAATTCTATTTTTTTCTACTTCTTCAGCAACTGTGCGGATACTGCTGATTATTGTTTTTATATCATGTTATCTTACGTATCTAGATTGTGTGCATTGTATTTGTATATTCCATGCATATGGCCCTGAGCTGAAGTAAAGGATATTATTATTATTATTATTATTATTATTATTATTATTATTATTATTATTATTATTATTATTATTATTATTAATAAAAAGTTGTCTGATGACATACTTCATCATATAACACAAGCTAAATGGAACATTATTTTCCGTATTCATTTTAGCACTGATTTTCATTTGACAAACAAAATTAAATTTCAAAAACAGAATTTTCCTTTTGATTCTCAAGACGAGAAACGGAACGTAACTCTTCCAAAAGCACATTTCCAAGAAGGAAAAGATTATTATATCCCCACCTGGAACCATTTGCCCCACCAGATCCTTCGGAGCACTGCCCCAGCAAAATCAATCTACAAAAGCAGATGGTACTTGGTACCGTGTACCGTGTACCGTGTGCAAGAGCTCGTAATGGCACCGCCAGACAAGGCAAAAACAGGTAAATGTTATGGTTATTTCCTTCACAAATAATTGGAAATTATTTGTTTGCTGAAGAGGCTGCTGTACTCTTTGAGTTTTTTCCCCATCACTAGTTAAGCTTCAAGATATATGATGGAATTATTATTATTATTATTATTATTATTATTATTATTATTGGAGAAACAAATCCACAGTTATGCATATGTAGCTGTTAATTTGTTTCTCCAATAATAATAATAATAATAATAATAATAATAATAATAATAATAATAATAATAATAATAATAATAATAATAATAATGATAATAAGTAAATCACAAATCTTACATATACATAACTGTGGATTTGTTTCTCCATTTCAAGACTCATGCTACTATGAGTATTTATTATTATTATTATTATTATTATTATTATTATTATTATTATTATTATTATTATTATTATTATTATTATTATTATTATTCAGAGGTCTTTATTTATGGATCAATATTTTCACAGAATAAGTCACGAACTATACTACTATTTAATTCTGTAATTATTTTCCATTTCTTTAATAAATAATAATCATAACATTTATTTGTAACTAGCCTATTAATTTGAAAGTTATATATAATTGAATAATAATAAACAGCGTTTCTCATTTAGAAATATTCAAACAGAAATGTGTACTGGTGAAATGTAATGCATTGGGTTAAGAGGGATTTGTCAAAATATTGGAAAGTGTACTATCACTCTTTTGTTACAAATGCGTTTCTATTTTTAGAGATACAGGATCATCATAGAAGATATAAATTTACAGCAGTATTTATGAATTCTTTTATGTACTATTTACAAATATTCAAAATTCAAAATTGTACATTATCAAACGTTATTATCACAAAGTTACTGGGGTCAACAGTTCATAGAGTGATAAGTTTCTCATGTCACAAACAGAAAAAAAAAAGTTTCAAGTTTTCAAAATTTTTAAAATTCAGTTTCTCATCTTTCAAAGTTGAGAATGTGCCCCACCACAATCGACTAACCTACATAGCTGCGGCACACAACATTCGACTAACTACAGCTTTGGCAAACAAGGCCAAAATAGATATGTCAGGAAAAATCACAAATAAAAAAAATATTTTTCAATTTGGTTCTTTGAGTAATAAAAATATTGTCATATGAAACCATTTTCAACTACCCTGAGATTTGCCAAGATAAATACGCCTACTCTATATATCATATGCATAAAATAAACAAACTTTCAAAATATAAAACGATGTCAGTCAGATAAGATTGTAATAGAACTGAATAGAACACAATATAGAATTTAGGCCAAAGGTCAAATACTGGGACCTACGAGGTCATTCAGCACTGAAAGGAATATTGAGAGTAACAAAGTTTTAAATGTGCAACAGGAGGAAAACCTGGCAGTTGCACTAGGAATCAATTGTTAGGAGAGGGTGGAAAGTAAGATAGAAGAAAGAAAATGTGAACGGGGGTACAGTAAAAAAAATGAAAGGGGTTGCAGCTAGGGGTCAAAGGGACGCTGCAAACAACCTGAAGTAATGCCTACAGTGCACCGCATGAGGAGCACTGACGGCACTAACCCCCTACGGGAGATAAGATTGTAGTCTCTTCAACCCTTTAATCATTTCAATCTTAACAGTTAGAGGCGTTGCTTGAATGAACAAAAATGAGATGGCTTACGTTCTAGATTACACCCCCAAGTTTAAAAACCCCGTAGGGATGTAGTGCCGTCAGTGCACCTCACGCGGTGCACTGTAGGCATTACTTAAGGTTCTTTGCAGCGTGTCTCCGGCCCCTAGCTGCAGACCGCTTCCGTTCTTTTTACTGTACCTCCTTTCATATTCTCTTTCTTCCATCTTACTTTCCACCCTCTCCTAACAATTGATTCATAGTGCAACTGCTTTGAGGTTTTCCTCCTGTTAAACCTTTAAAACCTTTTTCTGCCAATTTTCGTCTCAGCGCTGAATGACCTCATGGGTCCCAGTGCTTGGCCTCTGGCCTGAATTCTATATCCAATTCATTTCAATCCAAGTTTAAAAATCTCTGTGGAATGGAGGCCAAGCTTAAAAAACCATAAAGAAAATTACAAGATATAGCAAGCATTTGCAAGTGCAATACAATATAATTTTTATACATCTCAGCATAAAAACCACTTTAAACTAGGAAAACAATGGGAACAAGGAAGGTTTAGTCTGACAAAGTTATGAGGACATTATTTAGATACAATCAACAAAACATTGCATTGTTTTGGGATGAATAATAAAAACACGTACAAAATGCGCCGAAGTTTCTTCGGCGCAATCGAGTTTCCTGTACAGCCGCTACAGCGTATAATCAAAGCCACTGAAAATAAATCTATCTTTCGGTGGTCTCGGTATAATGCTGTATGAGCCGCGACCCATGAAACTTTAACCATGGCCGGTGGTGGTCTATCCTATATCGCTGCCAGAAGCACGATTATGGCTAGATTTAACTTTTAATAAAATAAAATCTACTGAGGCTAGAGGGCTGCAATTTGGTATGTTTTGTGATTGGAGGGTGGATAATTAACATACCAATTTGCAGCCCTCTAGCCTCAGTAGTTTTTAAGATCTGATGGCGAACAGAAACAAGCGCAGATTGAATAAAGTGCGGACGGATAGACAAAGCCGGCACAACAGATTTCTTTTACAGAAAACTAATAAGTGTTTATGTTGGGTAAAATGCATATCAGTATACAATGAAGCTTAAAATTAAATGTTTCTATTTTATTAACTGTATCAACGTTAAATAAGCTCGCTTCAATTTGCAACAAACATGAGGAGGGAACACTCACATTTAAGCGAATGAGTTAATATTATGCAAGCGTTGTTTACTTTTACTACCAGGTGTAAACATTTGAAAGGAAAACTTACATTTGAATAAAGGTAAGAGCATTTAAATCTGTTAAGTAATATCAACATCAAGATTTATTACACCCCGCAGAGGGGCAGTGCCGTCATTGCGCCTTACGTGGTGCGCTGTAAGGCGTTACTTGAAGTTCTTTGCAGCGTCCCTTCGGTCGCCAGTTGGAACCTCTTTCATTTCTTTTACTGTACCGCTGTTCATATTCTCTTTATTCCATCTTACTCTCGACCCTCTCCTAACAATTGTTTCGTACTGCAGATGCAAGGTTTTCTTCCTGTTACAGCTTTCACACCTTATTACTGCCAATTTCCTTTTCAGCGCTGAATGACTTCGTAGGTCCCAGCGCTTGGCCTGTGGCCTAAACTTTACATTCCGTTCCATTTTCAGCCAAAAATTAAAGAAAAAATCAACTTTATTCTTTCCATCCAAAGACTTAAATTACATGCTTACTACCTGTACATTCTAATGGAAAATAATTCTAAAAAATGGTCACTTCGATGATGAAAATACTTTTGGTTAAAGTATGCTGTACTGTAAATGTTTTGTAAATAGTTTTTCGTTTTCGCCTAGCGTATTCTTAACCTCCTCTTTTTTTTTATTTACTGACAGAGGGTCCTACCGATTAGCGTACTGGTACGGGTTAATACTCAGGAAAGAGAATCTGAGAGTACCAAGAACCCAATGTAATCTAGAAGAAAAAAATTAAGGGCTGTTAATAGGACTGTTAACGAATCAGTCCAATCTAGAAGGAAAAAATTAAGGGCTGTTAATATGACTGTTAACGAATTAGTCCAATCTAGAAGGAAAAAATTAAGGGCTGTTAATATGACTGTTAACGAATTAGTCCAATCTAGAAGGAAAAAATTAAGGGCTGTTAATATGACTGTTAACGACCTAGTCCAATCTAGAAGGAAAAAATTAAGGGCTGTTAATATGACTGTTAACGAATTAGTCCAATCTAGAAGGAAAAAATTAAGGGCTGTTAATATGACTGTTAACGAATTAGTCCAATCTAGAAGGAAAAAAATTAAGGGTTGTTAATACGACTATTAACGAATTAGTCCATTGCCCAAAAGAAAATGATGGTACCCAAACCCTCGCTGACAGCTGTTTGTTGATGCAAGAAGGTGTTTAAATGACTGGCTTTCTTTTTTTTTTTTTTAGGGCACGGTGCTCCCCGTGGTGCTGGGTAAGCAAACTTGGGGTCTCTTTCGCAAACATAAATAACAGTCACCCACCCACACGCAGACACATGTGCGTGCGCATACACAGAAGGCGAACGCGAA
>JANJGK010000011.1:10156467-10161087 GCA_039081455.1 Macrobrachium rosenbergii | reverse complement strand
AACAATGCATGGCCTGATTTCGGGGAAGCGCAGCCGAATGGTTAAGAATGGCACGTGTTTACAAATACAGTCGAGAGAGAGAGAGAGAGAGAGAGAGAGGAGAGAGAGAGAGAGAGAGAGAGAGAGGGTGGAAGGGAAAGAGAGAGAGAGAGAGAGAGAGAGAGAGAGAGAGAGAGAGAGAGAGAGAGAGAAGCTGGTATATCTCAGACAGGATTAGAATGAGGCTGATCGGTCGTGTACAAAACTCGGTGAATATTAATCTTCAAACTACTTCTGCCTTCTTCCTACATTCTCAGAGAACTACCTATATATAAGCCTTTACAAACATTTACCGATTTAGATATATACAGAATTATTTACATAATGTGCTGCCTGTTAATCAAGTTTCATGTTTGCTTAAACAGGTCATATCCCCAATTACTTTCACGTGAAAACGAAAGCAATCGGAAGCTTCCATTTTCTGGTACCGCAACTTAATAGGTGAGGATTTTTCCCTCACCGTAAATACGTTTACCAGACTTGGCCGTCCTTTTGTAGTATTTGTAAATTCACAGTGCGGGTTGCTAGTAGTACAGGATATATAACTTAGGCCAAAGGGCAAGCGCTTGGACCTACGAGGTCATTCAGCGTTGGAACGGAAATTGACTGTGAAAAGGTTTGAAAGGTGTAACAGAGGAAAGCCTCGCAGTTGCACTATGTTAGGAGAAGGTGGAGAGTAAGATGGAAGAAAGAGATTATGAATGAAACGGGCCGAAGGGACGCTGCAAAGAACCTCATCAAGTGATGCCTACAGTGCACCGCATGAGGGGCGCTGACGGCACTACCCCACTACGGGACAAAATGCAAGTCATCGGTCGCATAATATTTATCTGAGCCTTTTGCATTGCATGAAAGTGAACTACTCATAATATCAATTCCTCCACGAATTCTTTCCAGACGGAGTACAAAACGAAGAAGTGATAATAATTATTTGTAGAAAAACAACTGACTCCGATGACCCCGTCGTTAAACGCAGCAGTGGGTGGTATCAGGTACCTTCCGTACGAATCATTAAGGAGAAATCTTTGAAAAAATAATTCTAAAGTCTTGGCCTTCCGTGTCTCTTATTGGTCCGTCAGACAGGTGTCTTTTCGTGTACGATTTAAAGTCTTTGGAGTATAAAATTCAGGCCGTAGGTAGGACCAGGCGCTGGGATCTTTGGGATCATTCAGCGCTGAAAATAACGTTGAATCAATTATTATGACAGGATGGGAAAGTAAGATGGTAGAAAGAGAATATGAACGAAGGTATAGTAAAGGGAATGAAAGGGGATGTTGCAACTAGGGGCCGAAGGGACTGCAAATAACGCTAAGTATTGCCTACGGTGCAAACCGTGAGGTGTACTGATGGCGCCACCCCTCTACGGGACCCTTTAGGTCTATACTCTTTCGTGTTCCTGCAAGTCTACCTGACGCGGTATATGGCTGGAGGAGATCTCTTCAATATTTTTTGCTTTAATATTCTTCATTGCAATGTTTTTAATGCATAATAATTTACAGTAATCCTTTTAGAAATGGTCTGGGGACGGGTGTGGGTATCCAGTTCAGTATGAATTTGAACCTTTCACTTTATTCAGTAAGTTGCTATGGTCAAATCTCGCGCCTGCTCTGATTTTAAGCAGGCAATTGTAATGCACCTATGTCCAGTTGCTTCAGTTTTAGCTATGCTGATTAAATAGCAGCGTTTCTCGCCACCACATTTAGAATGTTCTCTGTTGTATTCTTCGATTTTATTTTTGTGTGTTTCGATTTGTGTATGTAAATATATATATATATATATATATATATATATATATATATATATATATATATATATATATATATATATATATATATATATATATATAATATATATATATATATATTATATATATATATATATATATATATATATATATATAATATATTATATATATATATATATATATATATATATATATTATATATATATATATATACATTAGCGCGAAGGTGGACCATGGAAACGTATTCATCTCTACATAATTCTTTATTTCCAACGTTTCGTAATAAAAAGCTTTATTACATCATCAGGGAATCTGTTAAATAATGAATAAAATTACTTTAAAAATTGCTCTTAAAATCAGTAAAATCCATAAAATACTTCACAGTTAAAATACAAGATAAAAAAAAACGAAAAACAAAAAAAAAAAGACAGAAGCAAAATCAAAGACCGCTAACCAACCTTATACCAAGAAGGCAGAAGGACAGAATGCATAAGAAAAGCTAACTCAGGTACAGCTGAGTGGAGGAGGTCTGGGTATTTAACTGGGGAACTAGTTGTTTAATAAATAATGATTCCAGGATAGGCAGTTCGCATACATTAGTTGTTTGGCCTATGATACAGAAATCGTTTCTATCAATATATGTTTACAAATTTCCGAATGGTTTCTTATGCTTGAATGCTCGGGATTGGAGAGCCTACAGCCAGTCCGAAAACTTAATCCCCGATGAGAGTCGATTCTGACCCCTCAGTAACCTCCTAGTGATCCGACATATGTCCCAGAGTTACACTTAGGGTAAGTATACTTATATACCACGTTAGAGGTCAAAAGAGGGTTTAATCGATCTTTGTATCTGAAAAAGGAACCAATCGTTAGTGGATTTTTAGGAATTAATTTTAGATTAATGGCACCATAATGTTTATGAACAATTTGTGCAAACCTTTGTCGAGAAGAATCATCATGTAAAAATGGAAATTTGGCATAAAAAGCTAATTTTGGTACTGTACAAGGTTTGGCGATATTCATGAATTGTTTGTTAAGAAACATGCGGAGCTTTTTAAAAAACAAGTTCTGTGGGAAGCAATTATTCACAAAATATGCAGAAAAGGAAACCAATTTCTTGATGGAAGGATTGCCAGTTCGATGTAATAAAAAAAGCCCTGTGGAGGAGAGTAAAAATAGAGTTCAGTTTAAAGTCATAAAAACAAGAACTATAGTAATTGGATCCTAAACCAGTAAAAGTCTTCTTTCTAAAAACAGAAGTATTAAAAAATCCATTATCCCTAGTAACAAGAACGTCTAGGAAAGGCAACCTACCTAATTTTAGACCAAATTATATCAAATTTTTTCTCCCCATAGAGTCGATTTTCCACAGGCTAACAGCATTACCGTTTAACGTAAACAAAAGTGACCTTCAGAAACAACTCTTCGAACTGTCCCAGGGTGCATTTAGGAAATTGAAAACACGCTGGACTTCATTCTTCAAAAAAGAAGATCATCACATCCTTAAACAGCTGGCGAGTAGAAAAGATTTGGTTGTTACTAGACCCGACAAAGGGAAGGGAACGGTCCTATTAGATCGAACGGACTATAATGAAAAAAATGTTGGCTATCTTAAGAGACCAAGGTAAGTTCACTGAAATTGGAACACCTGATTTTCACAATATCATAGCAACTGAGGACAAAATAAACAGATTTTTTACGTCTTTTAAAGAAAGAGAAAATTATAGATGATAATACATACCAAGATTTGTTTGTCACCGGATCATCCTTTGGAGTTTTATACGGTTCTCCAAAAATACATAAGCCTAATACACCTATGAGACCAATCTTGGCATCATATAATACACCTAATTATAAGTTAGCTAAATATTTGGTACCTCTTTTAGAACCGCTGACTAAAAAATGATTTTACTCTCGGCAATTCTTACTCTTTTAAGGATAAAGTTTTATTACAGGGACGCTAATTTTAAAATGGCCAGTTTAGATGTTGAATCTCTTTTTACTAATGTTCCTGTGGAAGAAACTATCGATATTATCTTACATAAACTTTTTCCTGAACCAGATTCTGTTTTTAACAATTTTAATCGTACGTCTTTTAAAACTCTTTTAGAACTGGCAGTGCTGGACACCGCCTTTGTTTTTGATGGCAAACTTTTAAACAAACTGACGGTGTAGCCATGGGCTCTCCTTTGGGTCCTACTTTTGCCAACATCTTCATGTGCTCGCTGGAAGAGCGCATGTTAGATAAATGTCCACTTAGGTTCCACCCACTCTTTTATGGTAGGTATATTGATGACACCTTCGCCTTATTTAAGAATGATTGTGATATTGACTCGTTTTTAGCATATGTTAATACTAAACATAATAACATTAAGTTTACTGTAGAAAAAGAGGTGAACAATCAGTTGCCTTTCCTAGACGTTCTTGTTACTAGGGATAATGGATTTTTTAATACTTCTGTTTTTAGAAAGAAGACTTTTACTGGTTTTAGGATCCAATTACTATAGTTCTTGTTTTTATGACTTTAAACTGAACTCTATTTTTACTCTCCTCCACAGGGCTTTTTTTATTACATCGAACTGGCAATCCTTCCATCAAGAAATTAGTTTCCTTTCTGCATATTTTGTGAATAATTGCTTCCCACAGAACTTGCTTTTTTAAAAAGCTCCGCATGTTTCTTAACAAACAATTCATGAATATCGCCAAACCTTGTACAGTACCAAAATTAGCTTTTTATGCCAAATTTCCATTTTTACATGATGATTCTTTTCGACAAAGGTTTGCACAAATTGTTCATAAACATTATGGTGCCATTAATCTAAAATTAATTCCTAAAA
>JANJGK010000011.1:10131467-10151467 GCA_039081455.1 Macrobrachium rosenbergii | reverse complement strand
TAAACTTATCAAGGAAACTGTAATATCCAGCAATATCACTGGAAAAGAAGACTAGAGTATTTTCGACAAGGAGGTGACTGATCATAACAAAGAAAGGGTTGGCATAAAACATGGAATTACCGCAACCTGACGATGAGACAATTTACAATTCATGACATAACAATGGTTTAGGGATCCCCGTACATAATGCTTTTTAATCTCTGACTGGTTATTCAGTGAAGGAACAAAGCTGCTGACATTTCCTAAATACATTCTTTTCTTTTAATTTTTTTACTGTAATTTTTAATTTCATATATGAACTCTGTTATTTACATTGGTACAGATAAGCAGGTGACCACTCTCTTACCTGTTTATATATTATTTTTAATTTCATATGTGAGCTCCATTATTTACATTCGTATACATAAGCAGGTGACCATTTCGCTTACCTGTTTATATATTATTATTATTATTATTATTTTTTTTTTTTGGATAGCAGCCAAAGTGGAGACTGAATTGCGCCTACCAGCCTCACCCCGAAATACTTGCTTAAATCTGAATAGGTAGCACCTTATGAAGTCAATTCTTTTATATGATTAAACCCCATGTAGATAAAAAAAAAAACTTTAACTGCTTGTGCATGTGTTTAAAAGCTAAGATAACCAGAGCCACAAAGAGCTGTAGATCTCTCTCTCTCTCTCTCTCTCTCTCTCTCTCTCTCTCTCTCTCTCTCTCTCTCTCTCCAACGAGAATTCTCGTTCAAGAGAAGCGGCCATTCAGGTAAGCTGTGTTTACCTCTTGAAATTGCCGGCAAACGCTGCAAATGTTATCGGCAACCGTCTTGTTGATATTTTTCTCTTTTTTTCTCTCTTGTTTTTTTATTTGTAAAGAGATGCGCGCGCGAGATGGGGTGAAAGAACGGGAGAAGATCAGACGAAAACAAAAGATAAAATGGTCGAGTAAAAAATGATAATAAAAGAGTTTCAAGGTTGCTGATGTTGCGTTATACGTGGGTTCTTCCTGACCTGGCTTAATGGCCGGCAAGCGAAGTGGTTTTATGGGAAGAGGTCAGGAAATATGTAAGAAAAAAAAAAGAACCAGAGCAAAAGTTTTGTCTTTATCCCCAAGAAAACATAAAAAAAAAACAGAACTACAGTATTGATCAGCATTTTCTACACCTGAATTTTTACATCTGCATTTTAATTCACTGTTATATTTTTATTATTTCCAATCCTTACGGGGGTAGTGCCGTCAATGAACCTCGCATGGTGCACTGTAGGCATTACTTAAAGTTCTTTGCGGCGTCCCTTCGGCCCTTAGCTGCAACCCCTGTCCTTCCTTTTACTGTACCTCCGTTCATATGCTCTTTCTCCATACTTTCCTCAAACCCTCTCCTTACAATTATTTCATAGTGCAATTGCAAGGTTTTTCTCCTGTTGCACCTTTAAAACCTTTCTACTCTCATTTCCCCTCTCAGCTCTGATTGACCTCATAGGTCCCAGCGCTTGGCCTTTGACCTTAATTTTATATTCCATCCCATTTCAAAAGGCAATGGGGGAAATCGTCAAGTCTGTGAAAACGATTTAAAAAAAAAAAAAATTATTGCAGTCGTCAAGAACTGCTCAGAATATCAATGACCAGACCATAATTGCAACACTAAATTGTTCAAATTAGCGGAGTTACTGAGCATCCGTGTTTAGTTTTCTGAAAAGAAAGCTATTGTGCCGGCCTTGTCTGTCCGTCCGCACTATTTTCTGTCCGCACTTTTTCTGTCCGCTCTCAGATCATAAAAAACTACTGAGGCTAGGGGGCTGCAAATTGGTATATTAATCATCTACTCTCCAATCATCAAACATACCAAATTGCAGCCCTCTAGTCTCAGTCGTTTTTATTTTATTTAAGGTTAAAGTTAGCCGTAATCATGCGTCTGGCAACGATATAGGCCAGGCCAACACCAGGCCGTGTTAAAGTTTCATGGGCCACGGCTCATACAGCGTTACACCGAGACCACCGGAAGGTAGATCTACTTTCGGTGACCTTGATTATACGATGTGCAGAAAACTCGATTGCGCCGAAGAAAATTCGGAGCATTTTTTACTTGTTAAAATCCGCACTAATACATTCCTGGGAGTGTCCTCCCGGCGACTGGATTACTTATTCATTCATTTTTCTCAAACTCGAGAAAAAAAACAGAAGACGAAACATAAAAAACACCAATATTGAAAAATTCATTTATTCGATGACTCCCAAACGAAGTCATCAAACGTCTCTGCAGACGTTAAGCCGATTTTCTTATTTTCTCTCCGGCAGATAGCCTTCGGATCTCTGCTCGTTTTGCGTTTATCACGTGCTAACTTTGACGATTTTTGCGAATAGAAATTATACAACTTTATATATATATATATATATATATATATATATATATATATATATATATATATTATATACATATAAATACATATATAATATATATATATATATATATATATATATATATATATATATATATATATAGCCTATATGTATATAAATATATACATGTATATATATATATATATATATATATATATATATATATATATATATATATACATAAATACATATATAATATATATATATATATATGTATATAAATGTATATAAATATAAACATGTATATAAGTATGTTTATATATATATATATATATATATATATATATATATATATATATATATATATATATATATATATATATATATATATATATATATACTGTGCCACTTGAAGAAGGAAATGATAATGTAATTCAAACAAAAATCAAATAAGTTCTGAATTGGAAGGTCGATGTTACGTGACTAGACATAAATGGTTTTGGGGGGAAGATAATATTATAAGATTTTCGAACTGTAATAGTATTTTTTAGTTTTCTATAAAAGAATACTGTTGTGCCGGCTTTGTTTGTCCGTCCGCAATTTATTCTGTCCGCACTTTTTATGTCCGCCCGCAGATCTTAAAAACTACTGAGGCTAGAGGGCTGCAAATTGGTATGTTGATCATCCACCTTCCAATCACCAAACATACCAAATTGCAGCCCTTTAGCCTCAGTAGTTTTTATTTTATTTAAGGTTAAAGTTAGCCATAATCATACTTCCGGCAACGATACACGACAGGCCAACACCGGGCCGTGGTTATAGTTTCACGGGCCGCGGCTCATACAGCATTATACGGAGACCACCGAAAGATACGTCTATTTTCGGCGGCCTTGATTATACGCGGTAGTGGCTGTACAGAAAACTCGATCTCCGGGGCATTTTTTTTACTTGTTTTGTCTTTTCCTTTATGGTTTCTTCGGATTTACAGGGCTTCTGCTACCGTCTGATTTATCAAAATTTCAACGGAAGTTTTGAACGCGTAATGGAACACTTAGAATCCCCGTGAGACTGTCTATAATCTCTGTTCAAATATTCATGCAAAACAAATTCTGGAACATCTAAATCTCGTGTGATATGCATGATGGTTTCCAGGAATTTGTTCCCATCGATTTGATTGACATCAGAACATGATTTGCCCATTTGCACGATCGAGAATAAAATAAAAAAATCCACAGTAAGAGCCTAAGGAATAAAACTTAACGATAAAATCAACCATGCATGTATTAATGATTGAGAAGTTGAATATAATACCGTTTTTATACGAATTCCTTTATGAATCATTTAATATCATTTCATCAAAGAGAGGATATGAAACGTGAAATGCAAGGTGAATGTATGAGAAATAAATGAAATAAGGAGGGGGAGGGAAAGGGGAGGGGAAGAGGAAGAAAATGAAATTAAATCTGGGAAAAATATGAAGAAATGAGAGGGAGTGATCACAGGTAAACTGTTGATTAATTAAGTTTTACCAAAAACAAGATCTCAGGTTGACCAAACTCTTACTTCAGTGCAGGTTGTAAGTAAAGTTCTTTGAAAAACGTATAATTAAAAAGAATTGGGGGGCGGATGGAGCGGGGTGGGGGGTGACCCAACAGCATTTTTGTATAATGACAGCAATTTGGTAATACAGTCAGTCTTCACTGACTGGAAACCAGGTGCGCAATGAAATTAGAGAATTCTCATAGGATACGAACGATGTTCGTAATTGATTACAAAAAAAGTAAAAAAATGTGCCGAAGTTTCTTCGGCGCAATCGAGTTTTCTGTACAGCCGCTACAGCGTATAATCAAAGCCGCCGAAAATAGATTCTTTCGGTGGTCTCGGTATAATGATGTATGAGACGCGGCCCATGAAACTTTAACCACGGCCCGGTGGTGGCCTATCCTATATCGTTGCCAGAAGCACGATTATGACTAACTTTAACCTCAGATAAAATAAAAACTACTGAGGCTACAGGGCTGCAGTTTGGTATGTTTGGCGACTGGAGGATGGATGATCAACATACCAATTTGCAGCCCTCGAGCCTCAGTAGTTTTTAAGATTTGACGGCGGACAGGAAAAGTGCGGACAGAAAAAAGTGCGGACGGACAGACAAAGCCTCTAAAACAGGGTATTTTGAGTGAGAGCCAAAACGGCATTCATGAATTTCCCCATTATCCTCTGACAGCTCATTTAAGAAGTGAAATCCTCTGATGGAAATTTCCACACCTCCTCTCATTTCGTCATCAAGTTTGTTATTCTTCCATCCATCACACCTTTATTTCGCATGCACTCTCGTTGTTCGTCAGTTTTCTGACATTTAAAATACTATACACTGTAATAAATGAGCTCTGTATAATTCATTTAATAAGTGGAGATGCACTCTGCATCCATGTAATTATATCCCTTCTCTTTTATAGCTGACAGTAATAAATTCCTGTAATTTATATCACTGTAGCTAGTCGTGATTGGCTGCTTATACTGCTCCGCACACTCTATAGGTTACAGTGATGTCGGCTGAGGAAATTTACAATCAGTTTCTAAAATATTGACTGAAGTTATTCAAATGTGGCTTCCACTGCAGGGTAGAATAAGTAATGTGCTAACTGCCTCACTATCTCGAGTAGCAAGCGCTGGAGAGGCGAGAGAAAACTGAGTAAAATTGTCATGGTTAAGAAAAGAAAAAATCACCGATATCTGAAGTGGTTTGGCCATGTGAAGAGAACCGATATGATGAGTTAGGGTACGAGGGACAAAATTTGGAAGCCGTGTGAGGGAAACCCACAAAGACACTGATGCCTGTACCTGAGATGGAAATGAGCAAAGCAAAGGTCTTCGAACCAACAGAAGGATTTCAGCGAGGACATTCTGGAAGAAGCATGCTGCTAATAGAAGGACCTTAATATTCTGAAAGCATGAGGATGTGTGCAAGATAAAAACAGACTGGTGCAGCATATGCCAGCACAGTAGATGCGCTGCTGATGAGTGAACTGACTGAATAACTAAGACGAGAGGACTTTACATCTTAAAGGCAGGCGAGTGGTGCCGCATACGTAAGCAATAAGATGTGCTGTGGATAAGGCTTTCGGCAGGAGGGTATACCTTAGTTTTACCATACCACTGAGCTGATTAACAGCTCTCCTAGGGCTGGCCCGAAGGATTAGACTTATTTTACGTGGCTAAGAACCAATTGGTTACTTAGCAACGGGACCTACAGCTTATTGTGGAATCCGAACCACATTATAGCGAGAAATGAATTTCTATCACCATAAATAAATTCACCTAACTCTTCATCAGCCGGCCGGGGGAATTGAACTCCGGCCCATCGAGTGACAGTTCGAAGCTCAACCGACTCAGCCAACGAAGGGCTAAGCACTAGAATGAAAGGATTGGGAAGTGCTAATCCAGGAGGCATAAGAGTAGGCGAAAGGCATAAATAATTAGTGCAGTAGGCTATATGTCAGTATTACAGATGTGCAACCGCGGGAATTACTTTATGAAATAGTTTTCAGGAAGGGGAAATTTCTATACAAGGGTAGTGCAGGGGTGGTTTCGACGCGCTGCTGATGAGCCTCCTCCGATATTTCAATTAACGGATTATTTTCTGGAAGTTTTCGTAAAGGACTCGGCAGATGGAGTACCGATGTCGCCAGTGACTGTTTGTCGTTTTAATTTCACGACAATCACGCGTAACGGAAGTCTGGCGACAGTGTAATTTAAATAATAATACAAATAAACATAATCAAAATAAATTTATCGCGCAGTAATCTTCAAGTAAACATGCATGATAAAATGGCAGTATATATATATATATATATATATATATATATATATATATATATATATATATATATATATTTATATTCTGTCATTTTATCATGCATGTTTACTTGAAGATTACTACGCAATGAATTTACATTAATTATGTTAATTATATATATATATATATATATATATATATATATATATATATATATATATATATATATATATATATATATATATATATATATATATATATATATATCTCACACAAACGCCTTTCCTTCACCCTGTTGTGCCTTTTTTTTCATTTTTTATTACTTCGAAATGTGACACCTTATTTCAGCCTTGACAACACTTTCATCACAGAAGACGAACGGATTAAAAAAAAAAAAAAATGGAATCCAACACCGCCCTGTAATTAATATTTATTTTTCATACTCGATTCTTCCTCCTCTTCTGGGACTCAAAAATTCCGTTTTGACTTCCTAAAGAAACGCGGCTCTGAAAAATTAACAGAAGCATAATAACACTTTACAATGTTGTTATGCTTTTCCACTCTTTTGTTGTTGTTGTTGTTGTTGTTTTGCTGTTTGTTATACGACTTCGTAAATTTCGCACTTCGTGTTGTTTTGTATTTTACATTATTTCTAGTCTTTTTTCTGGTTCAAACTTTTATTTTTCACTCTCATCCTAAAACAGTAGCATCATATGAAATAGTTTTCCGAGTGTGAAACCAGTTCTGAAAAGACATTTAGTATATATATATATATATATATATATATATATATATATATATATATATATATATATATATATATATATATATATATATTTCATAACAGGACTTCATTTAAAAAAAGATATCTAATGGAGGTTTTAAAAAAAAAAGTTACAAATTTTCAAGAACTTTCTGTCCTCATCGTCTGCTGGCCGATTTTTTTTATCAGTAAAAAATAATACTAAGTCACATTATATATACATATACAGTATATATATATATATATATATATATATATATATATATATATATATATATATATATATATATATATATATATATGGTTCAGTGCGTTAATGGAGATAATAGAAGGACCTCATTTAAAGGAATGGGTGTCAGCTATGGCCTACAGTGCACTGCGTGAGGTGCACTGATGCCACTAACCCCTCACGGAGAACGTTAATGAAATCTACCTGCCTCAAATCCACGTGTGAGTTTACAGATTTGCCTCTCCCGACGGCCTTTGATGTAGCTGAGATCATATCTATAAGTGTTGAATATCGGGGAATAACATATTTTGTTTTCTATTTATTTAATGGCCCTCCTGAACCAGCTATAATTGCTTCATAAACTATACTTTTTTTAACGATTGTACGTAAACTTAGAACATATGGCCCCTCCCGACGGCCTCTTTATGAGAAGCAGAGATCATATCTGGAAAATGTCGGATATCATATTTTGTTTTCTGTTTATTCAATTGCTCTCCTAAATCAGCTTCAGTTGCTTCATAAACTATACTTTTTTTGTCGATTGTACATAATCTTAGAAAACATTGCCCCTCCCGACGGCCTCCGTATGAGAAGCAGAGATCATATTAATAAGCGTTGAACATCTAAGAATAACATATATTGTTTTATATTTACTAAATATAAATGAGCTACAGTTGCTTCATGAACTATACATTTTTGACGTTTGTACGTAATCTCTGAATATTTTTCCCCTCCCGACGGCCTCTGCATGAGAAGCAGAGATCACATTTGTAAAGCGCCGAGTAACGGAGAATATCATATATTGTTTTATATTTACTAAATATAAATGAGCTACAGTTGCTTCATAAACTATATATCTTCGAGTATTTCACCCCCCACCTCCCGACGGCCTCTGCGTGAGGAGCAGAGATCATATCTGTAAAGCGTCGAGTGACGGAGAATATCATATATTGTTTTATATTTACTAAATATAAATGAGCTACAGTTGCTTCATAAACTATACATTTTTGACGATATTACATCATCTCAGCAGAGAGCCAGGATCATTCTGCCGACGTAAAATGTGTTGGAAAATCTCCTTACGAGATTTTTGTGTACATTCATTTTTACAGAGATGCCTTTGAGACCTAACAGAAAATTCCTTCTATTCTCAGACATTTCAGGCGGATTAAGGAAAAATTTCCTTCCTTTTCGTACATAAGCTGCAACGTTAAAATTTTTATTATTATTATTATTATTATTATTATTATTATTATTATTATTATTATTATTATTATTATTATTATTATTATTATTATTATATTATGACCTTCTCTAAAGGCAGTAGCACTGAAAATAGTGGTTGTTTCTACGGCATTCAGTTTGTTAAAAGAAGATATTAAGAAGAATAGAGAAGACTATATAAATTGAATACCGTAGAAACAGCCTTATTATTATTATTATTATTATTATTATTATTATTATTATTATTATTATTATTATTATTATTATTATTATTATTATTATTATTATTCTGTTGAAAAGAATAGCAATATCAGTGGAACTGATTTTATACATCTTTTCAGTTCTTTTTAAGAGAACATGCTTACAAAAAGGTCTTCTCTCTTCATATTATTATTATTATTATTATTATTATTATTATTATTATTATTATTATTATTATTGTTATTATTATTATTATTATTATTATTATTATTATTATTATTATTATTATTATTATTATTATTATTATTATAGACTCATTCACTGGAACATTATCATCATAACTATTATCATTCCTAAATGGACGCATTTTCACGGATTATAATTATTATATTAGTGTTAGTAGCTGCAGTGAAAGACTACAGAACTCCCGGAACTGTTTTTTAGAAGGGTCCCTGATAGGTTATCGAGCAGACAAGTGAAGGCGATTTGCTTGAAAAATTGGTTCATTATTATAATTATCATTATTATTCAGAAGATCAAAACCTCTATTCACTTAAATTCGAGTCTCGTGAAAATCCGAGTGAATAAACTTAGGCCTAACGGTCGTTCATATAAAAAAAAAAAGGCAGGGTAATACAATACAAAATCTACTATCATTATTATTCATATAATGTATATATATACTCTGACAAAAGAAACTACAGCTCACAAACCTACTGTTACCGTTACATAATTCATGTGGCTATCATTGTACTGTACACGGAAACCATTCCGGAAGAAGACTGTGCTTCTCAGAAGAGAACTTTGCCTAGTGTGTTTATCATTACCTGCTATGGAGGATTGTTCTCCTTGTTTGTTTGTTTGTCTTCCAGAGGGACAATGCAAAATTGTATCTGTGATTTCTCCTTCAACTTTTGCCGCATCAACGAAATTCCTCAGTTCTGAACTTTCCGAGTTGGAATGGAATATAAAACTTGGGCCAAAGGCCAAGCGATGGGACCTTTGAGGTCATTCAGCGCTGAAAGGGAAATTGACAGTGAAAAGGTTTAAAGGTGTAACGGGAAGAGAACCTCGTAGTTGCAATATGAAACAACTGTTAAGGGAGGGTGGAAAGTAAGATGGACGAAAGACACCATGAACGGAGGTACTGTAAAAGGAATGAAACGGGTCGTAGTTAGGGGGCCAAAGGGACGCTGCAATGAACCTTACGTAACGCTTACAGTGCACCACATGAGGTGTACTGACGGTACTACTTCTCTACGGAGGAACTTTCTGAGACGACAGACTAAGACTAAGAAGCTTTGCTTGACAATCTTGCCAATATGGAGTAATAACGATTGCTAACTACAAAAGGAACTTTTGTTAGGTTAATTGATCAGGTATGACAGCTGACGTCCCCCTAATTGATTAGATCTTCGAATTGACGTCACACCAACAAAAAATCCTACTTTTTAGTTTTCTGTAAAAGAAAACTATTGTGACGGCTTTGTCTGTCCGTCCGCTATTTTTCTGTCCGCCCACAGATCTTAAAAACTACTGAGGCTAGAGGGATGCAAATTGTCATGTTGATCATCCACCCTCCAATCATCAAAGATATCAAATTGCAGCCCTCTAGCCTTAGTAGTTTTTATTTTATTTAAGGTTAAAGTTAGCCATAATCGTGCTTCTGGCAACGATATAGGATAGGCCACCACCGAGCCGTGGTTTAAAGTTTCCTGGGCCGTGGCTCATACAGCATTATACCGAGACAACCGAAAGATAGAACTATTTGCGACGGCCTTGATGCTGTAGAGGCTGTACATAAAGGCTACACCCCAAAGTGTCTGCTCAGTTGGAGTGTTATTATTATTACGAGCTTGATGGCGCGCACTACACTGCGCTGGAACCTGGTGCTGCCCGTCATGTCTCCCCTACCCTCTCAATCCCCTACCTACCCTGCCCCCATTGGGCGGACAAACAGGTTTGCAGGAGGAGGGTGGATGTGTCATATCTCCCCTACCCTCCCAATACCCTAACTAACCCGCCCCAACCCAGGCTCGGACAAACAAGTCTGCAGGAGGACGGTGGATGTGTCATGTCTGCCCTACCCTCCCGATCCCCTACCTAACCTGTCCCAACCCGGGCCGGACAAACAGGTCTGCAGGAAGAGGAGGGTGGATGTGTCATGTCTCCCCTACCCTCCCGATCCCCTACCTACCCCGCCCCCACCCGGGGAGGACAAACAGGTCTGCAGGAGGAGTGTGGATGTGTCATGTCTCCCCTACCCTCCCGATCCCCTTCTTACCCCGCCCCCACCCGGGGCGGACAAACAGGAAGGATCCCCTCGGATTTTATCATAACAATTACTAGTATGAAATCAGAATCAATCAGTGTCCAAATTCAACACACTAGCTGATAATATGACGACTATAAGGAACTTCACGCTCACCTGCTATAACGTTTTAGAAACTGTCCCTTAAAGCAACACAAAAGATGATGTGATACCTTTTCAAAGCATCTCCAGTATCCTTCAATTTCTTCCGCACATTCTTCACTTTCCCCAGTAACGGAATAAAAGAAGTAAATCAGGTTAGAAAAAGGTCTTGAAGATATTAAAAAAAAAAATAATAATAACGTTATCAGAAGCATCCTCCAGAGGTATCCTATAAACGAAGGATATTCTTTGACGAAACTATTGCAACCGTTTCAAGTGAAATCAGTATTATTTTTATTATTTAAAAAATACTCATAGTAGCATGAGTCTTAAAATGGAGAAACAAATCTACAGTTATGTGCATGTACATATATTTAAAGATAAATCTGAACAGATTCCCGAAAGATATCTGTACAGTTTTATCTTTAAATATATGTACATAGTATATACATACATAACTGTGGATTTGTTTCTCTATTATTATTATTATTATTATTATTATTATTATTATTATTATTATTATTATTATTATTATTATTATTATTATTATAAGATGAAACCCATTCATACGGAACAAGACCACAGGGGCCATTGATTTGAAATTCAAGCTTCCAAAGAATATGGTGTTCATTACTGCAAGGAGAATAGTTTTAGGATAGTAATGCTTGAACATATGAATTATAGGAGTCCTCAATGCAAGTAAATTCCTTCAGTTTGCATTATGAACATAACGAAGAAAAAGAGAGATTAGAGTAACAAATGTCTACCAGACGTCCTTGAACAAAGACATCCATCATTCAATTCCTTCAAATGAAGGATATATATTGAAGGCAGAGTTAAGGCCAGAGGCCAAGAGTTGGGACCTATGAGGTCATTCAACGCTGAAACGGAAACTGACAGCAAAAGGGTCTGAAAGGTGTAACAGGAGGAAAACCTCGCAGTTGCACTACAAATCAATTGTTAGGAGAGGGTGGAAAGTAAGATGGAAGAAAGAGAATACGAATGGAGGTACAGTAAAAGAAATGACAGTGATTGCAGCTAGGAGCCTACAGTTTGCAGCATGAGGTGAACTGACGGCGCTACCCCACCCCCTCCCCCCTACGGGGATGAAGGATATATAGCCTGAGAAGGAGCCTATTGCGGAAAGCCATCATGTCTTCTGACAGCCAACGCCACAAATATTCTTGCCAGCGTCATGTATCTGACTTTTTGGTGAATAAGAAAAGCCGGCAAAGGATGGATGGGCTCGGAACAGGAAAATGGATAAAAAAGTGCGATGTCCTTCGGGAAGGGAAGAACACAAAATGGAAAGACACAAAGGTCAGAGACGCCTGTTCCTCCCTACGTAAAAGTACGGGTCCCAGTGTAAGTGGAAATGAAATGGAAAGGCCCAGTGATGGAGTGTCGATATGCTGGTATAAAGGTAGTGCGAGTGATTGATAATACTGAGTGAATATATATATGTATGTATATGTATATATATATATATGTATATATATATGTGTGTGTGCGTGTGTGTGTTTCTACTCCCTTCTTTGACAAAGAACCCACAACAGGGGGCGTTCTGTACTACGAGACAATATCAATGGACGTTGGCAAATGTGTCTATTCATGACTCTTTCGGCGTGAATGAAAATGAGTCAGTCTGACTGAGTCAAATGACTGTACGATATGTTTGGTGCGAATTCCGCCTAAGAACAATGGTAATGTGTGTGTGTGTGTGTGTGAGAGAGAGAGAGAGAGAGAGAGAGAGAGAGAGAGAGAGAGAGAGAGAGAGAGAGAGCATCGTTAACTGTAATTTTTGTTCCTGTCTAGCAATTAGTGTTCAGGTTTTACAACATATACCTGTGTTTGGAAATATATATATATATATATATATATATATATATATATATATATATATATATATATATATATATATATATATATATATATATATATATATATATTGTATACTCATTCATGTATACATACATACATATGTAATATATATATAAACCGAAAGCATGAATTTCTGAATGAAAATACAAAACACTTTTAAGATGGTCTCGAGTGTTGTCTAAAATCGATATCTCACCTCCTCATTTCCATCCTTCAAGCGTCGTTTCATTTCATTGTTCATTCACTGATACAATAATCTAGCACGACAAAGTCCTCAATTCATTTTTCGTTCATAATCTGAATTCCATATTCTTTAGGAACGAGCTTGCAAGCAAAATTAAGCTGCTCTCAAATCACTACCCGATTTTTTTTTTCAATATTCCCACTTCGATTTCTTGCCCTTGACGAGGAACGAGAAAGCAGAGAAGAAAATGAAAGAGACTTGACGAAAAAGGAGACAAAGAAAGAATGAAAGAAAGAAAGAAACGTCAGATGCCTGGCTGCCTTCTTTCCTCCCCCCCTCCCACCCCACAACCGCCGCACCCTCCAAGCAGAGGAGGATATTCTGTGAAGGAACCCCTTTCTGGGGGGCTCTGTTTACTTGTCCAAATTGCCCGGGAACGCCATAAATGTTATCGGATGCGTCGTGTTGCTGAATTTTTCGGTGAATAAGAGATGCGTGGGCAAAGGATAGGCTCTGAATGGGGAAATAGGCTAAGGAGAGAGTGTGTGCCCGACGACGACGGGAAGGAAGCAGAGCGGAAAATAGACCTATCTATATAGACCTCTCTATACCAAGAGGACGGCACGGCGTGTCTCTCTTCGACTGATGAAGCACTTCCGGAGGTCGACGGGGCGGGCGTTACAACGAAAGCTTTTTTTTTTTTTCCCTCCAAGTTACTACGTTAAGCGGTGGCGTTCTATTGACGAGTTTCAGGCGGGATATATCTTGCCTATGAAAATTTCTCCAACAGGATCTAGCTTTTAATTAAAAGAAATTACAGCAGGTTTTAGCTTTTCCTTTTAGCTTTTCCTTTTAGCTTTTCATTAAAGAAATTACTGCAGGTTTTACTATTCACTACAGAAATTACAGCAGGATTTAGCTTTTCATTAAAAAAAATTCCAACAGGATTTAGGTTAGTCCAAAAGAAATTACAACACGATTTAGCTTCGCATTACAGAAATTAAAACAGGACTTAGCTTTTCATTATAGAAATTACAACAGGATTTAGCTTTTCATAAAGAAATTCCAACAGGATTTTGGTTATCCGTAAAGAAGTTCCAACAGGATTTAGCTTATCTTGAAAGAAATTCCAACAGGATTTAGCTTATCTTGAAAGAAATTCCAACAGGATTTAGCTTATCTTGAAAGAAATTCCAACAGGATTTACATTATTCCTAAAGAAATTCCAACAGGATTTAGCTTATCCCTAAAGAAATTCCAATAGGATTTAGCTCACCTTGAAAGAAATTCCAACAGGATTTGGCTTATTCCTAAAGAAATTCTAACATAATTTAGCTTATCCCTGAAGAAATTCCAATAGGATTTAGCTTATTCTTAAAGAAATTCCAATATGATTTAGCTCATCTTGAAAGAAATTCCAACAGGATTTATCTTATCCCTAAAGAAATTCCAACAGGATTTAGATTTTCCTTAAAGAAATACCAACATGATTTAGCTACCCATTATAGAAATTCCAACATTAAAGAAATTCCATTACAGATATTCCAACAGGATTTAGCTTATCAATTCAGAAATTCCAACATTATTTACCTTACCCTTAAAGAACTTCCAACATGATTTGGCTAACCAATAAGGAAATTCCATTTTTTTCCAACATAATTTAGTTTACCAATAAGGAAATTCCAATATTATTTACCTTATCTTTAAAGAAATATTCCAATACGATTTAACTTTTTAAAGAAATTCCAACAAGATTTCGCTATTCATTAAAAAATTCCAATAAGATTTCGCTAATTCTTAAAGAAATTCCAACATGATTTTTCTTTTCCTTAAAGAAATTCCATGATTAAGCTTACCAATAAGGAAATTCCCACATTATTTGTCTTATCCTTAAAGAAATTCCAACACGATTTAGCTTACCCTTAAGGAAACCCCAACATGATTTTGCTTTTCCTTAAAAAAATTCCAATATGGTTTAGCTTATCAATAAAGAAACTCTAACATTAATTACCTTATCCTTAAAGAAGTTCCAACATGATTTTGCTTTTCTTTAAAGCAATTCCAACAGGATTTAGCTTGTCAGTAAAGAAATTCTAACATTAATTACCTTATCCCTAAAGAAATTCCAACATGATTTTGCTTTTCCCTAAAGCAAGTTCAACATGATTTTGCTTTTTCCTTCAAGAAAGTCCAACATGATTTAGCTTTTCCTCAAAGAAATTCCATCATGATTTGGGTTATCAATAAAGAAATTCCAACAGGATTTAACTCTTCCTCACTATAAACGAATTTCCAATAAGATCTGGATTCACATTTTTAGTTTTCTGTAAAAGAAAACTATTAAGGTTGCTATTTGTCTGTCCGTCCGCACTTTTTCTGTCTGCCCTCAGATCTTAAAAACTACTGAGGCTAGAGGGCTGCAAATTGGTATGTTGATCATTCACCCTCCAACCATCAAACATACCAAATTGCAGCCCTCTAGCCTCAGTAGTTTTTATTTTATTTAAAGTTGAAGTTAGCCATGCTCGTGCGTCTGGCACGCTATGGGTGCCAACAACACAGACCACCACCGGGCCGTGGCCGAAAGTTTCACGGGCCGCGGCTGAGTTTCAATGGGCCGTGGCTGAGAGTTTTATACAGCATTATACGTTGTACAGAAAAATCGAATGCTCCAAAGAAACTTCGGTGCAGTTTCTACTTGTTTCTCTTTCATTAAGATTTAAGGTAGCAACAAGTTATAACTTCTTGAAGGTGTTTGCGTTTAGGCGCTAAAATTTGCGACTTTTTGCTACCCTCCATTATACCCTGTAGTCATTTTCATTAATAGGCTGTCAGTGTTGATTGCAGACCACTGAAATTACGCCAAAATATCGTTTCAGCAATACAGCCAAGATCAAAATGGCGGTGTACAAAGTGTCTCAGGTAAAGAAAACGTCAGAATGTCTGTACTGAAGCATCAAATTTATTCTACAGCGCAACGTCTTGGGCTAATGTTACCTCCAAAACTCTTGGCGTTTTCTCTCTCTTTTAGATTCTATTTTGGGATTAGTTTTCCCTTTTAATAAAATTATGGTTCTTTAAAAACTTGTTATTTAAAGTTTCTCTTGATGCGCTGGTAACCATCACAGTAATTGTCTCAACAATAGTGTTTACCTAATAATAGTGATGGTTATTGGTTTTCGCTTTTAATTAATGATAATAATGATAGTGATATGAATGAAAATTATGACAGTGATAAGGATGATAATGTTGATGTACATAAAGATGATAATTATGATAGTGATAAGGATGATAAGATGATAGTGATAGCGATAAGGATGATAATGATAAGGGTGATAATGATGATATACATAAAGATGATAATTGTGATAGCGATAAGGATGATAAGATGATAGTGACAGTGATAAGGGTGATAATCATGATAGTGATAAGAATGATAATCATGACAGTGATACGGCTGATAATGATGATGGTGATAGGAATGATAATGATTAGTGATAAGGCTAATAACAATGATAATGATATGGACGATAATAATGATAGTGATAAGGATGATGCTGATTAGAGATAAGGATGATAATATGATAGTGATAAGGCTGATAATGATGATAGTGATAAGGATGATGATAACGATAGTGATAAAGACAATCAATAAGTTCCATTTCACCCTCTGCAAAGGTCAAGAACGCCGTAGACATAGTTGGCTGATAATGATGATAGTGACAAGGCTGATAATGATGATGGTGACAAGGATGGTAATATGATAGTGATAAGGATGATGATATGATAATGATAAAGACCCTCAATAAGTTCCCTTTCTCCCTATGCAGAGATGAAGAACACCGTAGGAGTAGTTGGCTGATAATGATGATAGTGACAAGGCTGATGACGATGATAGTGATAAGGATGGTATTATGATAGTGATAAGGATGATAATATGATAATGATAAGGACAGTCAACAAGTTCCCTTTCGCCCTAAGCAGAGATCAAGAACACCGTAGACATAGTTGTCAGTTGCTGTTCAGTTTTATTCCAAAGGTGCTCTAGAGACTTGGACAAGGGCAGAACACCGAATAAGGAATGAAGGTATGTACTGGAAAGGTCAGAGCAGAAGAAACTGGAACGAAAATCGACGCAGAACAAGATCACAGCGGAATAAAACTTTCCAGGTCCCTCTCGCCAGACATGGCAAAGGACGAACATTTATAGACGTCAAGACCTCACCATTTCTTCTTGTATTTCCTAATCCTGGGGTGCTTGTCTTTAAATCTCGATGTCTACGTATTTCAGGACTGTCACATGCATGTTTTTATCCGTATTTTTCAACATTTTAAATCTAGGTAGTGTGCTCAGCCAAAAATTGGCCTTCTACACCTTTTCTAACTTCTACACCTTTTTCAACATTTTAAACCTTAGCTGTGTACTCAGCCAAAGGTGGCCCTCTACACACATTTTTCAACACTGTCCATCTAAGCTGTGTACTCAGCCAATAATTGGCGTTCTACACCTTTTTCAACTTTTTCCATCTAAGCTGTGTACTCAGCCAAAAGCTGGCCTGCTACACCTATTTTTCAACACTGTCCATCTAAGCTGTGTACTCAGCCACAAATTGGCCTCCTACACCTTTTTCAACATTTTCCACCTAAGCTGTGTACTCAGCCAAAAATTGGCCGTCTACACCCATTTTTCAACATTGTAACTGAACTGTGTACTCAGCCTAAAATTGGGTTTCTGAACCCTTTTTCAACATTGTCCATCTAAGCTGTGTACTCAGCCAAAAACTGGCCTCCTACACCCTTTATCAACATGTTCCTTCTCTAGGCTGAGTACTCAGCCAAAACTTGCCCTCTAAACCTATTTTTCAACATTTTGCATCTCACCTGTGTACTCAGCCAAAAACTGGCCTCCTACACCCTTTTTCAACATCTTCCATCTGAGCTTTGCACTCAGCCAAAATTGGCCTTCTACACCCATTTGTCAACATTTTACATCTGAGCTTTGTACTCAGCCAAAAATTGACCTTCTGCACCATTTTTCAACATTTTCCATCTAATTTGTGTACTTAGCCAAAACTGGCCCTCTACACCCTTTTTTCAACATTTTCCATCTAAGCTGTTTCTCAGCCAAGAATTGGCCTTCTACACCTTTTTCAACATTTTACATCTCAGTTGTGTACTCAACCAAAAATTGCCCTTCTACACCCTTTTTCAACATTTTCCATCTAAGCTGTTTCTCAGCCAAGAATTGGCATTCTACACCCATTTTTCAACATTGTCCATCTAAGCTGTGTACTGAGCCAAAATTGGCCTTCTACACCCATTTTTCAACACTGCAACCGAGCTGTGTATTCTACCAAAAACTGGGCCTTTGCACCATTTTTCAACATTTTCCATCAAAGCTGTGTACTCAGCCACAATTGGCCTTCTACACCCATTTGTTAACATTTTACTTCTGAGCTGTGTACTCAGCCAAAACTGGCCTATTACACCAATTTTTCAACATTTTCCATCTAAGCTGTGTACTTATCCAAAATTGGCCTTCTACACCCATTTTTCAATGTGGCATCTGAGCTGTGTGCTCAACCAAAAATTGGGTTTCTGCACCCTTTTTCAGCATTTTCCATCAAAGCTGTGTACTCAGCCAAGAACTGACTTCCTACACCCATTTTTCAAAATTGTCCATTTCAGCTGTGTACTCAGCCAAAATTGGCCTCCTACGCCCTTTCACACTTTACCATAAAAAATCGGGTAATTGGTGCAAAGATTGGTATAAAGGTGCTAAAACCTGTAATGAAACGGGTTTGTGTGAAAATCAATTCGATAACTGTGCCGCTGTATCAGAACTTTATCAGCGATTGCTTTAAATACACAAATATAAAATGCGCCGAAGTTTCTTCGGCGCAATCGAGTTTTCTGCACTGCCGCTACAGCGTATAATCCCATAAGCACGATCATGGCTAACTTTAACCTTAAATAAAATACAAACTACTGAGGCTACAGGCAAGCAATTTGGTATGTTTGATGATTGGAGGGTTTCCAAACTTCTTCAGTGACTCTGAATAAAAATAACGAGTGTTTTAAAGCTTGATTAGTGGTTTTACCATAAATGAAAAAAATTACGTGTTTTAAGACTAAAATCAGTGGCTTTATTTTAAAGAAATGATGTAGATATCATTTAAAGACCACTGAAGCGTGAGCTGCACCAACCGTTTGTTCAATAACCAAGTATGTGTCAATAAACAAGTATGTATTCTCCAAATAAAGACCATCCATTTTCGAAGTCCCCTCAGTATTTCAGATTACTTTCTCCCGGGAGAAATGAAAAAGCCTCCCAGAGAAAATAAAATAAAAGCGTAAAAAAAAAAAAAGACTGAAAAGAAACAGGAAAGAACAGCAAGTCCTGACACATAAAAAACGGAGGAGAAGGGATTCCTCAGAGAAAATGGATGAGGCAAAAAAAAAGAGAGGACTGGACAAAAGAAAACGGCTTTGAAATAGAAATGGCTCTGAAATAGAAATGGCTTTCAGACTAGAAATGGCAAGGCGTGGAGGAGAGACTGTTCTGTGAGGAATGCTTGGGGCTCTCTTGATGACGGTACATGTAAGATCGCCGTCCCTTTTTATTATTATTATTATTATTATTATTATTATTATTATTATTATTATTATTATTATTATTATCACCACACACACATATATATATATATATATATATATATATATATATATATTATATATTATATATATGTATATATATTATGTATATAAAATATATATATATATATATATATATATATATATATATATATATATATATATATATATATATATATATATATATATATATAATTTATATATCGGTAGTGGAATTGATATCCATCAAGTCTTTCATCACACTTGGAAGAAAGAATAGAACAGGGGGGGGGGGGAGAAACTGAGACTCCCTCAACAAAAACGAAAAGGTGTTCCTTCATC
>JANJGK010000011.1:10116467-10118967 GCA_039081455.1 Macrobrachium rosenbergii | reverse complement strand
GTGCTAACAAACAGACGAAATGAATGTAAATTGGACCATCTCCTTTAACATATATATCAGTCTTACAAAGCTTTCAAAGTATTTTCCGGAATTTTACGCCATTCTTCTCTTCCCGAGCGGTTCCCTTTAAGAGCTATCCCACTATATATCCCTCGCTTCCTCCTAGTTTTAATTAAAAGAATAATCCTGCATGATTTGCATGAGCAAAAGAAGAACTAAACGCACGGTATATTACGTCAGTTTGTTCCCTGAGAAAGCCCGAGACTTCGCCTTCATAAACGGTTTATGAGTCCATCACGACTGATGAAGTTATAACATTAGGCAGCCTCTTGCTGCCTCGATGAAATTTCTCATTCCTTGAGTCGTTTTTCACGCCCGAATTAGATGGGCATAATATGCACACATACACACACACACACATGCATGCAGTTCGTGTTTCCGTGCGTGTAATTTGGGAGCGGGAGGGAGACCAATGAACCGCGGTTTACGAATCTTGCAAGCAACATCTGAATTAGATCGATGCACTTTGCGTTTGCTCAATATGTATATAACATATGTTATTAATATCATCGCGTATTACACATTAGGTTACATGAAATTGCTGAGAGGTGAGTAAAAAAGAGGTTTTCAATTCATAGATGCAAGTCTGTTTGGGAATTTATTGGGAATTTAAACTATGTATAAGTAGATCGGCGGAAATCACTGAAGAACGCTTTTACAAAACTGGACTTCTTAGAAAACTAAGAATCCTGTTATCTTTTCCATTTCATATGATGTGTTAAATGGTGAAAATCAAATGGATTATGTCTTTACAATGTATATATTTATATTATATACATATATATAAACATATAATATAGAAATATATATATATGTATATATATATATATATATATATAAATATATATATATATATATATATATATATATATAAATATATATATATATATATATATATATATATATATATATATATATATATATATATATATATATATATATATATGTATATATATATATATATGTATATGTATATATATATATATATATATATATATATATTATATACATATATATATATATATATATATATATATATATATATAATATATACATATATATATATTATATATATTATATATACATATATATATATATATATTATATATATATATATATATATATATATATATATATATATATATATATAAATATTCGGGGTAGGAAAATATACATGCATAATTCAGAGACAAACTCCTTTACAATGCTGGGGTCGTTTACGGAATGAAGTATCAGATTCCTTCCCTTGACTTTATATTGCTGACTTTCGTACCATATGCGTCCAAGGTTTAAAAAAAAAAAAAACGGTCAGGAAATTAAATCTCAGTAAGATTCCTCAGCTTCCTGTCACTGCATTTGGGAATTTGGTTTCCAGCCAAGCCATATCCCCATATCTGGAATGCAATGGAAGGTGGAATTTAGGCCAAGGGCCAAGCGCTGGGACGTATGAGGTCATTCAACGCTGAGAGTGAAACTGAGAGTAGAAAGGTTTGAAAGGCGTAACAGGAGGAAAACCTCGCAGTTGCATTGTGAAACAATTGATAGAAGAGGGTTGGAAAGAAAGATATAAGAAAGGGAATATGAAAGGAGGAACAGTAAAAGGAGTGAAAGGGGTTGCAGTTGTAGCTAAAGGCCTATGGGACGCTGCAAAAAAAAACCTTCAGTAATGACTACAGTGCACCGCGTGAGGCGCACTGACGGCACTAACATCCCCCACGCTCTTCCTACTGGTATATCCCCCTTACCTGAAATGTTGTACATTCGACTGCATTTTTAGTTTTCTGCAAAAGAAAACTACTGAGATGGCCATTTGTCTGTCTGTCCGCACTTTTTTCTGTCCGCCTTCAGATCTTAACAACTACTGAGGCTAGAGGGCTGCAAATTGGTATGTTGATCATCCACCCTCCAATCATCAAACATACCAAACTGCAGCCCTCTGGCCTCGGTATATTTTTAATTTTATTTAAGGTTAAAGTTAGCCATGATCGTGCGTCTGGCAACACTATGGGACATGCCACCACCGGGCTGTGGCTACAAGTGTCATAGGCCGCGGCTTATACAATATTATACCGAGACCTGTGAATGATAAATAATTTTCGGTGAGCTTGATTATACGCCATACAGAAAAATCGATTGCGCCGAAGAAACATTGGCGCTTTTTTTACTTGTTTTCTTGTCATTACAAATCACCGTAACCCTTTGATTTCATTTGCGAACAATGAAAGGAATTGGAAAAAGTGCCATTTACGAACAATACCAGGTTTTATAGGTTAAAATACAAGATCGTCTGCCCACGTACACACACACACGCCACTATATATCCCTGTTTCCAATCATACTTTTCTTAACTGATTAGTTGTTTAACCACGATTTACGACGACAGATTCACCCTAAAGGTGCAGTGAACTCCTTTCTCCCTTGTGGTAACCTTTTAATCCAA
>JANJGK010000011.1:10088388-10116367 GCA_039081455.1 Macrobrachium rosenbergii | reverse complement strand
AATGTAAGTATGTATGTAGTATGTATGTGTGTATGTATGTATGTATGTATGTATGTGTGTGTATGTATGTATGTATATATATATATATATATATATATATATATATATATATATATATATATATATATATATATATATATATATATATATATTGAAATATATACATATGTAGATATACAATGTATACACACACATATATATATGTATATATATATATATATATATATATATATATATATATATATATATATATAGATAGATAGATATATATAATAATAATAATAATATTCTGCGATACAGACGCTTGCTTATGATATTCACATTTTGTAGCAAATAAATAAAATGTTTTCTCTAGAGCAAAAACAGCTGGCATATTTCTCATGTGCTACATGGATAAAAGTTGTGTAACATTCAAACAATAAATAATTACATGGTCAATTGAAGGTTTAGGATTAATCGAAAGTTTTATAAAATAAAAAATACGGCCAGAAAAATTCCATATTCATTTATAGTTCTGATTTAACCTCTCTAAGTAACAAATTTTTTCGAAGGCAAATGAATCTAGGATATGCTAATTCAAAATGTCAGACAATGCCAATTTTTAGATTCTGTAAAAATAAAAAAACATACACATTTCTAACTCAAAAAATAAAATGAATATAAAATAAATGCGATCAACACATAGACACTGATAAAAATGAATCTAAATTAAAATACTTTCCCGCTGAAGGCTGAGTTATCTATATTCAAGTTCGGTTTTAGTTTCTCTATATAAGAGGTTTCAAACCGAGCTTTACGTAAAACAAGTACAAAATGCGTCGAAGTTTCTTCGGCGCTATCCAGTTTGCTGTACAGCCACTACAGCGTATAATCAAGGCCACCGAAAATGGATCTATCTTTCGGTGGTCTTGGTATAATGCTGAAAGAGCCGCGGCCGATGAAATTTTAACCACGGTACGTTGGTGGCCTATCCTATATAGTTGCCAGAAGCACGATTATGGCTAACTTTAACCTTAAATAAAATAAAAACTACTGAGGCTAGAGGGCTGCAATTTGGTATGTTTGATGATTGAAGGGTGGATGATCAGCATACCAATTTGCAGCCCTCTAGCCTCAGTAGTTATTAAGATCTGAGGGCGGACAGAATAAAGTGCGGACAGAAAAAGTGCGGACGGACAGACAAAGCCGGCACAATAGTTATCTTTTAAAGAAAACCAGTACTGAAATATGAAAAATTGAAATTAACGCGGCAATGTTCTCTTAGGGAGGGCTGAGGTGGCTTACTTAGAGGTGAAAGGGTCTTTGAACTCCTGTCTCTGCGTTCAAAAGCTCTGGGAGACAACTTCGTTCCACGTGTGCCCCTTAAATTCTCAACTTGAAATCATTTAGTAAAATTTTCAAGTAATCTCTATCAACAAATTCTTCCCGAACAGACATTTTTTTTTATTTCGCCCGAAATACATCAGAAAAGTTATTAACCTGAGAAAACACTATTATTTCTTTCGTATCTTCCAGGAACGACACTATCATTAACTTCTAACTCGGAATCATTTTAATAAAGTGAGAAATCAGGATACAATAACTAAATTTAGAACATTAAGAAATCATGAGACAATAAATACAAATTTTAAATCTGAAATCAAGATATAATAGATACAAAAGTGCATATTAGGATACATTTTAATTCTTGCACTGCGGTTCTACCTCGACTATCAACGATTGTCAACTTGAAATTATTTATCAAAATATTAAAATAACTTTATCATTCAACGACTGCTCTCTGAACAACGACCAAATCTTTCTGATCCTACCTCGACCATGTATGAATTGTCAAACTTGATATTATTTAATAAAATATTGAAGTGACCTGTCTCTGAGCAGTGACCAAATCTTTCTGCTTCTACCTCGACCATGAATGACTGTCAAAATTGAAATTATTTAACAAACTATTGAAGTGATCTATCTCTGAACAACGACTTAATCTTTCTGCTTCTATCTCGACCATGTATGACTGTCAAACTTGAAATTATTTAATAAAAAATTGCAGTGACTTCTCTCTGAACAACGACCAGAGCTATAAGCTGCTTCTTGACTGGAAGAAGCCTTGTCGCCGACGAGGAGAAAAAGGCTGACTAAGTGTGAATATGCCATCGGTGTGTACACAGTGACTGGCCGGATTCTCCTCTTCTTTATTCATGACACCTGCAGGAGGTGTACCAGCCCTGGGGGCAGTAAACTGAGAGAGAGAGAGAGAGAGAGAGAGAGAGAGAGAGAGAGAGAGAGAGAGAGAGAGAGAGAGAGAGAGAGAGAATGATGTAGCCAAAACAAGGAAGTAAGAAGAAGAAGAGGGAAAGAGACGGAGAGGATGATGTTGTTAAAAGAAGGATGGAGAGAGAGAGAGAGAGAGAGAGAGAGAGAGAGAGAGAGAGAGAGAGAGAGAGAGAGAGAGAGAGAGAGAATGATGTAGCCAGAACAAGGATGTAAGAAGAAGAAGAAGAAGAGGGAGAGAAACAGAGGGAATGATGTTGCTAAAACAAGGATGATGAAGAGAGAGAGAGAGAGAGAGAGAGAGAGAGAGAGAGAGAGAGAGAGAGAGAGAGAGAGAGAGAGAGAGAGAGAGAGAGTATTATGAAGCCAAAACAAGAATGATGGAAGAAGAAGAAGAAGAAGAAGAAGAAGAAGAGAGAGAGAGAGAGAGAGAGAGAGAGAGAGAGAGAGAGAGAGAGAGAGAGAGATAATGATGTAGCTAAAACAAGGATGAAGAGAGAGAGAGAGAGAGAATGATGTAGCTAAAACAAGGATGAAGAGAGAGAGAGAGAGAGAGAGAGATAATGATGTAGCTAAAACAAGGATGAAGAGAGAGAGAGAGAGAGAGAATGATGTAGCTAAAACAAGGATGAAGAGAGAGAGAGAGAGAGAGAATGATGTAGCCAAAACAAGATGAAAGAACAAGGATAGAAGAAGAAGAAGAAGAAGAAGAAGAAGAAGAAAGAGAGAGAGAGAGAGAGAGAGAGAGAGAGAGAGAGAGAGAGAGAGAGAGAGAGAGAGAATGACGTAGCCAAAAAAGATAAAAGAACAGGGATGAAAGAAGAAGAAGAAGAAGAAGGGAGAGAGAGAGAGAGAGAGAGAGAGAGAGAGAGAGAGAGAGAGAGAGAGAGAGAGAGAGGAGGGGAAGACAGGTGGTAATGACTTTCGTGCAGGATTCCCGGATGACTCAAAAAAGCCCGAGATAAGTAGCCGTAATTTCTGTCTCTTGGAAGTAAGTCTTAAAAGACCACATGAAGAGATCCCCGCCCAGAAAAATGTACGAGATGTCGACTGATGAATTCCAAAGGCATCATACTCAAGAGATTGCTAAGAAGTTCACAATCTCGTGAAAAACAGTTTGTGTAGTAAAAATCCACAGTTGTCATTTACATAAGAAGACAGTTTACTATACAGTTGTAGATTTATATAACACACTCATGAGATTGCATATCGCGTAATGGTCTTTTCTTTCCTCTCTACTGTCACTACTGTTCATCATCATTTTTCCCGGCTTTCCAACTTTGCGAAAAAAAATAGCCATAGAATTCGGGGAGAACCAACGAATGATTAGCAGAGTCATCTGTGATATATGTGCTGGCTTTATCCAAAAGATTATACATCATGAAATGATCTTTTCTTATTTTTTCTTGACTGTCACTACAGTTCATCATCACTTTTTCCGGCTTTCCAACTTTGCGAAAAAAAATAGCGACAGAATTCGGGGAGAACCAACTAATGATTACCAGACTCATCGGTGATATATCTGCTAGCTTTCCGTTGGTGGGTTTCTGTTAACAGGCCTCGAAGGTCGCTCGCAAAACACGCCCAAGGACCTTCTTCAGAATTCCCTCCGCTTCGCTGCGCAGCAGACACGGGAAGAATACTTGCATCTGAAAACAGCATTACTCATCAAGAATGCCTGCGCTGCTTATCATTGGGGCTCCGTCGTCGCTGTGGGGTCAAAAGACCTCTTGGATAATAACGCACCTGTTGAAAAATGGAAGAGACAGCGACGAAGACCAGGTCTGGCATTAAACTCGAGACTGTTTTCGAATAGAAATGGCTTTCAGGTGCTTCCATTATGGCCGAGGTTTGGCGCTGTTAGTCGTTATAATGCCCTGTCTTATAAGGATCTAATGTCCATTAGTACACCTTGCTTCACCGGCTAGCTCGACGAGATCGATCCCACCAGGGGGGAGAAGGGGAACGATCTGGGCCTATTTCCTTAAAAATGCACAATGCATCTGTTGACCGCTGTAGTGAATCGCGTACGTGGTAGTTAGTGACCTGCCGTAAGTCGAAGAATGGAGAAGGGTTAAGCTTGCATCATTCTCCAACGAATTTTGGGGATGAGGCTGCTTGCCCACCTCCCTGGTCATGGTTGTTAGAGGGGCTTATGTGATGAAGGTGTCGCGATTTCCTAGGTGGTCAGCGATCAACTAAATATAGGCAAGACCCAACATTGACCATCAAAGGATCAATGGTATAGTTAACCTACTGGTGCGTTTATACATACATACATACATAGTGTGTATAAATATTAATTTCTACAAAGCTGTTAATGACTATCAACTCCGTTGTTCAGAGTCACTTCTCTATACAAGTACAGATTGATCCCTTAACCAAAGTCTCTCTCTCTCTCTCTCTCTCTCTCTCTCTCTCTCTCTCTCTCTCTCTCTCTCAACCTGAAAGGTTCAATTCAGGCTGCAAATGGATTCGAAAAGGAAATGGCCTCTCATGCGCGAACGGGCCTTGTAATTCTCGGCCTCCCCATTTCAATCAACGGCATCAAAATACTTTTACTACGCTGTTACTGAGATCACTGCTAACTCGCTGCTGTTACACCAATAACCTGGAGATAATCGACCGTGATAAGGAGAGAGAGAGAAAAAAAAAAAAAAAAAAAAAAAAAAAAATATATATATATATATATATATATATATATATATATATATATATATATATATATATATATATATATATATATATATATATATATATACAGTACATTCAAGTTACAGTAACATTCGGTATTTGCTTAGAAATATAACACCGAATTACCCGTAAACTACTTCAGCAATCACCCTCAGTTTCCCTGATCAAGTGAATGTCTGTAACATCTTTACAGAATACGGGGTAATGTGTGTCTATTTATTTGTTTTACAGTGTGTAACACAGATTGTCTACGGGTAATGAACTCCCAATTGAACTGAAATGAATATAGAATTTAGGCCAAAGGCCAAGCACTGGACCTATGAGGTCATTCAGCGCTGAAACGGAAATTGACAGTAAATGGTTTGAAAGGTGTAACAGGAGGAAAACCTCGCAGTTGCACTATAAATCAACTGTTAGGAGAGGGTGGAAAGTAAGATGGAAGAAAGAGAATATGAAAGGAGGTACAGCAAAAGGAACGAAAGGGTTTGCAACTAGGGGCCGAAGGCAAACTGCAAAGAACCTTAAGTAATGCCTACAGTGCTTCGCATGAGGGGCACTGACGGCACTGGCCCCTTACGGGGAATGAACTCCCAAGTTCATACTTGCCGTCATCCAACCCGGAGCCAGTCTCTCATTACTGGCCCCTCAGTAAGCATGACGCATGAATATACCTTGAGACTGGGACTGGCCCTCTAGACGCTCTCTTATATTACCGACATTTCTGACAGACCAGAATATGCAATTCAGGCTGAAGGCCGAGCGCTGGGCCCTATGAGGTCATTCAGAGAGCTGAAAGGGAAATTAAGAGGAAAAGGCTTCAAAGGTGCAACAGGAAGAAAACTCGCAGTTGCACTATGCAACAATTTTTAGATAGTGGAAAGTAAGATGGAAGAAAGAATATGATTGGAGGCACAGTACAAGGAATGAAAGGGGGTGCAGCTAGCGGCTGATGGGACGCCGCAACGCCTACAGTGCACCGCGCGAGGTGCACTGACGTCACTGCCCCCCCTAAGGGAATCATTTCTGACGGTATGGGCACAAAGCTAAAACCTTCATGCAGTGAAAGGTCTAATATAATGTAAAATCATTTTTGCACATTGCATGGAAGTTGAACACTCAAGGGCAACAGAATTTGATCAGATATGCAACCTTTCTCTTGGATAGTGCGTAGAATTATCTAAAATTTTCTATATTTCCTGAATGATTTTTCAAGGAAGTTGAATATGCAACTCAGTAGAAAGTAAAGGACCGTCACAGGACCGACAAAATATTGGTGAATGTCTCCAATGCTCTATAAGGAACCCCCTTAATACCCATGCTTGTAGTTTCTTCATGAAATAACAATGGGATATTTTCCTTCACTCTAGTTATTTAACAGCGACCTTACACCTACATACAAGCAAGCAGACTCGCGTACCGTGTATGTATATAAATATATATACAGTATATTATATATATATATATATATATATATATATATATATATATATATATATATATATATATATATGTATGTATGTATATCTATACACGCATACATATGTATATATATATGCATATATATATATATATATATATATATATATTTTATATATATATATATATATATATATATATATATATATATATATATATATATTATATATATATACATAGTGTATAAAATATGAGGAACTTATTGCAGCGTACGCTTGCCATAATCTATTAGCCCTTTCCTTCGCATCAGTTATCATTAAATAACACATTTATTAAGTTCCGACGTCATATTTTAATTTCACTGCCATTATGTCTTGCATTTGGCAACGCCTGCGCAGGTTTATAAATGATCTTAATCCTGTACACGAACAAGGGTATTCATCTTCCGAAATAAATCATAATTTTCTTCACCTTAGCGATACAAATTCAATTTCAAGCGTATCTGTCACCTTTTTTCCATCGTTGAATATTAAAATGTACACACCGGAAAAATGTATAACCTTATTCCCGTCACGCATTAAATCGTAGCTATAATCAGTTCAGATAAGACTTATGGGCTGCGCTTAATATAATTCACCCGGCAGGAAGACGCTCTAAACGCATTAGAAATCTCCGCAATTTATGCAGGATTGGTAGAGGAATGAGATAAGCACGTTATTGTGATTGCATTACGCGGCAATTTGCTAATGCAAATGACGAATGGTAACCCTCGGATTCCTTGGCAAATGGTTCCGTTTGCGTTGAGGTATTTCCAGTGGCTTGGTCTCTCACCTAATTTCTACCGTAGTTCCTCTTCCTCTTCGCCACAAGGGCTCTCTCTCTCTCTCTCTCTCTCTCTCTCTCTCTCTCTCTCTCTTTGTGTTTCCTGCCGTTCATCTACCTCCCCTCTTTCCCTGTCTCTCGGTCTGTCTTTCCTCCTGTTCATCACTCTCTCTCTCTCTCTCTCTCTCTCTCTCTCTCTCTCTCTCTCTCTCTCTCTCTCTTTTACACGCATTATTTCGGTCACTGCTCCATTGAGCTGAAGAGGAGACTACCCAGCCCTCTCAAGGCTTCTTCGTGCACTTACTGCCAATCTTTAGAAACCTCTTCCCACTTCTGTTTTTTTTTTTTTTTTTTGAGCGCACATATAACTTTCCATCCTTCCGCAGGCAGAAAGGTACGCCAATGGACTATTAGGATATATGCCATCTTATTGTTATCCCCGCTTAAAAAAATTAATAAATGATATCATTACAAAAAGGCATTAGCCATCCTGATCTATGTAATATTCGGGCGGCCGCGTTTTATCCACTAATTTGCGATCTTTAGAATTTCAAATAAAAAAAAAAATCAAAATGAAACGAGTAAATCATTATTTTTCCATAGAGGCTTTAGTTGAAACAATGCCATTCATTTGCAAACAGTGGTTATTACAGTTTGGACATGATAACACCAAAATAATTATCTGATATTTCGAATGGCTGATTCTATTGTTCCAATGTTTTTTTTTTTTTTTTTTTTTTTGCTGCTTTGTCCGATATAGCACAGTGAAAGAATTATGTAACAAGCAGTACTTGTTCACACGGAAATACATTTTACCGGATTTTTTTTTTTTTTTTGGTAGGAAGCAAAACTGGGAGAAAAATTCCAGTTTAAAAACTCAAAAATAAGTGACGTTACAAAAAAAAACTTTTCTAAGTGGCACTTCATTTCCCTGAAACCATTATCATCAAACTCACCTTCTGTGAAAATTGAAAAGGCTCTTTTCAATTTTCAGAGAAGGTGAGTTCAAAATCTTTCAGGAAACAAAAATATTTTGACCGACTATTATTTCTGTCCAAGATAAAAAAAAAAGCATGTCATCTGCAACTTCAAGCATTTAGCATGTATGTCAAAAGGTTAGAAATTTTAAAGAAATATACATACAGCGTAATGAAATATAGTAACTCTAAGAGAATGGACTAAATGAAGGCCATGCACCGAACACTGTATAACAATTACCCTTTAAAAATAGTAACAAATGTGTGAATTTGTAGATATGGGAGTCTAATGACCAATAAGAAATAAACGAACATCTCCTATATGTAAATCAAATGCTAATGTTAAATGCCAGGTTCAATTTGTTGAGGTGAATAGTCTCAGTAACATATGCGGCCTCAAGAAGAATTGAAAAAACAACTATAAATGTGGAGAGACACAGTTGTCAAGTAGTTAGCCAAGGGGAAAGTACAAATAAGGTTTTTTTTTAGATGATCTGCCCATGTAGAGAGAACAGATGACGTTGAAAAAAAATCAATAAACTTGAAGAAACATAGTTGTCAAATGGTTAGCACAGTACAAATAAGAGTTTTTTGAGATGACCTGGCTATGGTGAGAGAACGGAAGGATATTTCTCTCCTAGAAGCACCAAAGACCAAGCTAGGAAGTCTGGAATGAAGGAGAGGTCGACGCCCTGCTGGCGAGTCCTCGGTGTAATACTAGGGAATGACCAATGTTGTGGAAGATTTCAGTACATAACGGTTCATCCACCATTCAGTATGTTTTAGTTATGAATGTGGCAGGGAAAGGTGTGCTGTTGTTTTTCTCTGGAGCTACCCCCTGCTAGCGGAAACGGCTTAATGCCGCATAGACACACACATACACACGCATATATATATATATATATATATATATATATATATATATATATATATATATATATATATATATATATATATATATAATATATATATATATATATATATATATATATATACACAAATATATATATATATATATATATATATATATATATATATATATATATATATATATATATATATATATATATATATATATATTTATATATACACTGTACATAAAGTGCATAAAATATTTTTTACTGCTGTCTATTTTCCATTTCATAATTTAGTAATCTAGAGAGGAAACCCGTCTAGCTTCTCATTCTCACGATTACCAAAAAAAAAAAATAATAAAATAAAAAAACTAGTATCCCCATACCCTTCACATTAATAGAACCTGACAAGTCAGTTCTGTCATCGAGTCCGCAAGCAAATGAGGTCCCACTTGATCCAGCCGGTGCCAACAGAGGGAAAGGCATACAGTACACAAAGACGGGCAGACGAAAAGCCGAGTGCCACGGTTACACAGGAGCTCTGGAGAGTGCCAGGCGATTAAAGAGAACGCGAGGGGAACCCCCTTCCCAACGCGGCGTCCACCTCGTTTGCAAAAATGGTCGCAAGGGGGAGGAGGACAAAAATGGCCGCAATAGGATGGGGAGATCCATGGGGTCCCGTTTTTACCCTAATTCCGAGATAATTGCGGCGATTTGTGTTGGTAATTGCTCGTGCTAAACTTGAGGGGGAAAATATTGGCTGTATCTTCTACTTATGGCAGAATGCTTTTGAATGGGAGGGAATCAACTGGAGCTTTTTTTCTCTTTTTTTTTTTTTGCCTTTATTTTTTCTCTCTCTCGCGGCGAGTTTAAACGAGTCCTTTTGTGAAAAGTCACAGAGTTCATTTTGCGAAAACACTGCCAATACACCGCCTGTTCCTTTGATCATTCTTGGCATCTGCTGTAAAATGACAGCTTATGAGGACCTATTTTTTTTTATCCGGGTTGGAATTTCTGTGGAAAACAGCTTATAAAAGAACTACTCTTTCCCCTACTTAGTTGGGAGTCCAATCAGAAGACAGCTTTCAAAGGCGGCGATTCTAATTATATTTGGCTGGGATTCCAGCCGCCATTAACGTAGCTTATCTTTCTAATGTGGTCGGGATTTCAGTGAAAAGAAAGCCTGCTCTTTTTAGTTTTGGACCCCTATCAAAAGAGCTTTTAAAAGTGGCTATTCTACTCATACGTAGTTAAGTGAGCCTATAAGCGATCTATTCCTTTCATAATTGAGTGGGATTGCTATTGAATGACAGCTCATAAGGCAGCAATTCTGTTATAACTGCTGGAATTTCTTCGAAAACACAATTTATAAATCTGGGATTTCAGCTCTATATACTTGCCGAGATATCTGTCAAACGAAGGGTTATAAACATATTATTCCCTAATTTTCTTGACTCTAATTTTTAATATCTTCAATTTTTTGTTTTCTGTAAAAGAAAACTGTTGAGATGGCTATTTGTCTATCCGTCCGCCCTCAGATCTTAAAAAATACTGAGGCTACAGGGCTGCAAATTGGTATTTTGATCATCCACCCTCCAATCAACAAACATACCAAATTGCATCCCTCTAGCCTAAGTAGTTTTTATTTTATTTAAGGTTAAGGTTAGCCATGATCACGCGTCTGGCACCAACACAGGGAACCACCGGGCTGTGGCTGAAAGTTTCATGGGCCGTGGCTGAGAGCTTCATATAGCATCATACGGTGTACAGAAAACGCGACTCCGCGTAAGAAACTTCTGCGAATTTTTTACTTGTTAATTTCTTAAATCACTCAAGGGCAGTAAAAACAATCTAGCTATGGAATATACAACTTAATCTTTCTCTATGTATTTTGAAATTTCATACTAAGCTCTTTATTTCGTGGCTTTGTCACACAGGGAAAACAACTAATTGATGTGCAAACAATATTTTTTGCCATGTAATTTTATAATGAATAAATGTATTTCCCAGAAATATTTTATCATTGACAAACAAGACAAAAGTGATACAAATCGACATTTCCAATGCATACTTTCATCCAATTCCTACTTAAACACTGGAACCTATCAAAAGGTACTTAATCATCACTGATATTTTCTATATTAAGACGAATGGTAACTGAATAAGTTAACTGATAACATAATAAGTTAACTGATAACAAACTGGTTAGTTAAGAAATCTTAATAATTTTTTTGAATATGGAAATTTAATCTTAATAGTTTTTTTGTGGCAAAATGGCAAGCTAGAATATCTTATTGAATTTTTTGAATAAGGAAATTTCATTTATTAGTATTTTTTTAGTTTTTGAAAATTAATCATTAGACACAGATTTTCTCCTTCAAGCCTTCAAAAGATATAATCTATTAGCACTGACTGTAATAGTATTTTTTCCGTTTTTTCAAACTGATTATTAGCAAAAGATTTCCTTCTTCAAGCCTTCAAATGATATAAACTATTAGCACTGATAGTAATAGTATTTTTTTCGGTTTTGCAAACTGATTATTTCCAAAAGATTTCCTTCTTCAAGCCTTCAAATGATATAAACTATTAGCACTGACGGTAATAGTATATTTTTCGCTTTTGCAAACTGACTATTAGCAAAAGATTTCTTTCTTCAAGCCTTCAAAGGATAACAAACTATTAGTACTGATTGTACGAAACAAATGGATCAAAAAGTAACCGAGAAAAATCCTTTTCGAAATCTATTTTCTCCTGGCTGGAGCTCTGTGAAAATCCTTTAATGGACTCTACGACTAAAAAGGCTGACTTGATGACTTCAAGGACAAAGTGAAAGGGGCGGGACATGTCTGAAGTAGGCGCAGGAATGTCGTTGTTTACTTATTTCTTTTTTTTTTTTTTTTTGTTCAACACCCTGTGACAACCTCCGCAAGGATCGTGTTTACTTAATATTTTTTTTTATTATTCATCACCCTGTAACGTCCTTCTCAAGGAATATTCGTGTTTGCTGATTCTTTTTTTTTATTCAGCACCCTGCAAAGTCCTTCGCACGGAATGATCGAGTTTACTGATTTTTAGTTCTCTGTAAAAGAAAACTATTTTGCCGGCTTTGTCTGTCCTTCCCCACTTTTTCTGTCCGCCCTCAGATCTTAAAAAGAGTTAGAGGAATTTATTTCTGGTAATAGAAATTCGTTTCTCGCTATAATGTGGTTCGGATTCCACAATAAGCTGTAGGTCCCGTTGCTAAGTAGCCAATTGGTTCTTAGCCACGTTAAAATAAGTCTAATCCTTCGGGCCAGCCCTAGGAGAGCTGTTGATCAGCTCAGTGGTCTGGTAAAACTAAGGTATACTTACTTTACTGAGGCGAGAGGGCTGCAAATTGTTATGTTGATCATCCACCCTCCAATCATCAAACATACCAAATTGGAACCCTCTAGCTTCAGTAGTTATTATTTTATCTAAGGTTTAAGTTAGCCATAATCGTGCGTCTGGCAACGATATAGGACAGGCCACCACCGGGCCGTAGTTAAAGTTTCATGGGCCGCGGCTCATACAGCATTATACAGAGACCACCGAAGGATAGATCTATGTTCGGTGGCTTTGGTTATACGCTGTAAAGAAAACTCGATTGCGCCGAAGAAACTTCGGCGCATTTGTTACTTGTTCTTTTATTAAGCACCCTATAAAGTCCTTCGCAAGGAATGTTCGAGTTTACTGGTTTTTTTAATAAGCACCCTGTAACGTTCTTTGCAAGGAATGTTCGTGTTTACTTACTGTTCTTTTTAATTAAGCACCCTTCGCACCACGCAGGAGAGAGAGAGAGAGAGAGAGAGAGAGAGAGAGAGAGAGAGAGAGACGGGGTGGGGGGGCTGGAGATTAACGTAGATTAGTGGAAGGAAACCACAAGAAAGACTTGAGTGGCGGAATTTCACAGAGGCCCTTTGTGTCGCAAGGAGCTGGAGGCGATGATGATGATTATAATGATGATGATGATGATGATTATGATGATGATGATGATGATGATTATGATGATGATGATGATGATCATTATTACCTCATAACGCGAATAAATTCAAGTTTGTTCTCCGAAATAAGACTTAACAGGACTTTTCTTTTTAGTTTTCTGAAAAGAAAACTTTTGTGCCGGCTTTGTCTGTCCGTCCGCACTTTTTTCTGTCCGCACTTTTCCTGTCCGCCCTCAGATCTGGAAAACTACTGAGGCTAGACGGCTGCAAACTGGTATGTTGACCATCCAGCCTACAATCATCAAACATTCCAAATTGCAGCCCTCACGCCTCAGTAGTTTTTATTTTATTTAAGGTTAAAGTTAGCCAAAATCGTGCGTCTGGCAACAGCATTATACCGAGACCACCGAAAGATAGATCAATTTTCGGTGGCCTTGATTATAAGCTGTACAGAGAACTCGACTGCGCCGAAGAAACTTCGGCGCAGATTTTTACTACAGTAATTTTAAATGAAGATGCGCCATTCTAAGCCCCTCGAAAGAAAAATAGATCAGGGTACTGGCACGTGGTATGGTACTGATTTGTGTAATAGACCCTAAAATCCGTTACTTTATTTATTTATTTATTTTTTAATGAGACCCTGGAACATCTGTCCTTCTGTCTGTTTAGATAATTAAGGTGCAATCTGAAAGATACACCACATAAAAAGGATGAATATTTTCTTATTTTAAAATTTAAGTATCAACCTTCTTTCCAGCATTAATATATTTTCATATTTTATAATTTAAGTATTAAAATCAAATGGCCAATGACGAATTAGGCATAATTGTCTCGACAGCCAGTGATACCTGTCAGAAAAAAATGTAATTAAATCCCCATGCCATTTAAGAACAAAGAATCAAGTTCTTGTTGCATTTTGAGACCATGAAATGCTTGTCTTGAACAACAAACTAAGGAGGGAGAATATGTTTTAGTATTATTTCCATATGTTTACAGTAATCATTTTTACCTCTATAAATTAATATTTTTTGCCTATATAGATTAACATTTTTTCGTCTACAGCGATTAATATTTTTTCGCCTGTATAGATTAATATTTTTTTGCCTATATAGATTGATAATTTTTTGCCTATGTAGATTAATGCTTTGTGCCTGAATAAAGTAATGTTTTGTGCCTGAATAGAGTAATGTTTTTGCCTCTATAGATTAACATTTTTGCCTATAAAGATTCATAAGATTCATTTTTTTGCCTACATAGATTAATATATTTATTACCTATATAGATTAATTCTTTTTTTTACTATATTGATCAATATTCTTTTGCCTTTACAGAATAATATTTTTACCCTTCATAGATGAATATTTTTTTTACCTATAAAGATTATTTTTTGCTTATATAGATTGTTTTTTCTATAAAGATTATTTTTTTCTATATAGTAATAAGTTTTAACTATATATTTTTTTTGCCTATACAGATTAATATTTTTTGCCTATATAGGTTAATGTTTTTTGCCTATACAGATTTATATTCTTCCTGTATAGATTAATACTTTTCCATATATAGTTTAATATTTATTTGCATATATAAATTAATGACTTTTTGCCTATATAGATTAATATTTTTTTGCCTATCTACATTAATATTTTATTACCTATACAGATTAATATTCTTTTGCCTATACAGATTAAATTTTTCCTATACAAATTATTATTTTTCCTATATAGATTAATATTTATAAGCATATATAGATTAATACTTTTTTACCTCCATAGACTAATATTTTTTGCCTGAATGGATTAATTCATTTTTTCGCCAAATTTATAACCTTTTCGGTTAAACTGGCAGGGACGATGATTCTTCCACTGAAACTTAAACGATTCCTTCACGAAACGAAAACAGCCCATCGGAGAGGCCTTCCCGGAAACAATTTTCGACTAATGCCCAATTACGTACCTTTCACTGTGGCAAAATACACGTCATTCACGTGTCATATACACCGGAATGTATTATTAAACACCGGAAGCGCATGCTGTCATGATATAAAGCTCATTTTTTTTTTTTGAGTACACAGGAATACAAATGTACTGAATGAGCAAATTGCGAAACGCCATTTATTGCTATTTTTTAATATTTTGCCTAACCGTGAAGAGCATTTATTAATTTATCAATCTGCATATTATTTGTGCTGAATAAATAAATGGTGAAATGCCAATCATTGATAGTTTGCAATAATAAACGGCAAAGCTCTGTAGTATTTATGAATTCATTTATCCTCACATAATATACTTTTTTGCAATAATTTACTGAATGAATGAGTGGTCTGTTCATTTCTTTAATCCTCACACAGCATACTTGTTTTAGTATATAATACTTTACTGAAAGATTGAGTTGCCTGTTCACTTCTTTATCTTTGCATATGGTGTGATAATGAAGTATCTAAACAGCATAAAACTACACTTTAACAGCTGCATATACTTGATGGAAAGCTTTCAATGCCACTATAATATGCCTCCTTTTAATCCTGCAATCTCAACATCATTCAACGAAGTTATAAAAAAAAATTAATCATCATTTTGCAGGCAATGAGACTCGTAAGTGGCAAAGCAAGCAATCTGCATTCACACGGTCTGGAGTTTTAACAGCGCCTGCCGCCGCTCTCTCAGTCGACCCAATGCTTATCTGAATGGAGCGGAATGCGAAATTTTGGCCAAAGGCCAATCGCTAGGACCTATGAGGTTATTCAGCGCTGAAAGGGAAATTGAAAATATAAAGATTTTAAAGGTGTTACAGGAGGAAAGGAAGATAGAAGAAAAGAGAATATGAACGGAGGTAGAGTACAGGGAATGAAAGTAGTTGCGGTTGGGGACGAAAGGACGCTGCAGAGAATATTAAGCAATGCCTACAGTGCACAGCGTGAGGTGCACTGACGACTACCCCCTAGTCTGAATGGTAGCCAGCGCTTAGCTGGGAGCCAAAGGCAAAATCCTTCCTGCCAAATTAATCCAGCTGATTCTTTACTCCTGCTTCTAAGCTTTGGAATTCTCCTCGTGCTTTTGTTTTTCTTGACTCTTACTAGCCTCCTCCCTTCAAGAGACATGCTAAATGGTTACTGCACGGTCAGGCCCCACCCTTCTCTCCTCCTTTTCCGTTTCACTGTTTCCTGTGTGTCTGGACTATCAAAGCGGCCAAGGTTGCTCTCTTCCTAGTAGGCCTACCGTCTGCAGATTATACCTGTGGACTTCTACTGACGGTTCATTACCAGTGCGTCGAATACCCTACACAGCGCGACTTACTTGTATCTTGCATTAAGAATTTTCTTGCCTTGTTCTCTGCTGATATCTCATCTGCTAACACAAATATCAGTTTACACAAATACAACAGACATTCAATGCTATACTTCGCCAAAAAAAGAATGGTATTTAATAGGAAGCTACAGTCTTTGCAATATATGTGCAGAATCATAAAGTGTAAAGTTTGAACTTCCTGAGAAAGAACAAGGGATGATTTTAGGAGCTGAGGGCTCTACTTCATAAGGAAACAACACTTTAATGTCTATGCTGGCTTTTGGGCAAATTTGACATTGTTAATCGTGCATGTTGATTACCTGCAAGTGGGTATAAATACAGACAGTTTTACACATTAATGAGACCTGTTAATGTGTTTTTATTTTTCAATTTCTAAGGCATTGGATAGGTTAGGTTAGGCTGATCTAGGCTTGGTTATGTTGCAATACGATACAAAACATGGTGGTACGTATGGAAATTTAACTCGCATTTATGCATAAGTACCGAGTTATCACAACTACAACAACACATGAACAATTACAAAGTAATTATTATTATTATTATTATTATTATTATTATTATTATTATTATTATTATTATTATTATTATTATTATTATTCATAAGATGAACCCTATTCATAAGGAAAACCCCACAAGGTTCATTGACACGAAATCCAAGCTTCCACAGAATATGGTGTTCATTCGAAAGAAGTAACAGAAGGTAAAGGGAAACACCGAAGGAGGAGATCAGTTGTTAGAAAAACGGATAAATTAACAAATTAATAAATAAGTGAAAATGTAAGTAAAATATTAAAATACACAAGTATAAGCAACGCAGTTTTACCGATACAGTTATCTCCTAAAACCTCTCTCTTGCCTCCGATGCAGAAACAGAATAATAAAAAAAAAAGAGTCTGATACGCCGACGAAACACACATAAAACTATTTTGAACCTTCCGTATTGACGTCATTGATCCCAGTTTTGATTAACTGCGTTTCGTCGGCCGATTCTTTGTTTACAATATTGCTTGCAGTGCTGGCCAATAACAGAGAGTATTGTTGGCTTTGAGTTTTTGAACTACAAATAGAAAGGGTTCGGCAAGGGGGAATCTTGACATGAAATGCATTCTCCCGTCGACACGGACATCCATCGATCAAATCGAGCTCTATTTTCCACTTCCGGATGTAGTCTTTTAACATTCCCTGATTAACATTGTCGCGTGTTCCAACATTAAGAATCTGTTTAAGACGTTGCTAATTCTGTGATGTGGTCGTTTTTGTTTTTGGCAGTGTCGGACTTACATTTAAAATTTTTTTTTTTTTTTTTAGTTTTCTGCATCGACGGTGATTTTATCACTCACTTCCAATTCCAAGTATCTCGTGCCCCTCTCTGGTGAGAGAGAGAGACAGACAAGATACTTTGCTGAAACAAGACGTCAATGATCAATGATAAAATCACCATCGGTGGAGATAGCTTAAAATTTTTTTTAAATGCATATTCGACACTGCAAACCAAAAATTAAAAAAATGGGACGATGTGTATAAACATCTGAGATGAAGCCAGCAGAAGTTTCATGATTATTGCAGATGAAAAATGTGGAAGGTACGTTCTAATCTAGTGTAATTTGATATTCATCCAGGAAGAACTCTGACCTATGAGATGTCATTATTACACTGTTTCTACTGCACTGTCGCGTCTCTAGAAAATGAGAAACAAAAATATAAAACATACCTGAAATGGCATAATAAATGATCAATTCTCTCTGTACACACTCGTATAGTTCAAAGGAATCGTTGCTATGTCGTTCTTTAAAACCGTGATAAGACCAACATTAGCAAAGCATACAACAAATTCATGACTATATTTTGTTCCTCTAAAAAGGTGATTAGGTCAAAATTAGCGCATAATACAATTAGTTTCATGTCTATATTTTCATAAATGTTCATATTTACTCCGATATTTTTTGCAGGCGATTTACTTATTAGCAAGATAATCTACTTTACAAACAATTTCCATCCTTTCGAGAGTGAATTTTCAAGTCACTATAAACAAGTATAAAATGCGCCGAAGTTTCTTCGGCGCAATCGAGTTTTCTGTACATCGTATAATCAAGGCCACTGTAAATAGCTCTATCTTTCAGTGGCCTCGGTATAATGCGGCATGAGCCGCTGCCCATGAATCTTTAACCACGGTCTGGTGGTAGCCTGTCCTATATCGTTGCCAGATGCACGATTATGGCTAACTTTAACCTTAAATAAAATAAAAACCACTACGGCTCGAGGGCTGCAAGTGGGTACGTTTGATGACTGGAGGGTGGATGATCAACATACCAATTTTCAGCCCTCTAGCCTCACTGGTTTAGAAGATCTGAGGGCGGAGAGAAAAAGTGCGGACAGAAAAAAGTGCGGACGGACAGACAAAGCCGGCACAATAGTTTTCCTCTCCAGAAAACTAAAAAAATAATAATGTATAAGTTGTCAAGTGGCCTCACTACAGAAGCGGGACGCTTCATCATTACGGCGACCAATAAGGAAACGTGTTTTCAGTGATACCCGGACTGACACGTCGGCTCCGGTTACGTTCAACTAATTTCCTCATTTAATTCGACCGTAGCTGCGGTGACTCGTTTCACAGCGTATCGCGTGACGCAGCCCGTCGACGACAGCTCGTTTTTATGTTGTCGATTTCCTTGGACTAACCTCTGCTGCCTGAACAGGTTGGTATGTAGAAGTGTCGAATGTCTGTCACTCTGTAAATTCCGTTTTGGTCTACGCGACTTCAATGCTGTAATTCGATTAAGGGTTAGGAAATCACCTCAATAATAATAATAATAATAATAATAATAATAATAATAATAATAATAATAATAATAATAATAATAGGTGTTTCTACGGCATTTAAATTGTATAGAGTCTTCTCTATTCGTCGTAGAATGTTCTCATCATCAGGGTTTCCTAATTGACGTGTATATCTACCTAAGCTGGAATCATATATATATATATATATATATAATATATATATATATATATATATATATATATATATATATATATATATATATATATATATATATAATATACATGCTGATAAGAAGATGATTGTATGACGAATAGAGACGACTCCACACATCTTACATGCCTTAGAAACAGCTATTATTTTCAATAATAATAATAATAATAATAATAATAATAATAATAATAATAATAATAATAATAATAATAATAATAATAATAACAAATACAGGTGCCTGACATCTAAAGAATAATAAAATGAAGTATTTCAGCCCGGGTCCATATACCAAGATATTTAAATAATAATATCAGTCTCCTTCTTCCACGAGCTGAAGACCTGAAGAACAATGAACAGACAGACTCTTTTACCTCGACAACAGATACAAAATGACGCCGAAAGAGATGTTTCGGGGGATTTTCTGAGAATTAAAGACAGACCTTCCAACGGAAAGACACCGAGATGTAGCTTGGAAAATCCCGAAAGAAAGAGTTGGGAAGAAAATGGCCCAGTCATTTCCGCTACCCAGTGAGTGGCGATGACAAAAAGAAAGGAGAGAGAGAGAGAGAGAGAGAGAGAGAGAGAGAGAGAGAGAGAGAGAGAGAGAGAGAGAGAGTGATTGGGGACGTGGTGAGAATTCAACATAAAGATTAAGAGGAACGGGGAGAAAACACACGCAGAGAGAGAGAGAGAGAGAGAGAGAGAGAGAGAGAGAGAGAGAGAGAGAGAGAGAGAGAGAGAGAGATTGGGGACGTGGTGAGAATTCAATATGAAGAGCGAGAGGAAGGGGCATAAAAGAGAGAGAGAGAGAGAGAGAGAGAGAGAGAGAATTCAATATAAAGAGTGAGAGTACAGGGGAGAAAACAGAGAGAGAGAGAGAGAGAGAGAGAGAGAGAGAGAGAGAGAGAGAGAGAGAGAGAGAGAATTCAATATAAAGAGTGAGAGGAACAGGGGAGAAAACAGAGAGAGAGAGACAGAGAGAGAGAGAGAGAGAGAGAGAGAGAGAAAGGGGACATGTTGAGAACCCAGTATACAGAATGATAGCAAGACGAGAGAGAGAGAGAGAGAGAGAGAGAGAGAGAGAGAGAGAGAGAGAGAGAGAGAGAGAGAGAGAGAGAGAGATTGGGGACGTGGTGAGAACTCAATATATAGAGTGAGTGATAGAAGTGGAAAGAAAATGAAGTAACCGTGAGAGAGAGAGAGAGAAAGGAAGAGAGAGAGTGAAAGAAGAGGAGAGAAAACAGTAACAAAGAAATGAGAATTATGAATAAATTATAATCATGGGTAAGAATACTGACAACTCTGATATTGTGGGCCAACTAATTTTGAAAACGATATAATTATCTAAATGTATGATTTGGTTGAAGGATACATCATGCTGGCGTTGGGAAAATTCATAACGTAATTTCTCGTTTATCTTGTATTTATCTTTTAATGTTAATCTTTATTCAAGAGAAATAATTTCCTTAACAATAGAAAAATCTGGAAAATGTACTGGAACTAACCGAGGGTATCAATTGTTCCTCACGCACGGACCATCCCCCCTCCCCTTCTCTCTCTCTCTCTCTCTCTCTCTCTCTCTCTCTCTCTCTCTCTCTCTCTCTCTCTCTCTCTCTCTCTCTCTCTCTCACACACACACACCTCTTGGTTTCTTCTTAAGATTTAGTATCTTATTTGCAGAGAATATATAAAATTATCTGTTCCCAAAATTAGGCTTATGATGTGTTTTGTTTTCTCAATATTTAAAACGTCTAAATAACTTATTTTACATTATATATTTACACACACACACACACACACACACACACACACACACACACACACACATATATATATATATATATATATATATATATATATATTATATATATATTCCACCTCAGGAAGATAAACCGATGACCATTACTTAATGAAATGCTTTTAATGGAACCAAAAACCCTTTAATTCCACGGCATTTGTACTTGTTTCTGTTATTACTACTGTTAAGCTGTGGAATTTATTTCCTGCCTCTTTGTTCGCCGATTCTCCTTACCTTCCATCCTTTAAGTTTGTCTAGAGCTACTTCAGAGGTCAAGTGTTATTCTTTCTCTATTTCATTTATTCCTTTTTACCATCAACAATTTTTTTTTCCTTCCTGTTTTTCATCAGTCACAAGGGGGGAGCCCAGCTCTTGGAAGGAGAGAGAGAGAGAGAGGAGAGAGAGAGAGAGAGAGAGAGAGAGAGAGAGAGAGAGAGAGAGGTTTAAAACATAAGTAAGAGAGAGAGAGAGAGAGAGAGAGAGAGAGGTTAAAACATAAGGAGAGAGAGAGAGAGAGAGAGAGAGAGAGAGAGAGAGAGAGAGAGAGAGAGGTTAAAACATAAGTAAGAGAGAGAGAGAGAGAGGTGTTAAAACATAAGTGAAAGAGAGAGAGAGAGAGAGAGAGAGAGAGAGAGAGAGAGAGAGAGAGAGAGAGAGAGAGAGGTTAAACCATAAGTAGAGTCTCTGACGTAATATCACAACATCAACTAAGGGCTATCAGTGGGGGACCTCAGCCCCACCTCACTTCCGCCTCCTACAAAAGTCCTGATTAAATCCATTTAGTTTTAACCACTCACAAACAGGTCTTTATTGACATTATCACTCCGGCTCCTGTAATTGCGACAGAGCAGTGACAGCTTTTCAGTTTTTATTTTTTTATTTATTTTTTTTTTTTTGGAACGTTAAACAGAAATGCTTTGGAAAGAGCAATCTTGATATGCAATATATTTCCCCGCCAACAGGGAAATATATCGTTCAAATGGAGTTCCATTTTCCCCTGTCCGGCGCAGTTTTGAAGATTTGACAATTTGGCCATTGCAGGAAGTGGAAAGCAAATTCTGACGTGTTTTTCAAAAATGTCGAGTTGAACACACACACGCGCGCGGGGTTTTTCATCAATTACCGGCGATTTGAAGGTGAAAATGAATGTGGAATGTTTTGCCATTTGAATGAGAATGCCTGGAAAATATGATATTTACCCGGGATGTTTACAAACAAGAAATGATTCATGTTGGTATTTCTGGTCAGTTCAGATTAAGTCTGCTCTATGCCAGCACAGGCCCTTGCGCAGAGGTGGCTCACAAGTGTGGGAAGGTATGGAGGGGATGAAGAGGCCTGACGTAGACTTATGGACTCATATAAACCAACACAGAACGAAAATGCTGTTATTTTTTATCTGAATGCAAATTCCATGTGTGTTATTTTGCGTTTTTGAGCAGACTGCGATATATTACAACGAAAAATATAATATGGATAATTTATGCTAATTTATTTAACTGCGTGACACTTGATACATTTCCTCAAATCATTATAACTTCAAATACAGTCTTAAATTCTCAATTTAGCAATGACCTCTCTCTCCCCAATATAAATTTTCTTTTTCTCACCCCCCCCAAAAAAAAATTGAGCTAGATCATTTTCTTTATATGGTATTTCTCTAACTAAACTCATAGTTACTTGTTTTCTTACTCAATTATTCTAACATAGGATAAAAAAATATATATAATTTCCTCCTTGAGAAGATTTCACAGAAAATAACAAGAGCAAAATTTACCAACTCAAATCGTAACATGAAAAACAATATATATATATATATATATATATATGTGCGTGTGTGTGTGTATGTATACACACACACACACAATATATATATATATATATATATATATATATATATATATATATATATATATATATATATATATATATATATACATATATACATATATATATGTATATATGTTTTTTCTTCCTGTAATGAGTACTTACCAACAACAGGTGGCCATACATTTCCCGACTCACTTCTTTACGCATTGTGGCTACATAAAAACAGTGTCAAAAAATAAAGACAGGAAAGCATTTTGTATTTGTGGTAACACTTAAAAATGAAAGATAATAAAAAATGTTAAAAATAGCTTGCTTTGGAAAATAAATTATATTAAACTGCCAAGAACGATTATCAAAAAAGTTATTTTGTCGAGATTATATATATATATTATATATATATATATATTATATATATATATATATATATATATATATATATAAGAAAGGACATCCCAATTACCTAATTGCAGTAAAGGGTTAATTTAAAAAAAGATTATACAAAATTGCAATTATAATTATTTAAAAAATCTATAGGCTTACTTCCGGATCAGCTTGTTTGCCAAGGCGATTAAAATAATATGGCAAACTTGAAAGAATTGTCTAGTTTTTCTTTCTTGTCCTCGTTACCATCACAGATGAGAGAGAACCTGACACCCCTCTGAAACTAAAACCCTTCAAAAATCAGATCTCATAACGAATGGTTCTCATTGAACGCCATCGTAACTGGTCAGCTGGTAGTGTGGTTACTGTCGTGGCAAGCCACTCAGATCTCGAGGTTCGCGTCTCCCCCAGGGCGATGAAATATCACTGGCTCTGCATCATGATCAGTTGCTGCTGCAGTGTGGTGTCTGCGGTGGGAAGTTGAAACCAACATTCTTTGGAAGCTTGAATTTCAAGTCAGTGGCCCCTTTAGTACGCTTGTTCCATGTGAATAGGTTTTCATCTACTGAAATAATAATAATAATAATAATAATAATAATAATAATAATAATAATAATAATAATAATAATAATAATGTGTAATGTTGACCACCTAATTAGCCTACTCCTTCCGCCACCATCCCCCTGAAAAGACCAGTACTTCTCATCCCGCCCCCCCAAAAAAGGGTTTATAACCAAAGGCTTATAACCCACCCAAGAAAGTGTATATTATACCCAATAAATACCTACATTCAAAAATCCTCACGCGAAAATACCCTACCCAAAAATACTGTACATACCAATATAAGTGGATAATTTGAATTACATACTACTAACATTCACCAACCCTAATCCCCAAGAAAAATTCAAGCACCCAAAAAGTACCTTCATAAAAGAAGTAAAAAAACTGCCGATAGCACTAAGGACTTTCGATAGCACTAAGGACTTTGGCTTTCGTAGGTGCTCGTGGGTTGCGTGAGAGAGAGAGAGAGAGGAGAGAGAGTGAGAGAGAGAGAGAGAGAGAGAGAGAGAGAGAGAGAGAGAGAGAGATGTCAGTAACAAAGGTGCCAAACTCCCTTGCCTCTCACACCTCCGTATTCCTTCTCCAGCTAAAATCCCCAATCTTTCACCAGGGGATCCAGGGGATGGGAAAGGGGAGGGGAAGATAGACAGTGGTGGGGAGGTTATAGTGGAGGGGTTACATGAAGGCTCGGGAGTACACCCCGGGGTCGAGTGCTTGGGGGCGGGGGGTGGGTATCCAAAGCGTTTTAGTTCTTGTCCTAATTTCAAGAGATAATTATGGCAATTTGCATTGGTAATTGCTTGCGCCAGACCAGAGGAAAGGGGAAAAGTTGGTATTATCCTCTACCAAAAAATGAAAAGGGGGTGTGGAAAAAAAATGGTGGAACCTTACGAGTTTCGAGGAAGGAATTCTAAAATTTGGCTGATGAAAACATTCGCCTGCTTCATACCTTCTGTTCCTAATATTTTTTTTTTTTCTTTTTACAAGAGATTACACTTTCTTAAGTGTTTAACTGATTGCAACTCTTTTCTTTGACTCGTCCCTATACCGGTCCTGTGATAAACCTTGAATTTACCCGAATTTATTTACTTATTTATTTCATTTATTTCTTAACTTTCACGTTGTTCATTTTTTCATGTGGATGATTATAAATACACTTACCTATTTTTAGGGAGAATGTAGTGTTTCACCCGCACCATATAATGATATATTTATTATACAACTGTATAATAAATATATCTAACTCTCTCTCTCCATCTCTCTATATATACAGAATATCTATATCTACATCTATGTATATATATATATATATATATATATATATATATATATATATATAATATATATATATATATATATATATATATATATATATATTATTTTCATTTGGGTTCAAGGCTTTCCAATGACTAGATTTTACAAATGCTATAAAGAAATCGAGAATTCAAGGGGTCTTTATGGTTGTTACAAATATATATATATATACATATATATATATATATATATATATATATATATATATATATATATATATATATATATATATATATATGTGTGTGTGTGTGTGTGTGTTTGTGTATGTATGTGTGTGTGTATATATATATATATATATATATATATATATATATATATATATATATATATATATACATATATATATGCAATTCTAATAGGTTACGGCTTCGTAGTTTCAAGCATATCCAAAAAAAAGCGCGAAGAATTCGAGAAGTTAAGAGGGGCATTGTGACTATTAGAATTACATATGTGTCTGGTAAAAGTGACCAGTAGATTCTACATATATATAATATATATATATATATATATATATATATATATATATATATATATATATATATATATATATATAATATATATATATATATATATATATATATATATATATATACATACGCATGTGTGGCTTAGGGAGGAGGTAAAACATTAATTATACATATTAAAAAACAATAATGTAACACTAAATTCTACCGAGAGTAAAATATTTGAAAGAAATCTATGTTATCAGGGTAGAAAATGAAAAATAACTTCACAATTCAGGAAAACAGGACTCCAGATCTTATATTTTGCTTTCAGGCCAAATGGATTTATGATACATTAGGTGATTGAATAATATGTTTATGTAAATAAATATCACTTGTAATTTTTTACTTACATTATTCTTATACAGGATATGGCCTCCAGGTATTTCAACATGTCTATCAGTATCAAGATCATAAACGCGGAGGGTTCTTACGACAACAGAAATAATAAAACAGTCTTCTAGCCTAAGGGTTCAGTTCGCCACGTTCTTTTATGAGAATTAATACATATGATGTAGCTTTCTATACTGTATAATCTGTTTTTTTTTTTTTTGCACGGGGAGTGAGAATTATTATTTTTTCCTAAATTTGTTTGAGCTTACACCGTGAACTGCGTGAAGTTTCATTATATTTTAAGCTGGTGATAAATATTCGCTACCGGTATCACTGAGGCATCTACCTCGCTTCTGATTGGCCGAGCCATCATGAGCTTCCGCCAATCACGATTAGCCTCGGTGATATCAGTTGCGTATATTTACCGTCAGCTAAAAAAATACAAGTAACAAATGCGCCGAAGTTTCTTTAGCGCAATTGAGTTTTCAGTACAGCATATAATACTGCATGAAACTCTCAGCCACTGCCCATGAAACTCTCAGTCGTGGCCCATGAAACTCTCAGTCGTGGCCATGAAACTCTCAGCCGTGGGCCCATGAAACGCTCAGCCGTGGGCCCATGAAACTTTCATCCGCGGCCCATGAAACTTTCATCCGCGGCCCATGAAACTCTCAGCCGCGGCCCATGAAACCTTTCAGCCACCGCCCGATGGTCGCCTGTGTTGTTGGCACCTATGGCGGTGCCAGACACACGATCATGGCTAACTTTAACCTTTAATAAAATAAAAACTGCAAAGGCTAGAGGGCTGGAATTTGGTATGTTTGATGGTTGAAGGTGGATGATGAACATGCCAGTTGCAGCCCTCTAGCCTCAGTAGTTTTTAAGATCTGAGGGCGGACAGAAAAAAGTGCGGACGGATAAACAAAGCCATCTCAATAGTGTTCTTTTACGGAAAAATAAAAACATTATTTGCTACAAAAATTAAATAATTACTTTCTGTTGCATCTTTTTTTTATGGGAATACTGAAGAAGGCAAGCAAGCAGTGATAGAAGAGTTGAATGATTTCTAACACCGTGAATTATTAGAGCAGTTTGCGAGGAGTTACCATGTCCTTTATTTTCCCACCAAATATATATTCTAAATTTGCTACATTCATCCAATATCCAGCTCCTCCACAAATATCATGGCTTCTAAGCGCAAACAGCTATCAGAGTCAAAATGAAAATTCCCTGATTTGGCAAATGGACTGAACTTTCTCTTTATACACCTGTTTGCTGCTCTTTCGAGCAAGAGCCCTTGACGGCATAAGGCCAACTTGATCTCATTAACAACAGCAAAGAACTCGACGCTCATTCAAAAGAGAAATAACAAATTCAAAGCTGTATGACCCTTACTGATCTGGATTCATAAAATTTTTGTTAATTTAAGCGGATGCATTACGTTTTATATGTGTGTATATGTGTGTGTATATATATATATATATATATATATATATATATATATATATATATATATATATATATATATATATAATATATATATATATATAATATATATATATATATATATATATATATATATATATATATATATATATATATATATATATATATACAATTAATTATTTATTTAATTCACCTAATTTATCAACAGGCTAAATAGCACACCACACTGATAGGAGGCAGCAGGGTGCTGTCCATCCACCGCGTTTATTCTTAATATATTTTTTGACAGGATGAATTCCAACTTAACATAACGTTACCTGGCCACAGTGGCGTAAAAAAATGAATTCGACATAATTATTAATTAATTATCAAGTAATAAATTTGTTGAGCATTCTCTCTCTCTCTCTCTCTCTCTCTCTCTCTCTCTCTCTCTCTCTCTCTCTCTCTCTCTCTCTCTCAAATGAAAAAAAAATCTTCGTAAATGAGATGAATATGTCATTAATTTGACCTGAATCGATAAAGGCGAAGA
>JANJGK010000011.1:10082183-10088288 GCA_039081455.1 Macrobrachium rosenbergii | reverse complement strand
CTGTGAAGGTCATAGTTTTGAAGGCTTACGAGTTGGTACCGGAAGCTTACCTACAACGCTTTCGTAATTTACAGAAGGAAAGAGGGCAGGCTTTTGTAGAGTTCGCCAGGGCTAAAGAGCAGTTTGCTGGCGACTGGTTAAAGTCTAAGGAGGTAACGGACTTTGAGAAATTAAAAGAATTAATTTTGGTTGAAGAGTTTAAAAGGTCCGTGCCTAATGAGGTGAAGGTACACCTCGAAGAGTTAAAATTAGAAACTTTGCAGGAGGTGGCTATTGCAAGTGATGAGTACCTCCTCTCTCATAAAAATGTGATAGGGGAAGTACCCAGAAATGAGAAATCTGGTTGGGTGAGATTTAACAGGAGTAGTAACCAGAACAGGTATAACAGGCCTAATGACAATTATGGTTCTCGTACTACTCCTGTTAACGGCTATAATAGGCAGACCACAGATAACCCGGAGAAGTTGAGAACTATGACTTGTTACTTCTGTCATAAGAAGGGACACGTCAAGAGCAGGTGTTATGCATTTAAAAGGTTACAAAGGACCGAAAGACGACCGGTAATGGCCATTCGTAGGAATGAGAACGAGTCAGTGGCTGAGAACTCTAATAATCAATGACTAGGCAATAAGTCACTGGCTCCTTTTCAGAAATTTTTGTCTGATGGTTTTGTTCGCTCTGGGAATTCGACTGAGCAAAGAAAGGTTAAAATTTTGCGTGACACTGGGGCTGCTCAGTCTTTAATTCTCAGAGAATCTTTACCTATTGATTTAGAATGTTCAAATAAGGAATATGTTTTGTTAAGTGGTTTTCCAGATACGGTCAGGTCTTACCCGGTTGAAAGTTTTTATTTATCATGCCCGTCTTTTTCAGGTTATTTAAAACTGGCCATTATTGATAAATTTCCTATTAAAGATGTGGATTTGGTGTTAGGGAATGATGTCGCCCTAATAAACAAAACTTTCCCTAGTGTATTAAGTTCCGGTAATGAAATATCTGTAGTCACTCGATCGAAGGCTAGTAGTGTTGACTCGGCCGAGTCGGTAGTTGATGTTGATTTGAGTAGTTTAGATCGTAGTGATAGCTTAGTTATAGATAGTGGTGTGTTGGATAATAAACTTAATTGGACTACTAAGGAACTTATTACAGCTCAGAAAGCAGATTTTAAAGACCTGCCAGTTGAGTCTGGCGAAATTACTGATTTGACTGTCCCTCGATTTAAGATAATTAATAATATTTTGTATAGAATAAGTAGACCTTTTGATGCCATTAACACAGGTTGTGAAATTGTTAAACAGATTGTGGTTCCTTTTGTTTATCGAAAGGAGTTAATGGCATTGGCTCATGAAAATGGTTTGGCTGGTCATTTTGGTGTTTTTAAAACTACTCGTAAATTGTGTGAAAATTATTTTTGGCCTAAGATGAAAGATGATGTTAAAAAATTTGTAAATAGTTGTGATGCATGTCAAAAGGTCGGGAAGCCTAATCAACCAATTCCAAAAGCACCATTACATCCTATTCCTGTTGTTTCTGAACCGTTCAGAGAGGTAATTATTGACGTGGTTGGTCCTCTGCCGAAAACTCGTAGTGGTAATCAGTATATTTTAACAATTATGGATAGGATGTCTCGATATCCTGAGGCAATACCACTACGAAATATAAAAACTGTTAAAATTGTAGAAGTATTAATTGAATTTTTCACCAGGTTCGGAATGCCCAAAGTAATTCAGTCTGATTGTGGGTCTAATTTTCTAAGTAAATTATTTAGGGAGAAGATGGCTGAATTAAAAATTAATCATGTTACTTCTTCTCCGTACCATCCTGAAAGTCAAGGTGTTTTGGAACGATTTCATCAAACCATGAAGTCTATGATAAAAAAGTATTGTTTGGTTAATGGTTCTGAATGGGATAAGGAACTACCTTATTTATTATTTGCATTTCGGTCAGTGCCGAGTCAGTCTTTAGGATTTTCACCTTTCAGCCTCATTTTTGGTCATTGTGTGCGTGGTCCATTGGATGTGGTTCGTGAATCTTGGGAGGGGGACGCCCCTGATATGAATTTATTAGATTATGTTAGTAATTTGGGTGATAAATTAACGAAGGCTTGGAAGTTTGCTGGTGAAAATTTATTGTGTAGCCAAAAGAAAATGAAATACTTTTTTGACCGAAAGACTAAGGAGCATAATTTTGTAGTGGGTGATAATGTTTTGGTATTGCTTCCCATTCCAGGAAACCCTTTAAAAGCTTCATTTTCAGGACCGTGGAAAATTTTAAAGAAAGTAAGTGATGTTAATTATTTAGTTGAAACTCCTGAAAGGAGGAGACCCTACCAGTTGTGTCACATAAATATGTTAAAAGCTTATAAAGGTCGTGACAAAGTTATTCCCGTGGCATTAGTTGGTGATACTACAAAGTGTAATGATATTAATTCCTTTTCTTTTCCAGACGTGAGTAATTTTGATGATGATTGTTTTGATGGTGCCGAATGGCCTAATGATAATAAACATTCTTTAGAAAATTTTTCAGAAATGGTTTCACATTTGAATTTAGTAGAACAGGGATCTTTGAAAAAGTTAGTTTTTAGTTATAAGGATTTATTTTCGGATGTTCCAGGACAGACCACTGTCCTTGAACATGATGTGGATGTGGGTAACGCAACTCCGGTAAAACAATCCCCTTACAGGTTAAATCCATTTAAAAATGATGTTGTGGATAAAGAGGTTGATTATATGTTACGACACGGGCTGATCGAACCCAGCAACAGTCCGTGGTCTTCACCTGTTGTTTTGGTAAAGAAACAGGATGGTCAATTCAGGCTTTGTTTTGATTACCGCAAAGTCAACGAGGTCACAAAGCCTGATAGTTATCCTTTACCCAGGATAGAGGACTGTATTGACAGGATAGGGAATTCAAAATATATAACTAAATTTGATTTGTTAAAAGGGTATTGGCAAGTTCCGCTGTCCAAACGGGCACGGGATTTGTCAGCGTTTGTAACACAGCGAGGACTCTACCAATGTAAAGTAATGCCTTTTGGGATGAAGAATGCCGCTGCAACCTTTCAAAGGTTAATGAATACTTTGGTCCAAGGTTTAGAGGGGTGTGTTGTTTATATTGATGATATTGTAATTTATAGTGATGACTGGGACACCCATCTTAAACGTATTAAGGCCTTATTTCAGGTACTTAGGAAAGCTGGTTTGGTTATAAACCTCAAAAAGAGTGAGTTTGCCAAAGCAAAGGTTGTATATTTGGGTCACGAAGTAGGTTTTGGGAAAGTGGCTCCAAAACAGGCAAACGTAGACTCTATTAGACATATTGAAATACCGAAGTGTCGCAGGGATGTCAGAAAATTCCTTGGTTTAGTAGGGTATTACAGTAGATTTGTTAAGAATTTTTCTGATATCGCTGAGCCCCTGACTAATTTATTACGTAAGAATGTGACTTTTGTATGGACTAATGATGCCCAAAATGCCTTTGAAAAATTAAAGCAGGTCCTAATGAATTTCCCTATTTTGAAAGCTCCTGATTTTGACGTTCCTTTTTCGCTTGCTACTGATGCGATTGATGTTGGGGTTGGAGCAGTTTTGTTGCAGGAGGATGCTCATGGAGTATCTCATCCTGTTGCCTATTTCTCCAAAACGTTATCCCCGGCACAACGGAAATACTCGACTGTAGAGAAAGAGACTTTGGGATTAATTTTAGCTGTAAATCATTTTCAGGTGTATTTATCCTCTACAGGGACTCCGATTAAAATATTAACGGATCATAATCCGTTGGTTTTCTTGAACAGGTTTAGGAATAAAAATCAACGGTTGATGCGTTGGAGCCTCCTGCTCCAGGAATGGAGCTTTTCACACATTCCAGGCAAAAGTAATGTTGTCGCTGATGCGCTGTCACGCATCAGTGACTGATCAATAGGTTGATTTGAGGAAAAACCTTTTTGTTCTTCGTAAAGTTGTTTTGTATATACTTATATTAATTGATTTGATTAATCCTATAAATTTATTGAATGTACAGGTTTCCAGGTGTGTTATAATAATGATGTGTCAGGTGTTTGTTTTGTTTATGAAATGATTTAGGATTAAGTACTTAAGATTAAGATGTTAAATGTCGTGATTTGCAGGTTTTTCTTCGGTGTCGTCTTTGATTAAGAGTGGTTAAGGGTACTTTTGATTTCTGTTTACTTTAGTATGTGTTATTAGTGGAGGCTAATTTTAAGGTATTACCATTGTCTTGTGTATGTCCAGGTTAATTTTAAGGTGTTACCATTGTCTTGTATATGTCCATTAATGATGTGTGTATTTAAGGCCCAAACCCGTTTAGTGTGAGGACGCTCTCTGAAGTGTAGAGGCACTAAAACTGAGTGAAGTGTAGTGAAAAGACGCTCTTTGAAACTCAGTGAGTTGCAGAAACAAATAGTGTTGAGTAAGGACGCTCTCTGGAGTGAAAAGAGGCATTATTGGAAGGTGTTGTGAAGGGCCACAATATTGAGTGTGGCGTAAAATCATTGATATGTGAACAGTGTGTTACGTTTTTTCTTATTTTGGTGATTGATGGTTAGTTTTTATAAATCATTAATCATATACTGTTATGTCCCTGTACTTTATTTATGCCAATGGTCCGCATTAATTCTTTCTTTGCATAGCTTGGATAGTTCACGGGCTCACGGGTCTGTGGCACAACCCAGCCGTTTTTTAGGCGCTACAGGCTGGTGTATGAGTGGTGACCTAGACTAAGTTAAGGTTAATTTATTAAGGTTTTGGTCCTTATTTTTGTTTAACTGATATTAGCATTTTCAGAATAATTTAGCCAGGTCACGGGCTCACGGGTCTGTAGCACAACCCAGCCGTTTTTTAGGCGCTACAGGCTGGTGTATGAGTGGTGACCTAGACTAAGTTAAAGTTAATTTATTAAGGTTTTGGTCCTTATTTTTGTTTAACTGATATTAGCACTTTCAGAATAATTTAGCCAGGTCACGGGCTCACGGGTCTGTAGCACGGCCGTTTTTTAGGCGCTACAGGCTGGTGTATGAGTGGTGACCTTGGTTGAGGTAACACTAGCCCCATTGTGGTCGATTTATATTTTTGGTTGTCGGTTATCTAGGTTTAGTCTAATAATAGGTTAGTCTTGTTAATATTGCTGCTCTGCTAACCTGTGCCCACCGCTCCACTTGTGAGTTCATGGGGATATTACCATATTTCTTCATATGTTGATACTGATGTTATTTTTGGCGTGGTCACTATAAATTATTTACTTGTATTAGTTTTAAGTCGTAGTATTAAGGTTAAGATTTGATATCTATTGACTGTATCGAAAGTGGTACAAAATTTTTTGCCACTATCTCTAATCTATTTTTGGCTGGCAATGTGATATAGTATTTTCAATCACTTTTTGAGTTTTGTCATTGGACTCGAATTTTTTCTTATTGTCCCTATTTTATTTCATATAGATTGAATTGCTATGTTTGTTTTTGATATTAGCTTTTTTATATATTTCTTTGAATTTTGAGTTAAGTTCAATACTTTGTAGAAATATTTTCTTGTGGAAAATTTTTTTTTGTTGGGTGAGGAGGTGTCAGTATGTGTTTAATTTAACGTAAATTAATTTGTTTTGAATAAGCCACTTTGGCAGTAATTATTCTTTTGGAACGTAATGACCCTGTTTCCTCCTCCCCGACATTTCTGACTTGTTGTATAGTTTTAATTACAATGAGCTTGTTTTATTTTCACGTTTGGTTTTGGCTTCTCATCCGGAGCTGTATTCGGCGCTGTCTCACGAGGACTGAGGGAGTCGTTTCTGGACCTTTAATATTGTGAGGGCTTGTTATGGATTATCAACTCCGGATCACGATACCTGCTTTTCTTCAGTTGCTGCTGCTATCCTCCTTCGTGAGATTGATTATTCATCAGCCTCGCCCTTGGTTCAGTGATTTAGCCAAGGGGACCTCTCTGCCAACTGGTAAGGTGTGATTGCCCGTCGGACGGCCATGTCCGTTGATCGTCTTGCGACGTTAAAGTGATTTCTTCTGTCCGTGCCCTTTGTCCAGTTATTTCCTTGCCAAGGGGACCTCTCTTACGTTTGGTAAGGTCTCGAGTATATATA
>JANJGK010000011.1:10067183-10077183 GCA_039081455.1 Macrobrachium rosenbergii | reverse complement strand
CTATCTCCAGCTTCGAATGTAGTGAGCATTCAGCTGTAATCTGAAGGCACATCTGAACTTACTAGAAACCAATTCTCTTCCTTTCCCCAACCTCTCTCACTCCATCTATCCAACCTTTCTAGGCCTTACTCTCCTCTATCTTCATAACTTCACCAACCTAATATATTATCATGCTTGCTACAAAGCCCATCTTCTCAATCCATTCATTTTCATCACAGGTTATCTGGAGTTCTAATCTACTACCGTCGATTCTTCACATCATCACAAAACCTTCATTTCCCATGTGGTGTTCTCACTGACGCCAACATTTCAAGTTTCAGTGGACTGCGTGCAACCTTGCACGCTCGAGTAATGGTCGGTGAGTTAACAGAATCGAAGAAAACCTATTTGAGGCGTCAATGAAACAGAAGATATTGGGGAAACGGAGGTAAATGACATCGTTGGTTTGATGGAGCTTATATTGGTCTTAATGAAAGGCTGTCTAATTTCTTCTCCTCTCTCTCTCTCTCTCTCTCTCTCTCTCTCTCTCTCTCTCTCTCTCTCTCTCTCTCTCTCTCTCACACGCCAAAGAATTCAGTCTAAATAATTTGGTCCCACAAAATAATCTTGAGAGCTTACCCAAATCGTCTATGCTGTAATGTAATAATTGTGGAGAGTACACATCTCATAACTAAACTGATGAATCAGCGTTAAGATATCGCACCCTGAAGAAAGACCCCCTATCAGGTCTTAACGAGCCGCGACATCGGAAAACTTTCAGGATACATGTCCTTACTATTCCACCATTTTTTCCTGCTGTTTAACACGAATATCTTCATACGTAAATACAAAGGTGCGTCTGTCATAAAAAAAAAAAAAATTATTCCTATTTTAATTCTTAGTCTTCCAACTCTTCTGGAGTCAGAAGGAACCCGGTTGACACTCGCGCAAAACTGTGATCTTAAAAATGAATGAATAAAAACTCGCCATTATCGTCATTTGTCAAATTCATTCCAGGTATATACAGCTCTCAAAGGCAGTTAATTGAATGGAACCAATCCATAGTATTGGCAGGTCCAACACTTTCTGTGGTGATAAACAAAAGAAACGAGTCGAACCAAACCAAGTAAACAAAGGCAATTGTGTCGAAATTGGTAAACAAATGAATGAAATCGTGTCAAAGCCGGTACAGCTATTAATGAAATCGGGTCAAATCCGGTACATCATTTAACAAAATCATGCCGAACCCAGTACATCAATTTATGAAATCATGTCGAACCCACTATATCAATTTACGAAATCATGTCGAACCCATCACATCAATTAACGAAATCATGATGAACCCACTACATCAATTTACGAAATCATTTCGAACCCATTACATCAATTAACGAAATCGTGTCGAACCCACTACATCAACATCAATTTACGAAATCATTTCGAACCCATTACAACAATTAACGAAATCGTGTCGAACCCACTACATCAATTAACGAAATCGTGTCGAACCCGGAACATCAATTAACGAAATCGTGTCGAATCCGGTACATCAATTAACGAAATCATGTCGAACCCGGTACATCAATTAACGAAATCATGTCGAACCCGGTACATCAATTAACGAAATCATGTCGAACCCAGTACATCATTTTAACGAAATCGTGTCGAACCCATTACATCAATTAACGAAATCGTGTCGAACCCGGTACATCAATTTACGAAATCATTTCGAACCCATTACATCAATTAACGAAATCGTGTCGAAACCGGTACATCAATTAACGAAATCGTGTCGAACCCAGTACATCAATTAACGAAATCGTGTCGGACCCGGTACATCAATTAACGAAATCGTGTCGAACCCGGTACATCAATTAACGAAATCGTGTCGAACCCTGTACATCAATTAACGAAATCGTGTCGAACCCAGTACATCAATTAACGAAATCGTGTCGAACCCGGTACACCAATTAACGAAATCATGTCGAACCCGGTACATCAATTAACGAAATCGTGTCGAACCAGTACATCAATTAACGAAATCGTGTCGAACCCGGAACATCAATTAACGAAATCGTGTCGAACCCATTACATCAACTAACGAAATCGTGTCGAACCCACTACATCAATTTACGAAATAATTTCGAACCCATTACATCAATTAACGAAATCGTGTCGGTCACGGTGCATCAATTAACGAAATCGTGTCGAACCCGGTATATAAATTAACGAAATCGTGTCGAACCCGGTATATCAGTTAACGAAATCGTGTCGAACCTGGTATATCAGTTAACGAAATCATGTCGAACCCGGTACATCAATTAACGAAATCGTGTCGAACCCAGCACATCAATTAACGAAATCGTGTGAACCCGGTACATCAATTAACGAAATCATGTCGAACCCAGTTCATCAATTAAAGAAATCGTGTCGAACCCGGTACATCAATTAACGAAATCATGTCGAACCCAGTACATTAATTAATGAAATCGTGTCGAACCCAGAACATCAGTTAAGGAAATCAAGTCGAACCCTGTACATCAATTAACGAAATCATGTCGAACCCAGTACATCAATCAACAAAATCGTGTCGAACCCATTACATTAATTAACAAAATCGTGCCGAACCCACTACATCAATTAACGAATTCGTGACGAACCCAGTACATCAATTAACGATATCATGTTCTACCCAGTACATCAATTAACGAAATCGTGTCGAAACCAGTACATCAATCAACGAAATCGTGCTGAACCCAGAACATCAATTAACGAAATCAAGTCGAACCCAGTACATCAACCAACGAAGGCGTGTCGAACCCAGTGCATAAACGAATGACATTGTGTCGAACCATTCTGCCTAATCAAATGGTGTCGTGTCAAGCGATTTCCCATAAAATTTAAAGATTCTCGTCTGACCGAATTTACCTAAACAAACGGATTCTCATCAAGCCACATTACATAAACAAGTCATCCTTAAATGAAACAAAGGTGGAGGACCGTGGAAGGACCAGAGAGACCTCGTAGAGGGAAGCGAACGCCTCTCAATTAAGCGTCGCCGTCAGGAGGCCTTCGTTACCTCTGGGGGATTATCGATGTTGTCCCTGTATCCAACAGAGCCCCCGGAGGCGTTATAGCTTACATCATTGCAATTATTACAACTGCTATGCCTACTCGGGGATGTTGTGTCGTGCCTATATGCAACTGAATGGTCTTATGTAAAATTATATTATTCGACAAATAATAATAATAATAATAATAATAATAATAATAATAATAATAATAATAATAATAATAATAATAATAATAATAATAATAATTTAATTTAATGGTTAAGTTTACCACGAGTTGATTGAAAACATAAGCATCAATAGCTATATAATAATAATAATAATAATAATAATAATAATAATAATAATAATAATAATAATAATTTAATTTAATGGTTAATTTTACCGCGATATGATTGAAAACATTAACATCAACAGTTTTAATAATAATAATAATAATAATAATAATAATAATAATGATAATAATAATAATAATAATAATAATAATAATAATAATAATAATAATAATAATAATAATAATAAAATCACTGTTGAGTAAACACTGTGTGACTAAGAGAATTAATGTTTAGGCGCAAGTGCAAACGGCCATTCTCTCGACGATTGCGAGGACGCCTTATAAAACATTCAAAATATTGAAAGGCATAACAAAAGTAGACAGTAACCTCTTCACATTAAATGAAAACCAGACGAGAAATAACGGATGAAAACTTGAGCTGAAGAGATATAACACATCTCACTGCGGGACCTTCTTCACATAAAGATATGTGACACATGGAAAAAATTGCCATCAGAAGTTGTGGAGGAAGAGTTTAAAAGAAAGCTAGACAAAACCATTAGAGCACAGTCGAAGGAACAGTAAAACCTGCTCCTAGAGATAAGTGAGCACATGATGTCTCCTCGGCTGGACTAATAAGTCTTTGAGACATCCTAATCCTTGTAACTGTAACTCTCTCTCTCTCTCTCTCTCTCTCTCTCTCTCTCTCTCTCTCTCTCTCTCTCTCTCTCTCTCTCTCTACATATATTATATATACAGATTCTCGAAAAAACTAAAAAAAATCGTAGTTGGCAGCGTACTACACCAGCAGATAAAAAGGACGAACTATTGAGAAAATTCTTGTTCTAAAAATTAGACTTGAAGGGAATGTTATGCACAATATTTACAGAAAGAAAGAATTTTAAAGAATTCCTTGATGCTCCTTGCTATTCTGAAAATGGACTTTGTTGTTACAACAAGACTTTTGGGAAAATGAGTAAGAAAAAAAAGTTCTAAGAAAACCAATGCTTAGACAACATTTTCCAAGCAAGAGATATCCACTGCGCAATACTTTTCAGAAAAAATCTAAACATTCTTAGAGAGTCCAAAGCAAAGTAAATTCGTAGCTAAATTTTCTGTAACTAAACATCTGCAGTGAATGTCTTTAAAAATATATATAAACAGATAATAAATCAAGAGATAAAAACAAACAAATGTTTCGTCCACAATCTGCATCAACTCATTCCCCCATCAGTGAGGCGAGAGGAGATAAATTCTGATATAAAATTGGATTTGTCCCCTAATTTTCCGACCTGACTGCCGGGTCGCCTCTTTTTTTTTCTTCTTTTTTTGACAAAAATAAAAGTGGCTAATTTTTTTTCTTCCGCTGTCCTTGCTTATACTTTATGATTGTATTTTGAGTATTTTAGTTCACAAACACATATACTCTCTTCTTCTCTCTCTCTCTCGAATTCTTTTTTACTATTGTATATGCATAATTTAAATACATACATAAATACATGCATATGCATGTATTTATGTATATATATATATATATATATATATATATATATATATATATATATATATATATATATATATATATATATATATATATATATATATATATATATATATATATATATATATATATATATATACACACATTTATATATATATATATATACACGTAAATAATAAACACACACACACACACACATATATATATATATATATATATATATATATATATATATATATATATATATATATATATATATATATATATATATATATATATATATATATATATAATTTCCCAAAAACATTTCCCAGTTCCCAGCAAATCCTCTTGGAACGAGGATGCTCACATTCCTATTTCCATCAATACATACAACCCACCATAGTCGGCTAAGTACCTTGTTCGTTGCAGAGGTCAACAGCTGTATAATACATTATTCGGCAAAAGGGTATAATGCGATTCTCCATACCCCCAGCCTCCATCTTGGATAGATCTCAAGTCTCATAGGAGGGAAGGAAGGCTGTAACCACTGGATCACTTAACCAATATATCTGTTCATTCATGTAGCGGCAGTAAGTAAATGGAGTAGCATATAGCAGCAATTTTCATATCTTCTTTAGAATTTTTGCCCTTTGAAATAAGAAGAGTTATAGGAAATTAGGATAATAATGCCATAACTTCCAAAGGCCAATCACCAGCCGTAAAGCAAATCATTTGTTTCGTTGGTTAAAGAAAAAGAAGCAGATTTCGAAAGTTCATTTTGAAATCGGAAAAGAGATCTCATATAAGGAAAGGGAAGTGAATTGGAGGATGAATAATGGATGAAGTGTTTCAATTAATATCACACCAACAGTGTTAACAACATTAGATGATTTGCAAGAGAAAAGAGATGATAAAAAAAAGGAATTTTCCATGACCCACCCACCATTGGGAAGGGTAGACCTTATGTTAAAGGTTTACATTATGTTTATTGATTGAGGAGATTACCTAGTGTGAAACTAGGCGGCGTCAGAGAGCCTTTTGCTCTCTGGCGCCTACAAGGTTTGCACAACAGTCAAATAATGTTGTATAATATAATTAACCATTATAATTTAAATTATGATGATTAAAAATATTCTGAAGACACACGGCGCTGAAGTAAGTACTTGTTTGGATGATATCTTTTAACAACTCGGATTAGAGAATATTATGCTAATTTATGAGAATCTGCTTACCATTGATGTTTTCACTACTTGCATTAGAAAGATATGTTATTTATGCTTTAAATAAAAATTAACTTTCCTTTAATTCACTGCTAATTGATTTTTAAATGAATATTTAAGGGTTCTATCAACCCACCGTCTTAAGGAGAATAGAATGACTGAGGTAAGAAATTTCTCTCAGAATTCCGGAATCATTGCAAGTCTCTGTCAACATGATGATGTCATAGAGGCTTCAAGAATCCTCAAAAGAATGTGATTATCGATATGGATAGATTTGATTCTTAAAAATCCTTTAAAATACTTTTACATTAATACCTAATAATATGTAGTCTGATAGAAAGGCTGTTTATCAAAAATAACACACATCAACAGTTCCAGAGTAACTGAAATTGTCATAAATATTACATAAGATGAAACAGTCTTTCAAAATGTAAAATAAATTTTTTCCAGGTATCCAGAAGACGTTGCTCACTCCGACTCCTGGATTGTCTGAAGTAAAGAGCCTTGGGCCTTTCACTTGTTATGGAGGCGATTTCAGACTCCGTAACATCTGGTGTCCCGAGAGTCGTTTTCGGTTCAGAAGGCCTAAGAGGAAGACCCTGTGTGGTGGGTCAAAAACCCCTCTTAGGAATCCCCGAATAAGGACTACCTCTCGGTTTGGGGTTCCGAGACAGGACAGGTTCCTGACGTCCCCCGCCAATCCAGGAGTCCAGACTCCTTTTCTTTCTTCTTCTTCTTCTTCTTCTTCTTCTTCTTCTTATCAGCTTAATCCATAGTCTGTGTGGTTGTTTTCATCAGCCTTTTCCAGCTGTTTCTTTCTTTTTTCTTCCCTTTCTTTATTCCTTTCTCTCTCTCCCGGCCTCTCGCGTCTTCTTAAATGCAATCTCTCCTTCTTCTCTCAGGCCTTCCTCGTCTACGTTTCCCTAACGCTTCTATTTCCATGATTTCTCTTGCAATATGACGCTCATCATCTATGCTGCTTATCAGCTCCCTGGACCAGTTTAATGTTGGTCTTTCGTTGACATTTCAATGACTTTTGCCAATCAGCTGATGTATTTCATTCTTATCCTATCTCCAGCTTCGAATGTAGTGAGCATTCAGCTGTAATCTGAAGGCACATCTGAACTTACTAGAAACCAATTCTCTTCCTTTCCCCAACCTCTCTCACTCCATCTATCCAACCTTTCTAGGCCTTCCTCTCCTCTATCTTCATAACTTCACCAACCTAATATATTATCATGCTTGCTACAAAGCCCATCTTCTCAATCCATTCATTTTCATCACAGGTTATCTGGAGTTCTAATCTACTACCGTCGATTCTTCACATCATCACAAAACCTTCATTTCCCATTTGGTGTTCTCACTGACGCCAACATTTCAAGTTTCAGTGGACTGCGTGCAACCTTGCACGCTCGAGTAATGGTCGGTGAGTTAACAGAATCGAAGAAAACCTATTTGAGGCGTCAATGAAACAGAAGATATTGGGGAAACGGAGGTAAATGACATCGTTGGTTTGATGGAGCTTATATTGGTCTTAATGAAAGGCTGTCTAATTTCTTCTCCTCTCTCTCTCTCTCTCTCTCTCTCTCTCTCTCTCTCTCTCTCTCTCTCTCTTTCTCTCTCTCTCTCTCTCTCTCTCTCTCTCTCTCTCTCTCTCACACACACGCCAAAGAATTCAGTCTAAATAATTTGGTCCCACAAAATAATCTTGAGAGCTTACCCAAATCGTCTATGCTGTAATGTAATAATTGTGGAGAGTACACATCTCATAACTAAACTGATGAATCAGCGTTAAGATATCGCACCCTGAAGAAAGACCCCCTATCAGGTCTTAACGAGCCGCGACATCGGAAAACTTTCAGGATACATGTCCTTACTATTCCACCATTTTTTCCTGCTGTTTAACACGAATATCTTCATACCTAAATACAAAGGTGCGTCTGTCATAAAAAAAAAAAAAATTATTCCTATTTTAATTCTTAGTCTTCCAACTCTTCTGGAGTCAGAAGGAACCCGGTTGACACTCGCGCAAAACTGTGATCTTAAAAATGAATGAATAAAAACTCGCCATTATCGTCATTTGTCAAATTCATTCCAGGTATATACAGCTCTCAAAGGCAGTTAATTGAATGGAACCAATCCATAGTATTGGCAGGTCCAACACTTTCTGTGGTGATAAACAAAAGAAACGAGTCGAACCAAACCAAGTAAACAAAGGCAATTGTGTCGAAATTGGTAAACAAATGAATGAAATCGTGTCAAAGCCGGTACAGCTATTAATGAAATCGGGTCAAATCCGGTACATCATTTAACAAAATCATACCGAACCCAGTACATCAATTTATGAAATCATGTCGAACCCACTATATCAATTTACGAAATCATGTCGAACCCATCACATCAATTAACGAAATCATGATGAACCCACTACACCAATTTACGAAATCATTTCGAACCCATTACATCAATTAACGAAATCGTGTCGAACCCACTACATCAACATCAATTTTACGAAATCATTTCGAACCCATTACAACAATTAACGAAATCGTGTCGAACCCACTACATCAATTAACGAAATCGTGTCGAACCCGGAACATCAATTAACGAAATCGTGTCGAATCCGGTACATCAATTAACGAAATCATGTCGAACCCGGTACATCAATTAACAAAATCATGTCGAACCCGGTACATCAATTAACGAAATCATGTCGAACCCAGTACATCATTTTAACGAAATCATGTCGAACCCAGTACATCATTTTAACGAAATCGTGTCGAACCCATTACATCAATTAACGAAATCGTGTCGAACCCGGTACATCAATTTACGAAATCATTTCGAACCCATTACATCAATTAACGAAATCGTGTCGAAACCGGTACATCAATTAACGATATCGTGTCGAACCCAGTACATCAATTAACGAAATCGTGTCGAACCCGGTACATCAATTAACGAAATCGTGTCGAACCCGGTACATCAATTAACGAAATCGTGTCGAACCCAGTACATCAATTAACGAAATCGTGTCGAACCCAGTACATCAATTAACGAAATCGTGTCGAACCCAGTACATCAATTAACGAAATCGTGTCGAACCCAGTACACCAATTAACGAAATCATGTCGAACCCGGTACATCAATTAACGAAATCGTGTCGAACCAGTACATCAATTAACGAAATCGTGTCGAACCCACTACATCAATTAACGAAATCGTGTCGAACCCTTTACATCAACTAACGAAATCGTGTCGAACCCACTACATCAATTTACGAAATAATTTCGAACCCATTACATCAATTAACGAAATCGTGTCGACCACGGTGCATCAATTAACGAAATCGTGTCGAACCCGGTATATCAATTAACGAAATCGTGTCGAACCCGGTATATCAGTTAACGAAATCGTGTCGAACCCGGTATATCAGTTAACGAAATCATGTCGAACCCATTACATCAATTAACGAAATCGTGTCGAACCCAGCACATCAATTAACGAAATCGTGTGAACCCAGCACATCAATTAACGAAATCATGTCGAACCCAGTTCATCAATTAAAGAAATCGTGTCGAACCCGGTACATCAATTAACGAAATCATGTCGAACCCAGTACATTAATTAATGAAATCGTGTTGAACCCAGAACATCAGTTAAGGAAATCAAGTCGAACCCTGTACATGAATTAACGAAATCATGTCGAACCCAGTACATCAATCAACAAAATCGTGTCGAACCCATTACATTAATTAACAAAATCGTGTCGAACCCACTACATCAATTAACGAATTCGTGACGAACCCAGTACATCAATTAACGATATCATGTTCTACCCAGTACATCAATTAACGAAATCGTGTCGAAACCAGTACATCAATCAACGAAATCGTGCTGAACCCAGAACATCAATTAACGAAATGAAGTCGAACCCAGTACATCAACCAATGAAGTCGTGTCGAACCCAGTG
>JANJGK010000011.1:10024683-10062183 GCA_039081455.1 Macrobrachium rosenbergii | reverse complement strand
TCTTGCAATATGACGTTCATCATCTATGCTGCTTATCAGCTCCCTGGACCAGTTTAATGTTGGTCTTTCTTTGACATTTCAATGACTTTTGCCAATCAGCTGATGTATTTCATTCTTATCCTATCTCCAGCTTCGAATGTAGTGAGCATTCAGCTGTAATCTGAAGGCACATCTGAACTTACTAGAAACCAATTCTCTTCCTTTCCCCAACCTCTCTCACTCCATCATTCCAACCTTTCTAGGCCTTCCTCTCCTCTATCTTCATAACTTCACCAACCTAATATATTATCATGCTTGCTACAAAGCCCATCTTCTCAATCCATTCATTTTCATCACAGGTTATCTGGAGTTCTAATCTACTGCCGTCGATTCTTCACATCATCACAAAACCTTCATTCCCCATTTGGTGTTCTCACTGACGCCAACATTTCAAGTTTCAGGGGACTGCGTGCAACCTTGCACGCTCGAGTAATGGTCGGTGAGTTAACAGAATCGAAGAAAACCTATTTGAGGCGTCAATGAAACAGAAGATATTGGGGAAACGGAGGTAAATGACATCGTTGGTTTGGTGGAGCTTATATTGGTCTTAATGAAAGGCTGTCTAATTTCTTCTCCTCTCTCTCTCTCTCTCTCTCTCTCTCTCTCTCTCTCTCTCTCTCTCTCTCTCTCTCTCTCTCTCTCTCTCTCACACACACGCCAAAGAATTCAGTCTAAATAATTTGGTCCTACAAAATAATCTTGAGAGCTTACCCAAATCGTCTATGCTGTAATGTAATAATTGTGGAGAGTACACATCTCATAACTAAACTGATGAATTAGCGTTAAGATATCGCACCCTGAAGAAAGACCCCCTATCAGGTCTTAACGAGCCGCGACATCGGAAAACTTTCAGGATACCTGTCCTTACTATTCCACCATTTTTTCCTGCTGTTTAACACGAATATCTTCATACCTGAAATACAAAGGTGCGTCTGTCATAAAAAAAAAAAAAAAATTATTCCTATTTTAATTCTTAGTCTTCCAACTCTTCTGGAGTCAGAAGGAACCCGGTTGACACTCGCGCAAAACTTTGATCTTAAAAATGAATGAATAAAAACTCGCCATTATCATCATTTGTCAAATTCATTCCAGGTATATACAGCTCTCAAAGGCAGTTAATTGGATGGAACCAATCCATAGTATTGGCAGGTCCAACACTTTCTGTGGTGATAAAGAAAAGAAACGAGTCGAACCAAACCAAGTAAACAAAGGCAATTGTGTCGAAATTGGTAAACAAATTAATGAAATCGGGTTAAATCCGGTACATCATTTAACAAAATCATGCCGAACCCAGTACATCAATTTATGAAATCATGTCGAACCCACTATATCAATTTACGAAATCATGTCGAACCCAACACATCAATTAACGAAATCATGATGAACCCACTACATCAATTTACGAAATCATGCCGAACCCATTACATCAATTAACGAAATCGTGTCGAACCCACTACATCAACATCAATTTACGAAATCATTTCGAACCCATTACATCAATTAACGAAATCGTGTCGAACCCACTACATCAATTAACGAAATCGTGTCGAACCCGGAACATCAATTAACGAAATCGTGTCGAATCCGGTACATCAATTAACGAAATCATGTCGAACCCACTACATCAATTAACGAAATCATGTCGAACCTGGTACATCAATTAACGAAATCATGTCGAACTCAGTACATCATTTTAACGAAATCGTGTCGAACCCATTACATCAATTAACGAAATCGTGTCGAACCCGGTACATCAATTTACGAAATCATTTCGAACCCATTACATCAATTAATGAAATCGTGTCGAAACCGGTACATCAATTAACGAAATCGTGTCGAACCCAGTACATCAATTAACGAAATCGTGTCGAACCCGGTACATCAATTAACGAAATCGTGTCGAACCCGGTACATCAATTAACGGAATCGTGTCGAACCCAGTACATCAATTAACGAAATCGTGTCGAACCCGGTATATCAATTAACGAAATCGTGTCGAACCCGGTATATCAGTTAACGAAATCGTGTCGAACCCGGTATATCAGTTAACGAAATCATGTCGAACACGGTACATCAATTAACGAAATCGTGTCGAACCCAGCACATCAATTAACGAAATCGTGTGAACCCGGTACATCAATTAACGAAATCATGTCGAACCCAGTTCATCAATTAAAGAAATCGTGTCGATCCCGGTACATCAATTAACGAAATCATGTCGAACCCAGTACATTAATTAATGAAATCGTGTCGAACCCAGAACATCAGTTAAGGAAATCAAGTCGAACCCAGTACATTAATTAACGAAATCATGTCAAACCCAGTACATCAATCAACAAAATCGTGTCGAACCCATTACATTAATTAATAAAATCGTGTCGAACCCAGTACATCAATTAACGAATTCGTGACGAACCCAGTACATCAATTAACGATATCATATTCTACCCAGTACATCAATAACGAAATCGTGTCGAAACCAGTACATCAATCAACGAAATCGTGCTGAACCCAGAACATCAATTAACGAAATGAAGTCGAACCCAGTACATCAACCAATGAAGTCGTGTCGAACCCAGTGCATAAACGAATGACATCGTGTCGAACCATTCTGCCTAATCAAATGGTGTCGTGTCAAGCGATTTCCTATAAAATTTACAGATTCTCGTCTGACCGAATTTACCTAAACAAAAGGATTCCCATCAAGCCACATTACATAAACAATTCACCCTGAAATGAAACAAAGGTGGAGGACCGTGGAAGGACCAGAGAGACCTCGTAGAGGGAAGCGAACGCCTATCAATTAAGCGTCGCCGTCAGGAGGCCTCCGTTACCTCTGGGGGATTATCGATGTTGTCCCTGTATTCAACAGAGCCCCCGGAGGCATTATAGCTTACATCATTGCAATTATTACAGCTGCTATACTCGGGGATGCTGTGTCGTGCCTATATGCAACTGAATGGTCTGATGTAAAATTATATTATTCGACAAATAATAATAATAATAATAATAATAATAATAATAATAATAATAATAATAATAATAATAATAATAATAATAATTTAATTTAATGGTTAAGTTTACCACGAGTTGATTGAAAACATAAGCATCAATAGCTATATAATAATAATAATAATAATAATAATAATAATAATAATAATAATAATAATAATAATAATAATAATTTAATTTAATGGTTAATTTTACCGCGATATGATTGAAAACATTATCATCAACAGCTATATAATAATAATAATAATAATAATAATAATAATAATAATAATAATAATAATAATAATAATAATAATAATAATAATAATTTAATTTAATGGTTAATTTTACCGCGATATGATTGAAAACATTAACATCAACAGTTTTAATAATAATAATAATAATAATAATGATAATAATAATAATAATAATAATAATAATAATAATAATAATAATAATAATAATAATAATAATAATAATAATAATAATAATAATAAAATCACTGTTGAGTAAACACTGTGTGACTAAGAGAATTAATGTTTAGGCGCAAGTGCAAACGGCCATTCTCTCGACGATTGCGAGGACGCCTTATAAAACATTCAAATTATTGAAAGGCATAACAAAAGTAGACAGTAACCTCTTCACATTAAATGAAAACCAGACGAGAAATAACGGATGAAAACTTGAGCTGAAGAGATATAACACATCTCACTGCGGGACCTTCTTCACATAAAGATATGTGACACATGGAAAAAATTGCCATCAGAAGTTGTGGAGGAAGAGTTTAAAAGAAAGCTAGACAAAACCATTAGAGCACAGTCGAAGGAACAGTAAAACCTGCTCCTAGAGATAAGTGAGCACATGATGTCCCCTCGGCTGGACTAATAAGTCTTTGAGACATCCTAATCCTTGTAACTGTAACTCTCTCTCTCTCTCTCTCTCTCTCTCTCTCTCTCTCTCTCTCTCTACATATATTATATATACAGATTCTCGAAAAAACTAAAAAAAATCGTAGTTGGCAGCGTACTACACCAGCAGATAAAAAGGACGGACTATTGAGAAAATTCTTGTTCTAAAAATTAGACTTGAAGGGAATGTTATGCACAATATTTACAGAAAGAAAGAATTTTCAAGAATTCCTTGATGCTCCTTGCTATTCTGAAAATGGACTTTGTTGTTACAACAAGACTTTTGGGAAAATGAGTAAGAAAAAAAAATTCTAAGAAAACCAATGCTTAGACAACATTTTCCAAGCAAGAGATATCCACTGCGCAATACTTTTCAGAAAAAATCTAAACATTCTTAGAGAGTCCAAAGCAAAGTAAATTCGTAGCTAAATTTTCTGTAACTAAACATCTGCAGTGAATGTCTTTAAAAATATATATAAACAGATAATAAATCAAGAGATAAAAACAAACAAATGTTTCGTCCACAATCTGCATCAACTCATTCCCCCATCAGTGAGGCGAGAGGAGATAAATTCTGATATAAAATTGGATTTGTCCCCTAATTTTCCGACCTGACTGCCGGGTCGCCTCTTTTTTTTTCTTCTTTTTTTGACAAAAATAAAAGTGGCTAATTTTTTTTTCTTCCGCTGTCCTTCCTTATACTTTATGATTGTATTTTGAGTATTTTAGTTCACAAACACATATACTCTCTTCTTCTCTTTCTCTCTCGAATTCTTTTTTACTATTGTATATGCATTATTTAAATACATACATAAATACATGCATATGCATGTATTTATGTATATATATATATATATATATATATATATATATATATATATATATATATATATATATATATATATATATATATATATATATATATACATACACATTTATATATATATATATATATATATACACGTAAATAATAAACACACACACATACATATACATATATATATATATATATATATATATATATATATATATATATATATATATATATATATATATATATATAATTTCCCAAAAACATTTCCCAGTTCCCAGCAAATCCTCTTGGAACGAGGATGCTCACATTCCTATTTCCATCAATACATACAACCCACCATAGTCGGCTAAGTACCTTGTTCGTTGCAGAGGTCAACAGCTGTATAATACATTATTCGGCAAAAGGGTATAATGCGATTCTCCATACCCCCAGCCTCCATCTTGGATAGATCTCAAGTCTCATAGGAGGGAAGGAAGGCTGTAACCACTGGATCACTTAACCAATATATCTGTTCATTCATGTAGCGGCAGTAAGTAAATGGAGTAGCATATAGCAGCAATTTTCATATCTTCTTTAGAATTTTTGCCCTTTGAAATAAGAAGAGTTATAGGAAATTAGGATAATAATGCCATAACTTCCAAAGGCCAATCACCAGCCGTAAAGCAAATCATTTGTTTCGTTGGTTAAAGAAAAAGAAGCAGATTTCGAAAGTTCATTTTGAAATCGGGAAAGAGATCTCATATAAGGAAAGGGAAGTGAATTGGAGGATGAATAATGGATGAAGTGTTTCAATTAATATAATATGAAGAAATGAAGATAGACGTAGGGGTGTATGAAATACCTTGCGGGGGTTGTAATCTTAATTATTACGGGGAATCTGGTAGGAGTATGCAAATTCGCATTAATGAACATCAAAGGGCATATCAATCAATGTCCAACAATAACGTGCTAGTCAAACATAGCTGGGAATGCGACCACGGAATCAACTGGGAAGGGTCCAAATTGCTTTACAAGAACTATAATGTCAGTGAGAGAAGATTAGTCGAGGGGGCCGTCATCAACATGGGGAACTCGATGGAAGGTAATAAGTCGTTTACAACAGAAGATAGTTTTATCAACAGACTTATTTGTTCTACTTATTTCAAAAATTTTAATTATAGAAATCCTTGTATACCACGAGTCACCCCTGATACTGCCGCTATCTCTGCCTCTCCCGCCCAGGTAACGGAGTTGCAAACAGCTGACTCCGTCCGGTGCAGGCGCCTATATATATATATATGCTGGTTTGAGAAGAGAGGAGGCGGTCAACAAACAACCGTGGAGGAGGAGGAGGCAGTCAGTAGTCAGTCAGTCACCTGAGGAAGGAGATCGCGACGGTTGGCTGCTTTGCAGACCGACAACGAGGGAATTAATTACCTAATTATCATTTTTGTAAAGAATGCGTCTTGTTTACCCTTGCTTTTAAAGTTTGCTTTTAAGTTCTCATAACCAAGACTGTCATTTCTAGCTGAAGAAGGGAGCTGAGCAGGCTCTCGAAAGCTCCTGGATTTCATTTTATCATTTGTAAATACAGAACTTTACATAAATGTGGATTTTGTAATTTAATAATAATAATAATAATAATAATAATAATAATAATAATAATAATAATAATAATAATAATAATGATAATAATTCATAAAGCATGAGTGGCGTCTTGCACCATGTTTCAATATCACTCATTAACGCCAAGTGCAACTATTTAATTATTCTGTTACCAGTTCCTGACATCAAACGCGATCTACCCATTCTATAAGAATGGGAAGCAGTGTTCTCTTTCTTTCTTAAAAAGCCTTCATGACGCATTTTTCAAATCCAGTGCGTCAAGATTTAGCAGCGTTTATTTCGACTACTTGATGGAATGAAATGAAACTGTGGACAACATCCCAAGTTCCAATAACAAACCGACGTCAGTGATGAGACTCACTCGGTACGTGAATCCTGAACATTCCTTTAGGTCTTTCCCTTGCTTGGCAGCCAAAGGCAGTCGCCCCCCCACCCCCGCCGCAACCCCTCTCTCTCTTTTTGTGCTAAATTTAATATGGTCAGAATGCTGGAGACCTCCTCCTCCTCCTCCTCCTCCTCTCCTCCTCCTCACTCCCCGTGACTCCGAAGACTGGACGAGTCCTTTGTCTCAGGCGTATTTTGTCAATGATACAGAAATGGAAGCTGGTCTCGTGAACGAACTCTGAACACCTTTTGATCAAACCTGAATATATATATAGCACTTTGACTGGGCTATACAAAATCATCAGTAGCCTAACATTACCAGTTCTATTTCAGTCCACGTTTCACCCATTGTTAAGACAAAAAACAAATCAGAACAGCGGAAGGAAGGGTGGAAATAAAATCGACCCAAAGATCAAGGAATATAAGACTGAGACTAAACATGACACCTGCAGCAGGAACGGAGACCCCCCCACACCCCCACGCCCACACTACACAGAATACAGGCGTTAATGAATAACAGAAACTGGACTGAGACACCCTACTACTGTAACAATGATGAACCCAAGAAGTTCCTTGCTCTGTCAACATCCGTAACTGGAAAAAGGATATAGATGATTTTTCAGAACCCAGCCAGGACACCATTAACCAATTAAGGCGAAAATTAAAAATGACCTTGACGGGTCTTCGACCGTTCTCTACAAAACACGTTATGTGCAATTAGTAAGGCGATGATATAACAGCTTCACAATTCGCGAATTGCTCATATTTGACCAAACTTGCCGCCAAAGCAATACCTGACTTCATTATTTCAACCGAGAAACTGCCATCATCGTCATCACTCAGCCACAACAACAGAGCACCAGGCAACAACAACAGCCACTTGTCTTCAACATCACAGACTTCAGTAACCGGAAAGCAGATGATGATTACGAATGAATTAGCAACTGATGCCAACATAAACAACAGGAGTTGATCTGATCACGTTCAACAAAGTAAGTGTATTCAATATATACTTTAATTCCTGGGATGTACCTGTGAAAATAGCCTTAGTACGGTAAATATTGATTAAATTAGCATCAACGAACTCCAGGACAAGGACAGAACTACAGCAAACAATACACTCATGGACGTGACAGCAGCCTTTCCAGTGCGACAGCTTAGTCGAAGCTATCAGTTAAAACAACCTATCACACCAGTGAGAGAATTAATGGAAAAATCAAACGTGCCATGAAATCTGATGAAGCTCTCTTATTTAAGAGACCATCTGGTTGATATCCACTGCTATGGACGATAACTAAAGGGGCAATGAAAAGAATTTGCCAACTGTATAGGCACAAACGTCTGGGCTGGTCTGTGGACGATACAGACAGAGGGAAGGGGAAGGATTCACAGCAGTATGAACAACCTATGAAGGAAAGTTGAACTGTATCGCCAACAGCGTGTCCAAAGCCTGAGAGAGAGAGAGAGAGAGAGAGAGAGAGAGAGAGAGAGAGAGCCCATTTGGATCTTAATATGTCTGACGGGGTCCATTAAAGACAACAACTGAATGATAATTTTGACACCAATTGAATGATAATTTTGACAACAACTGAATGATGATTTTGACACAATTTGAATGATAATTTTGACGCCAATTGGATGATAATTTTTACACAAATTGAATGATAATTTTGACGCCAATTGGATGATAATTTTGACAGTAATTGAATGATGATTTTGACACAAATTGAATGATAATTTTGACGCCAATTGGATGATAATTTTGACACAAATTGAATGATAATTTTTACGCCAATTGGATGATAATTTTGACAGCAACTGAATGATGATTTTGACACAAATTGAATGATAAATTTGACGCCAATTGGATGATAATTTTGACACCAATTGAATGATAATTTTGACACCAACTGAATGCTAATTTTGACGCCAATTGAATGCTAATTTTGACACCAAATGAATGATAATTTTGACGCCAATTGAATGATGATTTTGGCACCAATAAGATTAACTTTGAGCGTCAAGTGGTGGAAGGAGGAAAATCAATATAATATATTCTGTCCAAATGCTGAGCGCTCGGGGGGACCCTCTGCCAGAAGTGTAAGACTGGTTTTGGTTCAACAAGGTCTTCGGCCAATGCCTTCTCTATCCACAGGACCTGAACAACACTGTTGCACCTCAAAGCGACAGAAGAATACAGGTATAGACAGAATTCAGGGGGAGGGAGGAGGGAGGCTATTCTGTGTCCACACGCAAACATTATTGCGATATTTGTTTATAACACATTACAGGTACTTTGGCACTGGCTTTTGATTACAGAATAAAACTGTAGCTATTTCGTGGATTGTGTAATATACTGTATCACGTTTTTTTTTTTTTTACTTTTATGTCAAATGAGTGTTATCGAAACAAGAATATATTATCCCTTCAATCAAGAATACCAAGAATGCAAGTATACCCAGCATGACAAGCTTCAAGAATACCCTGTATTCTCCCTCTCGAGAATGACAATATGCCTGGAAGATCTATATCACAAGGCACCGCCTGCCACCCCCACCCCCCCACCTTCTGTGAAGGCTTCTCCAGGAAAAGATTAAGCGACTTCAAAGTGTCAGATATGACACCCAAAACCCTTTCGACACTGCAGACAAGAGACGTTAGGAACACCCATAATGATATCAGTTATCCTGCCGTCTGCATACGGTGAACATTTTAATCTCTATTTCAGCGACAGTCGGGAAAACGGAATCAGTTTCCATCACTCGAGACCAGACTGTCGGGAACGCAAGGATACATGCCTCCATTATATTGAACACAGGCGAATAACACCAAACATACCATCAACTGATATCTCATTATAGGTAATTGTTGTTGCACTAAACGAGGACCCATGAGTCCTGTAAAGATATAAATTAAAACCCAAAGCTTTCATCCTACTGCCTGGTCACTCTGATCTCCCTCTTCCAAGAAACATTATTCCATAAATCACTGACCTAATGTACCTGGAATTCAGTCCAGTTTCCCTACTGGAAATTGTCGGCCATTAAACCACTTCTCTGGGCAACTTTCAACTCGATGGTTTCAAATCTTCGCATCTTTATTATTATTCTAGACTTAAACCAGCGACCTACATAGCTCAATGGACGAACCCAAACCACAACAAAACCTACCTTTTTCCACAACGACCTCCGAAAAATGTGGAAAAATCCCGCGAACATTGCTGAGAACCCCGTGACGGCCGAGCCACAGTCATGATCATGACACTGCTCCACTGCCTTTTCCAGTCTTACTAAATTAGGCTCCGGCTGCCTGTAACACCACCTGGCCCAATCAGAAACGTCCGTGATCCTCCTTTTAGGACAGTGAGGAGGAACCCACCATCTGATTGGCTGAGTAACAGAGGCTTCTTTAGAGCTTGCGTTACGTTATTGTAAGAACACTTGAACGATGAAAATGTGTAAAGAAAAATAAATAAATGGACTGGAGCTTTCACCTACAAAGTGAATTGGTGGCTCAGTTCAGATGGGCAGAAGAATGTCCTATTTCCCGCTACCTTCTCTTACTTCTTCCTAAGGAGCTCCTTCCTTCATGTTCTTTGGACGCTTGAATTTCAAGTCAGTGGCCCCTTTGGTGGGCTTGTTCCGTATGAATAGGGTTCTTCATCTTCTGAATAAAAATAATAATAATAAAAAAAAATTATAATAATAATAATAATAATAATAATAATAATAATAATAATAATAATAATAATAATAATAATGATAGATTCACAATTTCGTGAAAAACAATCTGTGTAATAAAAATCCACAATTATTTAGTACATATATTACTATGTAAAATATGTGGAATAAACCAAAGTAGTATATATATATATATATATATATATATATATATATATATATATATATATATATATATATATATATATATATATATATATATATATATAGTAAATATATACTATGTTACAGAATTAAATTCATTGATTATGCATTTTAATCTTTGTTTTGTTTTATTCATTTCTTGTTGGGTTATTTGAATAATAAACCTATTTTGTAGAAACTATTGCGTTTCTTTAAATAGTCCATTTGATTGCTTTGGTGAGAATGAGTGAGATTCGGGTGGGTGAACTTCGGAAAGCGATGAGAGAGAGAGAGAGAGGCGATACACGGTGAGAGAGAGAGAGAGAGAGAGAGAGAGAGAGAGAGAGAGAGAGAGAGAGAGAGAGAGAGAGAGGGGGGAGAAAAATGGATGTAAGTGATATCGTGAGCGAACTTTCATACGCCGTTTCCTGAATAAAGATTGTTGGAGCACGTTACGTACACTTTCAAAAAAGTGTTAATTCTGTCCTTGTTACAGAATTAAATGCTGGCAGCGGTGTCTCTGATTTTAAATGGTGGCAGCATGATTTTAATGTCTTTAATGATGGCGAAAGAGGGAGATTACTAATAGGCTAATTGATAACGTTGATACCCAAGGCGACGAGGCCATGAGCGTCATGAGTGGTTACCACTCAGTCTTAAGATAGCGAGTTCCATAGGGGGTCGTGATTACGTGTGAAATAGATCTGGATGATCTCTAGAGCAATTTTGGGGTTAACAAAATACCCAAATAAGTGTGAATAGTGGCGATTGTGAGTTAATTACGCAAAGTGATGATTCAACAAGAAACGCGCTGGGCGTTGTTTGCTTCGCCTTCGAGTGGGTGACGTCACAGGCTGCACACAGCTCTGTTTTCTGTTAGAAGTCGAGAGATAGCTGCTCCGTTCTGTTTCAAATTGGTAAGTACCCCATTCTCGTAAGTTGCGCAGAACGCCGTTTTCTATTCTTCTTTTAGAGGGGGTAACTTTTACCTTTCTCTAGTGTTCCTTTTTGGTTTCTTTTTTTATGTTGTTACGCTCAGGGCGTGTGATTACTCACAAAATGCCGGACGATGCAGCAAGCACATCCCAATCAGTTGTGGTGCATAAAGTGACGAGCGTTAGTGCGGGAATTAGTAATTTTAAAGGGTTAGTTGATGGGAAGCCAACCCAAAGCATAGAAACTTTCATTGAGTCAGTGAACAATTATCTGAATTCCAAGAAAATTACGAATGGCGCTGAAGCTTTAACAGAGGCTAAATCATTTCTGGATTTAGATAAAGGAGATATTGGGAAACGAGCACGCAGTTTCGGGTTCAGAAGGTGTAAAACTTGGAATGAACTGCAGAAATTTCTACGAGCTACTTATGGCGGAGTTCAACGTGAATGCGCAGTTCGGAATTTGCGAGAGTTTCTCAAAATAAAGAAGGGCAATGATTCACTAGTCACATACAGTGCGAATTTATTTGATGCAGTAGTTGAGTTAAAGAAATCTATAATAGGCTCTCCATGGGTAACTGGAAATAATATCTCCTTAGATAATTTTGAAAGATTGTTACACTTTGCTTGCCTTTTAACGTCGGTCCCAGATGTAATTGTAGATAGTTTTGATAAGAGAATTGATCAGGATACAGATGAATCCTTTTTGTTTGCACAGATTAACAAAAATCTAGCAAAATGCCCGACACTGGACAGTAGTTTTGTACAGGGAGGTGCAAAGATGTCAGCTGCGGTTTCCAAACCACAGAATAATGATAGTCGCTCGCATTCGGGAAATGATGCAACAGCGAAGACATGTGCACGAGTAGAATCGAAGAAAATTCCAGAGAGATCAGTCACAACGATACGTTGTTTTAATTGTGATAAAATAGGCCGTAGTAAATCAAATTGCAGAGTGAGATATTGTTCAGTTTGCAAATCTTCAGATCATGGATGGAGATTTTGCCCAGCCACAAAGAGTAGAGATTATTCAGGGAAGTCCCGGGGAGGTTTTTCTAGATATGACAGGAGAATTCCACATGATGCAAGTTCTAGATACACAAAGGAACAGCAGAATTTTCACAAGATAAGTTCGAAGACAGACACAGGATAATGACTAATCAGGTCTTAGAATCACTAGAACCTAGGCCGATTGTACGTGGATTCTCTAATGGCAATGAAATTTTTGTTTTCATTGATTCTGGTAGCTCAGTTAACTTAGTAAATGCTGACCTTTTTCACTCGAGGTTTCCAGAGTGCAAATTAGTCCCTTCTAGTGAGACAGTGTGTGATGTACAAGCGAGGAAACTGAATATTTTAGGTTCGTCATTTCTTACGCTTTGTATCGGTGGAAAGACAATAGTAGAATCATTTTTGGTCATAGAAGGATTAGCCTTAGGTGAAATGGTTTTGCTAGGACACCCTTCTTGCATGTGACATAACATCAACATTCTTACGGGAGTTCAGGGGATTACAATAGGTGAGTCAGGTTGTTTTGTTCCATATATACACAGGAAAAAAACTTGTGAGAAACCTAAAACACAGTCATTAGAGAGTGAAGATATTCCGCAAAGATCTTTCAAAGGATTTTTGTTGGAAGATATTGAATTGCAACCGCGAGTTCCTACATTGGTTAAAGTGTCGCTGAAAGAGAAGAATTTTCCTTCTCAAGTGTGCGTTGTTGAGGGAACCGAGAAATTCAAAGACGTTGTGAGTACGGTGTCAGTGAATGAAATTTCAGTCGCAGGCGTGACTTCAGTAGAATTAGTTAGCTATCAAGACTCAGTGAAAAAATATCACAAGGGTACTTATGTAATTGATTTTGAAGAGTTTAATGAAGAGCATAAATTAGTGAGTTTTTGTGGAGACGGGAATATGTTTCCTAACGAGGAGCAACAGTTCCGAAGTCAGGTTCTACATGAACATTTGGCTAAAGTTGATTATCCTGAGTATTCAGATAAAGTAGAGAAAGTGTTGAAAGAATATCTAGATATCATTGTTTTGAAGGGAGATAAATTAGGAGTTACAGATGTTTTAGAACATTCAATCCGCCTAGAAAAGGGTACAAATCCCATATATATTCCAGCATATCGAATTCCTTTTAAGATCAGGGAAGAAGTAGAAAAAGAAGTTCAGAAGTGGGAGTCGGAAGGCATTATCAGACCGTCCAATTCTACGTTTAATTTTCCTTTGCTTGCAGTTCCTAAGAAAGACGGTAGTATCTTTGTTTGTGTAGATTTTCGTAAATTGAATGAAAAAACATGCCCAGATAGATATCCTGTAGCTTGTTTGCCTGATTTGTTTGTTGAGATCGGTGGCAAGAATATATATTCATCTATAGATCTTATGCAAGGGTTTTTACAGGTTCCCCTTTGTGAGAGTAGCCGTAAATATACAGCATTTTCGGTACCAAAGGGACATTACGAGTTTAATAGGATGCCTTTTGGATTACAAGGGTCCCCAATAACATTTACTAGACTGGTTAACACAGTACTTCATGGCTTGTTAGGAAAGTCGGTGTTTGTGTAAATGGATGATATTCTCATATGCACAGATACAATTGAAGAACATCTAAAGGTGTTAAAAGAAGTCCTTAAGCGATTACGGTTCGCTGGATTAAAGGTCAAATTGGCCAAATGTGAGTTTCTGAAGAGAAAAATTGTCTATTTAGGACATGTTATCTCTAAAGAGGGAGTTAGAGTGAATGATGAGAAAGTTAAAGCCATTGTGAATTTTCCAGTTCCCAAAACCAGGAAACAGATTCGTTCGTTCCTAGGTATGTCGGGTTTCTTTCGCCGTTTTGTGCGGAATTTTTCTACAATAGCGTCTCCATTGACAGATTTGTTACGAGAAGACGTTAAGTTTGTTTGGGGTGATAGTCAACAATTAGCTTTTGAGAAGCTTAAGAACGCTTTGGTGAACCCACCAGTTTTGAAGTTTTCAGATTTTAGTCAACCGTTCACCTTAGTGACTGACGCGAGTCAGGAAGGTATAGGTGCATGTTTGATGCAGAAATTTGAAGGGAAATTACACCCAATTGCTTTTTATAGCAGAAAGTTCAAAACGCGTGGTAGTAACGAAAGGCTGATGTCAGTTGTGGACAAGGAGGCTTTCGCAGTCGTCTCTAGCCTTGTTCATTTTAAGATGTTGTTGTTGGGAAATAAAGTTGAGATTTTTACAGATCATCAACCGTTGTTAGAGCTTTTTAATAAGCCAAATTTGTCGCCCAAGAGAGCACGTTGGTTCCTAACATTGAGAGATTTTGATGCAAACCTCAAATACATTGAAGGTAAGCATAATGTAGTTGCAGATGCATTGAGCAGATACTTTCCGGTCGAGGATGAGGAAATACACACCGAATCCTGTGTGGGAGAAGAGAGTAAATATTTGGTGTCTAATGTCTCTGATATTAGTAGTTCTGAGAGATCGCATGTAGTGGACATACACGTTCCTACAGTGCATACTTCGGGGAGAAATAGTGAGTCGGCAGTCTCGGGAGAGATTGTTATTCGTGATAGTGAGAGTAACGCAGTGTGTTATATTACGGGTGAAAATGTCACTTGGGACATAGGCTTGCTGGAACAAAAGCAAGATGAAGATAAATTGTTGTCAGATGCTAAGGCATTTCTTAAGGGAGTTTCACCGAAGAAAGGGTATAAGTTGCCTTTTTCTGGTCTAGAGTTGGAGAATAATTTATTGGTGAGGAAAGTTAAGTATAACTTGCGAAGTACTCGAAGCATGGGTGAGATTACACAAATCATCGTGCCAGAGAGTCTAGTACCACAAGTTCTAGACATTGTACATTGTAAATTTGGTTCTCCTCATTTGGGTGTAGACAAGACGTATGAAAACGTCAGGTCAAAGTTCTTTTGGAAAAATATGTTTTCCGCAGTAGAAGCCTTTGTGAAGAAGTGCGCTATTTGCAATGCGAGTAAGCCAGCGACGACAGTGTCGTGTCGTTTGGGTTCATATCCCATACCACATAGGCCGTTTCAGAGAGTGCATATGGATATTCTGGGTAACTTCTCAGAGTCCGCTTATGGTTATAGACATTTATTAGTAGTTGTTGATGAGTTGACTCGCTTTGTCGAGATTTTCCCACTGAAATACAAATCAGCTGAGGAAGTTGCTATAGGGTTCTTTAAGGGGATAATTTGTCGATATGGTGTTCCTGAATGTCTGATCACAGACAATGGTAGGGAGTTTATTAATAAGACTTTAGACGGTCTTGCTAATTTGTTGGGGATAAAGAAAGTATCTATAATCCCGTATAGACCTGAAGCGAATTGGTTATGTGAGAGGGCGAATCGGAAAGTAATCGAAGCTTTGCGCATGACGGTGGGAGGTTCCGATACACATTGGGACAGATCTTTGGATGAAGTGCGATATAGTATCAATACTATGATGAATGACACAATTAAGATATCTCCAGCAGAAGCTTTGTATGGGTACAAGTTGAAAGGACCTTTTGATTTGTTACCAGAGTTACGGTCACTTCATTGATAAATACAGCGAGAGAAAGATTTGCACGTATCAGTAAAGAACTTGAACTTAGTTCGCGTGCAATGGTAGAGAAAAGTAACGCGAAATCGAGGGGAGTAGCTTTTTCGATGGGTGATAGAGTGTTTGTTAAAGTGAATGTTCGGAATGATCTGAATTATAAATTAAGTCCGAAGTTCCACGGACCTTTTGAGATTGTAGAGATCAAAAGAGGGAATAGATTTGTAGTTAAAGATGTAAATACGGGAGTGACGAAATTGACCCATATTTCGAAGTTAAAGAAAGTTGGGATGTAATGGAACATTTGAGTATAGTTATGTAGTGGAACGTTTGTATATAGTTAGAGGATAAATGGGTTGATATTTGTATATATGATATTTTTTTTATTTTTTTTCTCTTGTTCATTTTAGATGTTGAAGTTCTTAATCATTTGTTTTCGAATGATTTTAGGAATTGAGACATGGGCTAATTTCATACGATATTTGACCCGTGTGTTAGTGTGTTAGTGTGTTATTGTGTTATGATGTGTTTCATCATCTGACGCAATGTGTGTGTTGTTTAGGATTTTTTTTTGGGGAGATACTTAGTATATCGGACCGAACAAGGCTGATCTTTTTTTTTTTTCGGGTTGCGAGATCGTGTTTGAGTATTTGGATTTTTTTTCCAGTTTCTTTTTTTTTTTTTTAAATAAAGGGAGCTGTGTTGTGAGTGATTGTAGTTGTTATGATCAATGGGAGCGATTGCCATTACGTCAATTGCTATTTTGTTGAGAGTTAGTCAGGTGTTGCGAAATATTTGCTAACCGGAGTAGAACTTTCATGTCTTTTACGAGATATGATACCTTTAGTGTTTGGATAGAATTTTTTTTTGTGAGTGAGTTCCGTAGAGTATTGTGCTTAATAGTGAGTTGACTGTGATTATTCTGAGATACAAACTTGGAATTAGTTCACATTGAGAGTATTTGACTTTTGCATTAGTAGTTTTGTTTGGTTCAGTAACATGAAACCTTTTTGTTATTAGACCTTTTTCGAGTGTTTTTGGGAGACTCAGTAGTGACATGGGATAGAGTAGAGACCATGTTCGTTTTGGGAGATCAGTATCAAGGATCGGGAGTTGATTATAAGACAGGTTGTACTTTAGTTAGAGAGAAGTATGTGTGTGACAGTAGTATTTTCCAGTTGCGAGTTTGTGTCTGTGGGTGGTTGTGAGTTGTCATTAGTTCATGGACAGACTCCGACAGAATGTGACTTTAGACAGTTCCTGCGAGATTACCACATCGAGTCCACCAGCACCCTTACTGCCATCTTTTGCAAGGAATGTGCAGTTACAATGATGTGCCAGAACAACAAGTCGACATCATTCGTTCTCCGAGGATCCAAACTGTTTGATTCATCCTGCAGAATCCTGTCTACGGAATTTCTCGTACTTAGCCGTGCTGTATTCAACAGTTCCGAGAAGATAATTATGCGTCATACGCATAACGAGCATTTGGTAGTGGCAGTACCTACAACCAAGGTGCCAATGACGGTTCCACCGTTGGAAGACATTGACGATTCAGTGATGTTCCAGTATCAGGAATATATTATGCCGACAATTTTAATTGTCTTAATAGCTATTTTACTGATAATTCTTGTTGTGGGAGTAGTAAAGCTTATTCGTGTTTGTAAGATTACATGTAGAGGCTCTAAGAACACAACCCCAGTGACTTTGGAAGTGCGTCATGAGAGCAGTCCTTAAAGCTGCAGTGCAGTAGACATTGCTAATTGAGCATAGCTCTATCTGTTATGTTTTATACATATGCTTTTGTTTTAGTTTGCCGTTAAGGAGAGCGAGACGCTCTTATGTGGTGGCCGAGCTCTATTTCAGAAAATATGGCTGCTACAATTTTAAAGGACAACATATATGCATTTCATAGCTTCAATGCTTTAAGATGTGATGGAAGAATTTTTGGAGTCAGATGGAACTAGGTCGAGAGACTCGATGTAAAATCTTTGTGTTCAGCAAATAGTTTGATTCCTCAGCTATCTGCGTGAGAACCTCAGCAATATTGGCAGTCAGGTGATCTCCGAAGTGTTATGTATATTCGTGAGTACGTGCGTTAATTTGATCTAGATTATGCCAAAATCTGCCCTAAAAGTGAGTTTGATCGTTCATTAACGTGATAGAACTGCAGTTGTCTAGACGTAGCTTTGGAGAGGATCCAGGCTTTGAAATCGGCAGATAAGGTAGAGTTTGAAATCTCTGTTTTTATGGGAGGAAATTGAACTTGTGATTTTTACCATGATTTTCTGATCATTATGAACTTTTGAACTGGTGTGGGAGATTTGATATGAATATTCATACCTCTTTTATATTATTGTTTTGTCATGTTACGTTTGCCATATCTTGGCTATGCATTTTACACTTTCTGTTATTGTGTTTTGCATTTCATATATTTTTGGGAGTTTTCTATCATGTTTAATTCTTCCGACAGATGTCTGTGGACAGTGTGGACTGGTTCGAATAACATGTGGTAGACTGTTTTTTTGACATGACTTTAGTTATTGATTTGGGGAGTATGTGTGAGTTTGGATATTTTCAGGCTATTAGCCATAGTGAGACTTCTTTAATCAGAAGTGTTTTGGCAGTTCAGAGTTTAGTTATCTGACTCGATAATTCATTTATTATGCATTTTAATCTTTGCTTTGTTTTATTCATTTCTTGTTGGGTTATTTGAATAATAAACCTATTTTTTGTAGAAAACTATTGCGTTTCTTTAAATAGTCCATTTAATTGCTTTGGTGAGAATGAGTGAGATTCGGGTGGGTGAACTTCGGAAAGCGATGAGAGAGAGAGAGAGAGGAGAGAGGCAATACACGGTGAGAGGAGAGAGAGAGAGAGAGAGGAGAGAGAGGGGAGAAAAATGGATGTAAGTGTTATCGTGAGCGAACCGTCATACGCCTCTTTTTCCTGAAGAAAGATCGTAGAGCACGTTACGTACACTTTCAAAAAAGTGTTAATTCTGTCCTTGTTACTATATATATATATATATATATATATATATATATATATATATATATATATATATATATATATATATATATATATATATACATATACATATATATATATATAATATATATATATATATATATATATATATATATATATATATATATATATATTTATATATAATTCGTATCATTGCCAGACCAGCATCTGAAAGCTCCAATAATCAAATAATTATCTTGAACACTTAAGCTCATTTTGTTCATTGAACAGTACTTAGATTCTTTATAGGATATGAGCCATAATTTTTCTCTTTTATTGTTGTTTGTGACGAACAGAATATTACGCTAATATACTCGGACAAGATTTAACTTGGTATGCCTGAAATTTCCAGAGAGGGGGACTCTCTCTCTCTCTCTCTCTCTCTCTCTCTGTGTTGATCAGAGCAGTAAAATAGATACCTGGCAGTCAGTCGACGGTCGAGAACAGTGGCGTTAACCCAGAAAAAGTGGAAAACTTGAAAAGAAACTTCTAAAAACTTGAACACAAACTGGAAAAGTTCCACTACAAACGAGGTAACTCTATTAACGCTATCCACGCAAACGAGAAAACATGCACCTCGCTTGCCCAGAGATTAGTAATGAAGCTTCTCTCTGAGAAGAGAGAGAGAGAGAGAGAGAGAGAGAGAGAGAGAGAGAGAGAGAGAGAGAGAGTACACAAACCAAACACTAATATAGAAACAAGCGATAAATATTCAGATTTCATCAACAAACGGTACCTTTAATATTCCCCTGATAAATATTATCATTATTAATTTTATATCCCGAAAAAAGAACCGTCCATAATTATAACTTCATAAAAAACCGAGATAAAATCTGATAAAATCATTTCGGCAGCAGGACTGCGACATCATTCTCTCCCATAAAATAATAATAAAAAAACTTTATATAGAGAAAATGGATAATAAAAATCCCTCCATTATGATAAGAACCCCGTGGACGTCATAACCGTTTAGCTCAGTGTTACTGATAAAGACTGAGATTCAAAATTCAGTCGCCGGAAATTTAAATACGTAATTCGGCCGAATGGCAAATACATTATGAACCCCCCATGGGTAAGGGGGACGGGGGGGAGAGGGGTTGGAAGAGGGGAGGGGGAGATGGGACAGAGGGAGGGGGTTAGCGGTCATTGCGTTCTGCTGCTAGTTGGGGGGTGGGGAGGTCCTCATTTATGGAAATTTGAACATTTTAGGCTGTTCAGCTGATGTTTCCTGTAAATGGACCTGCAAGTGTGTGTGTGCGTGTGTGTGGGTGTGTGTGTAAGAGAGAGAGAGAGAGAGAGAGAGAGAGAGAGAGTTGAGGGATCAAGGTTTCACTTCTGACAGCCGCTGAACGAGAGCTGGGTCAATTTCCTCAGTAGAAATAGCCCGAATACGCATCTCAATGCGCGCACGCACACACGTAAAAACAAAATTACCATACGCACATCCCCTTATTACTAGAAGTACCAAACCTACAACTGCCACTACCTACGGCCTCGCTTCGAGATTTAGGCGAGTTTGCCCCCCCCCCCTACAACAAACTTGGCCATCTATAAGGTAAACTTAATTTTTATTGCCCTAATTTCGGGCGTGCCTCGTTCTGGCTCTCTTCAGGAAACAGGAATAGTTTTCTGAGGTTTAAGGTCATAATGCATTACGCGACCCAGAGTATGAGATTTAGGCAAAAATAGGAAAGAGAAAAGGAATTTGACCCAGTTTTAAGGTTTTTTCCCAATTTGAGTTTCTTGTTTAAGTTCGAAAACTAAATCATACATGGAGGTATATGGCTCATAAGGGGATTTTAAAATCAAACAACTGTCTATTTGATCATTCTCGCCTCGACTGAAAACAACTGCTCATGTTCTGTTGGTATAAACAAATGTTCATAACACTCTTCGGCTCTCTCTCTCTCTCTCTCTCTCTCTCTCTCTCTCTCAAAAAATACCGTAGATGTGCTTCGCGAAAGACTCTGCCCTTTCCAAGACTGCTCTATTATGTCAGACACGGAGAGAGAGAAAGAGAGAGAGAGAGAGAGAGAGAGAGAGGGGAGGGAACGGTTGACACATTTCACATATTGGCAATTGCTATTGATCAGACTAGTGTTCAGTATCATTTGAAGCATAGGAACTTTGTTTATTGTTTACTAACCTTTGTTTACAGATAATTGTTGCTTATCTGTTGTTGATTGAGGATAAGGCATTACTACCCCAAACCAGTTCTCCTTGTATTTCAATAATTTTATTGTTATCCTTTTTTATTAATTTATTAATATGTTTTCTTTTCCAATAACTGATCTCCTCTTTCTGTTATTCCTTTCTAATAACACCATATTCTTTGGAAGCTTCAATTTCAAGCCCCTGTGGATTGGTTGTGCCATATGAATAGGGTTCTTCAGCTTCTGAATAATAATAATAATAATAATAATAATGATAATAATAATAATAATAATATTAATAATAATAATAATAATAATTAGTAGTTTAAGATTCATTTACCGTTCCTCCGTTATTGGTCTCAGCACTGAAGTAATTCGTGTTTCTTTTTTTTTATCGACAGAAACCGAACCTCGCCTACTGACATCACCTTGTCTGGAAAAAATGAAATCTCAAGATTTATCTATAAAATTTGTCGTATCTTCTGTCTCGGAATCTTGTGCTACACTTTCCTTCTTCCTTCTTGTTTTTCTTTCTGGCCTCTCCTCCGCTCCAGGAAAATTGGCCACTTGTGTTTATTTTGTGAAGAATGTTCCGAAGAATGTTCTGACGAATGTTCCGAAGAAAGCGACGCATCACTTAAAATTCATAGGAGGAGCTGAAGGAGTTACGAAGGAAATGCGCTGAGAACATTTTGTGTTTGTCGCTAATGTTTTAGTCAGATATTTTTACTCTCTCTCTCTCTCTCTCTCTCTCTCTCTCTTCTCTCTCTCTCTCTCTCTATATATATATATATATATATATATATATTATATATATATATATATATATATATATATATATATATATATATATATATATATATATATATATATGAATGTCTTTTCCTGTAATACTACAGTGTAATATGAATATAAGAAGGCCCATAAAACACTATTTAAACGTTGAAACCATATATTTCGGGCACTAGCTTCTGTGCCCCTGTTCACTGGTAGAATATGGACAGGTGGTTTGGCGATGGATCTGGCGGTCGCGTTTCCTGGGTCATCTTCTTCATGAGGGATTTGAGGATTAAGGTGTCGATGTCATCCGATTTCCAATGTCCTCCTGACAGGTTCATATTGTTGGTTTGATTGATGATAGCAGATTCCAGTATCCTTCTTTTGTACGGACAGCTACTTTTGAAAACCAACTCCGCCCCACTCCAGTTAATGGCATGCCCTGTATTTCTGATATGTAGGAAAATTCCCGAACTCTCCGAACCGTAACGTACTGATCTTTTGTGCTCTGTTATTCTTTGCGAGAGCGATCTACCTGTCTCGCCTACGTAGATGTCCTGACAATTACTACACGGTATCTTGTAAACTCCGGCTTCTTCCCTTTTGTTATTTAAGTATACGTTAACGAGCGAACTCCCGATGGATTTGGGATAATGGAAAATGAAAGGATTGTTAGGCCTGAGTTGCTCGGAAGCCTTTTGGATGTTTTCATCGTACGGAAGCTTTATTTTGTTGTTGAAATCTATTTGTCTGTTGTGAGTGGGACCTTTATAGTATATTTTATTCGCTTTGTTAATAGCCCTCTCGATAATGTGTGGTGGATATAGCAGTTGCGTTAGGTGTTGGCGGATCGTGTTAAATTCTTTATCCAGGTACTCATTTGAACATATCCTAAGTCCTCTGAGGAATAAGTTGCACCCTACCATGATTTTTACGGAGACGTCGTGGTAGCTTAAGAAATGAATGTAGGAGACAGCGAAGGTGGGTTTTCTATATACTGTAAATGCATACCTGTTCTGTTTGCTTATGATCAGTACATCTAGGAACGGCAGTTTTCCGTCCTTTTCCCATTCTGTTTTAAATTTTATGGTCGGAACTAGCGAATTTAGCCTATTAAAAAATTCATTAAAGTCCCCCCAGCTATTGTCCCAGAAAGTAAAGATATCATCTACGTATCTAAGCCAGATCATATTATGGGGTTTGATAGACGACAAAAGTTCTGTTTCGAAATATTCCATGTACAAGTTTGCTAGAAGGAGTGATAGGGGACTTCCCATGCTACAGCCAAATTTTTGTTTGTAAAAATTACCATTGAAAGAAAACACGTTGATAGTTACACAGAGGTTGATAAGTTTTAAAGTTTTATCTATGCCAAGAGGAAAATGGTCTTCATATGGTTGTAACTTCCTCTCTAAGAAAGACAACACGTCGGCAATCGGGACTTTGGTAAATAATGACTCGACGTCTAGGCTGAGCAATTTGATGTTGTTTGAGGGGATGTTTAAACTATTAAATTTTTGTATGAAATCCTCTGCATGTTTGACGTGGGAGCAAAATAACAACAAAAATTCGCTCCCGAAAAGATTCCAAAATGCATTAGTTAATGTCGAGAAATTACGTTCTCTCCATTTTCTGAACCATTGTAGATGGAGTTAAGAAAAATTTATTGGTGTTCAGTTGTTTATTATACCAAATATCTGAATGTTTTCAGATTGTCATGTTGTATGTCTATATATTATTTATGTTTATGTATTTGTATATTCATGAGTGAAAGTTTTCATTTTCCTTTGTAAAGGAAATGCGATTACCTTGATACTCCCTCTTAGTATTTATAACTAGCAATTATCCCTTCTTGTCGTTGTTGGAATAGTTACGCATACGCCCACCAGTCTTACCTTTATGCTTTTTTGACAGGAAGCAGGGAGAGACGGTCGAGAGCTCCGGTGTGAAAGGGGGAGTATCCGTGTTCCTTTGGAGGTTGTCTTAAGTGTATATTAAGACCCAAAGGGATCTATCGGAAGAATTTGCGACCTTTTTATTGTGATAGTTTGTTATTGTGTTAATTTTACCGTAACTGTAATATGTGTAATTTGGATTAACCTTTAGTTTAACGTAAGTTGTTTATTGCTAGACAGCCGACGGTGATTCAGTTGTTGTGATTCAGTTGTTGTTTATTAGTAATTTAATTAATTTGATGTGTTAAATATTCGTTTCTTGTATTAAATTGTTAAATTTTACATAGTGATTGATTCCGAGACCCCTTTCCTTTTCCCCTGTGAATCAGTTAAGTAAGGCCAGTACCGAATTAGGTACGCATTATGCTTGGGTAGGAATTGCTCCCCAAGGTGATCTGCAACAGATCTATCAAGTCTCCCTAAACTAAGGGTGTTCGAGTTTTATAGTTCAGAGAGGGAGGAACAGGCCGATAAAACTCAATTGAGTGTAGTAGTCTGCATATCGAGTAATAATTTCCCACACCCTTAGATAGTGGTCCTTCGAACCGGATACCATTAGTTTAGTAGATAGTTAGTTCTCAACATTCTTGTTTTAGTCGCTCGTGAATCAATCGCTATAGTTTTTTTTTTCGCAAGTTCTTCCGATGGTGAAATGGTATTTGCATTTACCTGGTTTCATTATCATATTTATGACGGTGTTTTGTGCTTATGTTAAGTGGGTTTGATAACCTTAACCAGCAGTTACCAGTCCCCATGATTTGAGGTTCAGATAATCATTGTGTGTAACATGTTTTAGGATTTTGTTCCATTTGTGCCATTATCACTGTGTATTGTGGTGTATTTGTATTTCAGGATTCGGTATATCAATGTGTATTGTGGTGTTATATTTCAGGGTTAACATTGAATATTTAAGTGTTAACAATATTTTCCTGTCGTCAGTGATTTGGTTGTAGTTTTATTGTCATGGCTACAGAGACAGAAGCGCTAGGTGCAAATTTGCATGCTGATACACTCATTCAGACAGTGTATGATGATGCTGTCCATCATGTTATAGAGATAGGAAGTGAGATAGAGCAGTACTTGGCAGGCACAGGTGAACCTGCTCTTGAAATTCTTCAGAATTATAGTAGTGACCTGCAAGGTGCTTTGCAGAATCTGGAGAATACTTGGCTTCATTATCAGTCAGTGTTGACTAGAAATCCTGATTTATTGGGTCCCAAATTACGAGACTATAGAGCTGCTGGTCGCAATGCTAGGAAAATCAGAAATGATTTATCTGCTAAAATTAATGAGAAAACCCTGTCTAAGGTTAGTGATACAGGTATTTCTCCTAATAAGGGGAATGGTGCACTTCCCTTGCCAAGGTTACCACATATAAAGATACCAGATTTTGATGGTAAGTATCAGGAATGGCCAGCATTTTGGGATTTGTACAGTAGTGTCATTCATAACCGTACTGATATAACCAGTGTTTTGAAGTTCAGTATTTTAAGGTCCAGTCTCAAAGGTAATGCTTTTAGGGTTATAGAAGGTCTTAGTATTACTAATCAGAATTATGATGTGGCTATACAGATGCTGAAAGAGACCCATCTCGATAGTAGCCGTCTAACTCGTTCCTTGCTTAGAGAGTTTAGTAATTTACCCTCTCCCAGACATAATTATGAAGAATTGTTGAATTTTAGACTTGCTTATAGGAAGCTGATGTTGCAGGCAAGTAATAATGAAGTCAATGTAGAACAGTCTGAGTCTCTCCTTACAAATATTTTGCTCCAGAAGTTGTCGCCGGAGACATCAAAGTTACTTATCAGCAAATATCAAACATTTGATCTTTCACTCTCTCAGATTTCAGAAGGGTTGAAGTATGCACTAGATTTGTTTGAATACTGTAAAGAACTAAGTTCTCATGATTCGAAATCAGTTGGTCATAACCCTCTAAAAGTAGCTTCCATTGTGTCTCGGTCAGATTCAGGTAAGGTAGGAGATAGATATAAAATAATTTCTGCAGGTACCCAGCGGTCAAATTCGGTTAATATTCAACCAAAACATAAGCCCTGATTGTTCTGTAATGAAAACCATGCAGCCAAGTATTGTAGTAATTATCCTAGTGTGGAATCTCGTAGACAGAAGTTGAGAGAACTTAGTTTATGCTTTTTATGTTTACAGCCAGGTCATGTAGTTAGTAACTGCAAAACACAGGTGAAGTGTAGACACTGTGATGGACGTCATCATACTTTCCTTTGTTTCAAGCTGTGTAACAACAAAGTACTGAATCCTTCACAGTCCATGGACAGAGTTAATGTTCAAAGCCAGAAATCTGTCAAAGGTGATTCCGTACAGAGTGTTAGTTCAAGTTCTGTTACCACAAGTGATTTGGGTAATAATGGTTCTGTATCTGTACAGTCAAGTGCAGTATTACCTCGATATTGTTCGGAAGGTAAGTTAGTTTCAACTGCAATACCTACAGCAACTGTTCAAGTTTCAGGTGGTGGCACAAAATTGCAAACACGTACCTTTTTTGATACAGGTTCCCAGAGATCATTTATTTGTCCCTCACTTGTACAGAAGTTAAACCTTAAGACTTTGGATAGGATTACACTATCCCTTTCTCCATTTGGGTGTGACCCAGTGTCAGTTACTTGTGATCTGGTTAAGGTGGTGGTTCGCTTGGGTAAATCAAGAATTTCAGTTAAAGCATTGGTTCATAATAATGTTGACACTTGTATTTTCACTCCTGGTATAGCTAAGGTTGCCACATTCCTTCGTAGTAAAGGTGTTAAATTGGCCGATCGCTACCTTACTAGTGATAATGTTAATTGTATTCAGTTGATTATTGGTGTAGACTATTTTCACAAATTTATACATAATCAGTCTAGCACTATGGGTATTTGTACTTTCAGTACAGCTGGTGGTGCCCTCATTTATGGTCCCATGCCTCAGTGGTCTTATGATCAGTCAATGAATATTGTAGCCACCCAGCATGTAATATGTGCACGTGTTGGTGTAATGGACCTCTGTAGTGAGTGTTGTAGCATTTCCAATCTTTGGGAATTGGATGCCATAGGAATAAAGGAGTTTGACCTCTCACCAGAAGAGAGAAGAATGGTTGAACAGTTTGAGCATTCTATTCATAAGGTTAATAACCAGTATGTGGTAAGTTTGCCATTTAAGTCAAGTTGCAGACCACCTACAAATTATCGTATAGCACTTGGACAATTGAAGTCATTGATGGGGAAATTCATTAGTGATCCCTTACTTTGGCACCATTATAGTAGTATTTTGTCTGAGTATTTGAATTTAGGATTTATTGAAAGTGTTCCACCGTCGGAACCAATCAAAGGTCACTACTTGCCTTATCATCATGTAAAGAAGGACTCGAGTACAACCCCAATACGTATTGTATTTAATGCCTCTTTTAAAAGGTCTGGCACTTATTCTCTAAATGAATGTTTACTTACAGGGCCATCTTTGACCACTAAGTTGTTTGAATCACTTCTTGCATTTAGAACCAATCCTTGGGCAGTTATTTCAGACATAAGCAAAGCATTCCTCAGGATTGGGATTGATGAATCATCCCGAGATTGGTGTAGATTCGTTTGGATGACAGACACCACAGACCCCTCAATTATTGTACCATACAGATTTAAGGTTGTATGTTTTGGTGCTACTTGTTCACCTTTCCTCTTGCAAAGTACCTTAAATTATCACTTTAATAACCATTCACACCCATTGGCAAAATCTCTGATGTCTTGCTTTTATGTAGATAATTTTCTGTGTACTTATGAGAATGTTGAACAAATGTTAGCTGACTACCCTGTTATTAATCATATATTAGAGCAGGCAGGTATGCCACTACAGGAATGGGTGTCAAACAGTGCACAATTTAATGAATATATTTGTGCAGAGAAATTGGTAAATGACAAAAATGGTGTAACTTCAGTGTTAGGAATTAACTGGAACATTTTTTCAGATGTATTAAATGTGAAACCCTGTAGTGTGAATGACTCATCAGTCACCAAACGGTCTATTTTGTCATGCGTAGCAAGTGTCTTTGACCCATTTGGTTTAGTTTCCCCTGTAGTAATTTTAGGGAAAATATTAATTTCAGATTTGTGGAAATTAAATTTGAAGTGGGATGAACCAGTCAGCCCAGAGATTATTGAGAGATTTAATAGAGTTAAAAAGCAATTGCTTACAGTTTCTACCATAGAATTTCCCAGATTTGCTGTTTCCCCAGGAAAATGTCAGCTGCATATATTTTGCGACTCCTCTCAAAAGGCCTTTGGTGCAGTTGCATACTCAGTTGATTTGAGTTCCCAGACCAGTAATTTGCTAGTTAGTAAAGCTAGAGTTTGTCCCCAAAAGAAGCTAACCATGCCAAAGTTGGAGCTGACATCGGTAAATATTGGTTGTAAACTGGCAAACACTTTGATGAAAATATCACACCTCAAATTTCAATCTTGTTTTATTTGGAGTGACAGTGAAGTCACTATAGCACGAATCAGGAGTGATAAGTGTCAAGACCCTTATGTAAGAAATAGGGTTAAAGAAATTAGAGACTCAGCATTTCCCATTATGTATGTTAGCTCTAGGGAGAACCCAGCTGACCTTTTGTCCAGAGGTTGTGATATTAAAGTATTGTTGGCTTCTTCTTTGTGGAAGTATGGACCAGATTGGTTGATTAGCGGAGATTATCCTCCTCAAAAGGAGTATTTAGTTGATATGTCATTGAACGTGAGTGTTAATGAGATCATTGCTGAACCAGTAAATGTTATGCCTCCCCCCATAATTATTAAATTTGATTGTTACTCTAACTTAAAGTAAAGCGAGTAATGCTTTTAGTATTGAAATTTATCAGTATAATAACTGGTTACCAATTTCCACTTGACCCACTGCTTTACTTAATAAGGTTGGCACAGCAGCAACATTATCCTGGTTTAGTAGCATATCTTTTTAACCGTAATCTAAAGGTTTCAGCTGACATTAAGAATTTTGCTTTTCAGTTAAATCTATCTGTGGATTAACAGAACTTAGTGCGCACCAAAGGACGTATCCAGTATGCTAACTTGAAGGAAACTGCAAAGTCACCTTATTTACTCCCACCTCAAAGCCACTTGACTACTCTTATAATAAGATATTTTCATGTACTCAATCATCATTGTGGAGTTTCAGTATTGTTAGTTCTTCTGAGAGAGCAATTTTGGATACCAAAATGTAGACAGGTAGTCAAATCTATTATCAACAAATGTGTGTTTTGTAAGAAGGTTGCTGGTAAGGTTATGGCTAATCCTGGTCCTCCGCCCTTACCAGCAGAGAGAGTCACTTTAACCAGGCCATTTTCTTGTGTTGGTATAGATTATACAGGAGCTATTTGTTATGCTGAACCTGATTCTGATATTCAGGGGAAAGCTTATGTGTGTTTATTTACTTGTGCTTCAGTACGTGCAGTACATTTGGAGTTGGTATCATCAGTTTCTGCATCAGACTTTTTGCTAGCCTTTCGCAGGTTTTGTGCATTATATTCAGTGCCCGATGTTATCATTACAGATAATGCCAGAAACTTTGTAGGTTTTCAGCACTTCTGGAAAGAAATAAGTGACGAGCCTGAGGTTATGGAGCATATGCAGAATTTATCTGTTAAATGGAAGTTTTCTGTACCAAGGGCTCCATGGAAAAATGGGTTTTTTGAACGTTTAATAGGTGTCACAAAAGGATGTTTAGCTAAAGCCCTTTATAGAAAAGTTGTATCCTTTGAAGAATTGAGAACCCTTACGTCAGAATTTTCTGCTATTATTAATAATCGTCCACTTACATACCTTTCAGAGGACAGTATGGAATGTTTGACTCCTGCACATCTTATATTTGGGCGAAGTGTGTGTTTGTCACCACCTCTGAATATCCTGGCTAGTGATGAGATCCCTTATGCTGAAAACTTGGATCTAAGGAATCAGATAACTAGGCTGTCTAGCGTGCTGTGTAAGTTTGAGAAGTTGTGGAATAGTGATTACCTCACCGCTTTAAGGGAAAGACACTATAGCAGTGTTAACAATTGTGAATGCCCCTTTAAAGAGGGTGATATTGTCCTTGTTGATTTGGGAACTTCTTCCCGTAAATGGTGGCCATTAGGTCGCATACAAAAGCTCATACCTAGTACAGATGGTGTTGTACGGTCCTTACTCATAAAGGTAGGTGACAAATTATACCATAGGAGTCTAAATAAAGTAGTACTTCTTGAGGTTGGTACGTCAGAGGTTACTCCTCAGTTTGATGAAAATGCAGGTTTGCTCCCTGCACCACATCCCGTAGTACCTCCATCACCGGAGTCCCTACCTCAACATCGTCCTATGAGACGTGCAGCATTAAAGTGTGATGCCAAGCGAAAGGAGCTGATTGATGAGGATTTATTATGAATATGATCTGTTGTAATGGATATGTGTTTCAGGTACATAAATTAATTTTTTGTGCCTTGATTTACTGTACAGTATTTGTTGGCTATTTTTGTGGGGGGAGAATGTCGAGAAATTACGTTCTCTCCATTTTCTGAACCATTGTAGATGGAGTTAAGAAAAATTTATTGGTGTTCAGTTGTTTATTATACCAAATATCTGAATGTTTTCAGATTGTCATGTTGTATGTCTATATATTATTTATGTTTATGTATTTGTATATTCATGAGTGAAAGTTTTCATTTTCCTTTGTAAAGGAAATGCGATTACCTTGATACTCCCTCTTAGTATTTATAACTAGCAATTATCCCTTCTTGTCGTTGTTGGAATAGTTACGCATACGCCCACCAGTCTTACCTTTATGCTTTTTTGACAGGAAGCAGGGAGAGACGGTCGAGAGCTCCGGTGTGAAAGGGGGAGTATCCGTGTTCCTTTGGAGGTTGTCTTAAGTGTATATTAAGACCCAAAGGGATCTATCGGAAGAATTTGCGACCTTTTTATTGTGATAGTTTGTTATTGTGTTAATTTTACCGTAACTGTAATATGTGTAATTTGGATTAACCTTTAGTTTAACGTAAGTTGTTTATTGCTAGACAGCCGACGGTGATTCAGTTGTTGTGATTCAGTTGTTGTTTATTAGTAATTTAATTAATTTGATGTGTTAAATATTCGTTTCTTGTATTAAATTGTTAAATTTTACATAGTGATTGATTCCGAGACCCCTTTCCTTTTCCCCTGTGAATCAGTTAAGTAAGGCCAGTACCGAATTAGGTACGCATTATGCTTGGGTAGGAATTGCTCCCCAAGGTGATCTGCAACAGATCTATCAAGTCTCCCTAAACTAAGGGTGTTCGAGTTTTATAGTTCAGAGAGGGAGGAACAGGCCGATAAAACTCAATTGAGTGTAGTAGTCTGCATATCGAGTAATAATTTCCCACACCCTTAGATAGTTAATTTAAGGAAAAGGGGGGATATCATCATCACAAAATCTGACAAAGACGGGAAAATAGTTCTGTTAGACAAGGAGACATACATCAATAAAGTTCAAGAACTTCTAAACGATGCGGAGACCTATGACAAATTAACGAAAGATCCCACAACAAATATTGCTGCTCAATTTAACAAATCAGTCAGAACCATAGGGGGCAATAAAAAAGACATAGAATTACTAGAGACATTCAAGGTAATCAACCCCTCTCTCCCCTATTTTTACGGCCTCCCGAAAACACATAAAGATGGGATTCCCTTACGCCCCATAATATCTAGCAGGGGCTCTTTCATGTACAAATTATCAAAATGGCTCGCAGACTTATCACCCTTTCTAGGAACCTTCTCATCCTCCCACGTCAAACATGCAGAGGATTTCATACAAAAATTTAATAGTTTAAACATCCCCTCAAGCAACATCAAATTGCTCAGCCTAGACGTCGAGTCATTATTTACCAAAGTCCCGATTGCCGACGTGTTGTCTTTCTTAGAGAGGAAGTTACAAGTTTTGGTGTACCCCAGGGGTCGATTTTGGGCCCATTGCTGTTTTTGATCTATATCAATGATCTACCACAACATGTACGGGATGGACTTCTTGTTATTTATGCTGACGATACACAGATTTTGCTGACTGAGGACTTGAAAATGCTCGATGATTTGATAAAGAGAGCCGAAAATATATTGACTATTGCAAAATATTATTTTAATAGTAACGGCCTATTACTTAACGAAGGCAAGACCCAGGTCATTTTCTTTGGATCAAGACAGTATATCTCTCGCATCCCGAAGAACACGAACATAAAATTCAGTAATGTGACACTTGTTCCGTCACACACAGTTAAAAACCTGGGAGTTTTCATGGATTGTAGCATGACTTTTAATGCACATATTGACGAACTACGCAAAAAGGTAACTGGCATCCTGTTATATCTTAACAGAGTGAGTGATAGATTTGAGCCAGACTGTCGAGTCATGGTGGTACAGTCGTTGGTACTGAGTGTCCTGAACTACTGTTTGCGGGTCTGGGGTTCGACCAATAAAACCCGGTTGGAAAGGGTCAAGAAAATACAAAATTTTGCCGCAAAGGTCGCCGTTGGAGGTGCCCGAAAACATGACCATGTTACTCCAATATTTGAAAAACTGAATTGGCTGCGAATGGAGCAGTACTTTTACGATATATGCCTCTTGATTTACAAAATCAGAAATAAACTTCTGCCAGAATGGCTCTTTTCCTTGCCAACGGGAGGCCAGAATCGTACTGAGAACATTAACACGAGGCACCAGGATCACTTATCTGTTCCGAGAACCTTCACGATATGGGAGCGAGACGTCTAGATGTGTGTGGTCCCGTGTTCTGGAACCGTCTGCCTGCTGATATCAAGCAGCGCGAAACCATAAATTATCTTCTTTTAAATCTCATTTGATTGCACAATTACTCCAAAAATGAGAAACTCTTCATTTTTAACCTTAGGTTCTCATCACTGTCATAAGTTTTAGGAGCTTTAGAAGTATTCTCTTCTATACCGAATAAAAGTTGTGAAATTTTATCTTTGGTTGTAAACTCTGTTTACTTTATCTTTTATGAGAATTAGCTAATTTATTATTTTACTGATTTGAAAGTTTTCACTTGATTGTTTTTAAGGATCGTATTCATTTTATGCCTATATTATTGTATGTTGTTTATCTTACTGCATTTCTGTTGCATAGAGTCGAAAATTTTTTATTGCATTTCCGTTTTTATTGATATCAGTGATATTGTATTGCAATATGTCACCTGTATACTAGTTGCAGGTCCTGTGATAATGAATACTGTTTATTATGTAAAACTCTTTATAAAACTATGAATAGACCTGTGTTACTCAAGAAAGAGTAAAATTAAGTAATATCCATTTTTAATGGAATAAAGAATTTGACTTTGACTTTGACTCTCTCTCTCTCTCTCTCTGTGTGTAATTTTCTGCACGTGAACAATACATATCTAATAATAAATTCATTGCCTTCTTATCAAGTTTCGATTTACGGGAGAAAAAAAAAACAATTTAGGCAGTGAATGAATGACAAAAAATTAATAAAAGTTTATGTGAGAATGAAGATTTATTGAGACGTAATCAAATGTGACACTTTTAATGCTCCCAGCTCTCTCTCTCTCTCTCTCTCTCTCTCTCTCTCTCTCTCTCTCTCTCTCTCTCTCATAAACGTACACACGCGCACACACACACGGACCCAATTAGACATCCACACGCGCATACGAGTACACACTTTTTGATATAGACCCAGATCTCTCTCTCTCTCTCTCTCTCTCTCTCTCTCTCTCTCTCTCTCTCTCTCACACACACACACGCACACACACACAGACCCCAATTAGACATGCACACATGCGTACGAGTACACGCACTTTTTGAGATAGACACAGCTCTCTCTCTCTCTCTCTCTCTCTCTCTCTCTCTCTCTCTCTCTCTCTCTCTCTCTCTCTCTCTCTTACACACACACAAGCACACACACCGACTCCAATTAGACATGTACACGCGCATACGAATACACACACTTTTTGATATAGACACAGATCTCTCTCTCTCTCTCTCTCTCTCTCTCTCTCTCTCTCTCTCCACAGACCCCAATTAGATATGCATACGCGCATCGACTACACACTTTTTGATATAGACACATCTCTCTCTCTCTCTCTCTCTCTCTCTCTCTCTCTCTCTCTCTCTCTCTCTCTCTTACACAAACACACACAAACACATACACGGACCCCAATTAGACATGCACACGCGCATACGAGTACACACTCTTTGATACAGACGCAGATCTCTCTCTCTCTCTCTCTCTCTCTCTCTCTCTCTCTCTCTCTCTCTCTCTCTCTCTCTCTCTCTTACAAAACACAAGCACAGAAACAGACTCCAATTAGACGTGCACACGCGCATACGAGTACACGCTTTTTGATATAGACACCTCTCTCTCTCTCTCTCTCTCTCTCTCTCTCTCTCTCTCTCTCTGTGCCGAGAGCAACATCTTTCCGCCAGGTGATTCACTTTGTAAGATAGAGCAGGTGGGAAAAATCAAAATTAATTAACCCTGAGGCCGAAACAGACTTACCCATTTTCTCGGGAACATGATTTCTTAACTGACGACGTTCGCCTTTTGTCCTCGTTCTCTTCTCTCACGTCCTCTTATCTTTATTTATTTATTTTTTTTACAGGATGTTCCATTTTCTGTTCTGATTCCCTTTGATTTCCATGAGCTTCATTATTTTCTTTGCTGCGGCATTTTTAATCTTTATATACAGAGTCAGTTCTTTCCCGTCATTCTTATTCTCCTTTTTGTCCTTCCCCTTCTCGTTCTTGTTCAATCTTGGGGAGAAGTTGAGTGATGAGCTCTGTCCCTCCTTCTGCTCACTTAGGCTGTATTTCTACTTGTTGTATGTTAACGACCTATGTTTAAAGAGCAAGGGCTTGGCCACTATGGAATGGGTTGCTAGCCAGATGGCAGCACCTCCGACCAGGAACTGGGTTTCTATTCTACTGTTAACATCTCACTTTCAGTGAGCATTGGCTTTGTTACTGGAAGGAGCTGTGGCTAGATGGCAGCACCTCCGACCAGGAACTGGGTTTCTATTCTACTGTTAACATCTCACGTTCAGTGAGCATTGCCATTGTTACTAGAAGGAGCTGTGGCTAGATGGCAGCACCTCTGACCAGGTCCTTGGTTTCTATTCTACTGTTAACATCTCACTTTCAGTGAGCACTGGCTTGGTTAAAGGAAGGAGCTGTGGCCAGATGGCAGCACCTCTGACCAGGTCCTGGGTTTCTATTCTACTGTTAACATCTCACTTTCAGTGAGCACTGGCTTGGTTAAAGGAAGGAGCTGTGGCCAGATGGCAGCACCTCTACCAAGATCCTGGTCTAGCTTCTCTCAGAAACATCATCCAGGCCTTCCTGAGTTCTGCTGGTTCAGGGAATAAATGTCTGTCTTCTATCACTACAAAATGGAATAAAACAAAGTCTGTGGAGGGGGCTTATGCCATTTTGTTTCTGGAATCACTGTGATCGGGCTGACGTGCTGCCATCTAGCCACAACCCGGCCAGTAGCCAAGTCCATTCACGTCGGTAGATAATTCAGGAAATAGTTTGGTATCATCGTTACCAATACGCATCAGTAATATTATAAAAAAAGTCAGTTTTCAGAATTTTGTGGTAACATCTCATTATGGTTTTGCCGAGATTATCCAAACGTTTAATAGAAGTCTTCCCAATAGATGACCTTGAGAGGATTCTAACATTCCGGAATTGTTAGTTCAACCGATGACCTTGAGAGGATTCTAACTTTCCAGAGAAGTTAGTTCAACAGATGACCTTCAGATGATTCTAACTTTCCAGGGAAGTTAGTTCAACAAATGACCTTCAGATGATTCTAACTTTCCAGGGAAGTTAGTTCAACAAATGACCTTCCGAGATGATTCAAACGTTTCAGAGAAGTCCGTCCATTAGAAGACCTTCTTCCATTATCAACTTTTCGGTGAAAAGTTAATGGTTAATGGTGGTTAATAATGGTTCTTACCCTCCTGACACGTCAGCTCAATAACCAACCTCAAAACGATTCTAAATTTGTTAATAAATCAGCCCTATAACTGCCAGGAGAAGTCTGCTTACAAGATGTCCTTCTCAAGATGATTAGCTCTCTCAGTCGAAGTTTAAGTTGCTTCCATGACAACACACCAAAAATAAAGGTTAATTGATCTCGAGATGATCATTTAATAAATATATCTGTCAATTTTCATCCAGCTTTCTTCTCTGTCAAGTTCATCTAACTTTTTCTCTCAAGTTGAGACACGGGTAAAAATGTGACCTCCTCCCAAAATCGTTAATGGAGGAAAGAAGTGTAAAGGTAAAGACCCTCTCTCTCTCTCTCTCTCTCTCTCTCTCTCTCTCTCTCTCTCTCTCTCTCTCTCTCTCTCTCTTTTCAGAGGCAATGAGAATCAAATTATGCCGTCTATGCTGTTGTTTTGTCGCGTCATCTCCTTCCAATGCAGATGTCACGGGAAAACCATCCTTGGGGCACTATTGCATTAGATCGCCAATCGCTGGGTCGCCGGCCATTACACAGCTGAGCACCTGCCCCATCTCATCGCCAAGGCCAGGGCGACTTTTGAGACGAGACAAAGTCGATAGAAGATGAGGTTAGGATGCAAGCAAGCTGAAAGAAATGCAAATCGGATAGAAAAAAACTCGTAATAATCCCCGCTTGCATGTGACCAGCGCCTCTCTTAAGTCGAGGTCTCGATTGCTTTGTTGCGGCAGCTGAACATTAGTGACATTCGAAGATGGTAAACGATTTCGGGGAGTTTTTTTTTTTTTTTGGAATTTGGCATTTCATGAAGATTTGCACACCCCCCCTTTTTTTTGTAACGTGATATCTTCCACTGATTTTAGTGACTATTGCATAGCCGCTCGGCGTCCATCTGCGCTAGTTACCAGCTATGAAGTCAAAGCTCTCTTCCCTGAAATAATGAACATTCCCAAAAATAATTTGTCTAACCAATGTCCAGTGATGCATTGGAAAATATATCCTTAACTAAAGCAACATAAACTGCAAATAATAGTAAATTGTAATTCCTTGGGGTAATTTTAAGGCAAATATACTTTATATCGGCACGGCCTTGACTGTATGTTGGAAGTCCACGAAGAGAGGCCCTTCCGTTGTATTAGAATGGAAATTCAACCTTCTTCCATCCCAGAATTCCAGGGAGTAAAAAAAAAAAAAAAAAAAAAAAAATCGCGATCTGAACCCCGTTTTCTATGTCCTCCTCCGTTTTCTTTGCTAATGGCAGCCGCGACATCGCCAACCCGAGTTCCCCCTTTGTCGTCGTTGGGCTCAAGTGGGGGAAACAAGGGAAGATTCTATATGTCGCTAGCATGCAAATAGACGTCATTGTGGGTGCGCAAGCGACCTCTCATGATTGCATTGCTACGAAGAGGACATTCCGCAGTCCACAATGCCTCCCTGTCCACAACGAGAGGCTAAGCTTTCAACTTGTGCGGCCGGATGGAGGAGGAGGTATGGAGCGGAAGGGGGAGGAG
>JANJGK010000011.1:10017183-10019683 GCA_039081455.1 Macrobrachium rosenbergii | reverse complement strand
ATTCTGATAACGTACGTGTTAGTGTTCTTTGGGAATGTCGCGTGCAAAATAATTATCCCAGTTCTGAAAATTTTCATAATTTTCAAGCTCGGCCATAATTAATCAACTTGTGTTCAACAATATCTTCTGAAGGTTTTCTATCTTATTTACAAGTTACCTATATTCTCCTTGCTATTAAATGGCGACCGCAAAATAATTATTCATCATCTCAATTTTTCCTGAATTTAACGACTATAAATATTTTACCAATTTTTGTTCAATATGATTTTGCTAAGAGGTATTTTTTTTATTTTTACATTCTTTTTTTTTTAAGTGTTATAGTTTTTAACCTGTAATGAGCAATTATAGGAACCGATAAAAATATTTAATCATCATTCATATTTTGCACTTTTTTTTGGTTTAATGGTTAATTTCTTTCTTATTTACAGGGGCAGTTCATTTTCAACGTTACTACAGATAAAAATGAACAATCATACGCACTGAAACGACAACAACAACAACAACAAAAATAATAATAAAGAATAACCGTCTTGTAAAATTTCCGCGAGCGAAACAATTAATTATTCCTGATCTGAACTTTCCGTAATTTTCCGCAATTTTCCGTAATTTCCTTGACGTGCGAATTGAAGTCCTCAAGGTGTTTTCCCCTTCCGAAACAAAGCAGATTCGTTAGTGTTTACGCCGGCGATTTCCATTCCCAAAACGCGACGTTTATTTCTCCCGACACAAACAGAAAAAATTTTGAAACAAAAAATTTTGAACAAGAGAAAAATGCGCCGAAGTTTCTTCGGCGCAATCGAGTTTTCTTTACCACGTATAATGCTGCATGAGCAGCGGCCCATGCAACTTTAACCACGTCCCGGTTGTGGCCTGTTCTATAGCGTTGCCAGACGCACGCTCATGGCTAACTTTAACTTTAAATAAAATAAAAACTACTGAGGCTAGATGGCTGCAATTGGGTATGTTTGATGATTGGCGGGTGATTATCCCAATACCAATTTGCAGCCCTCTAGCCTCAGTAGTTTTTAAGATCTGAGGGCGGACAGAAAAAGTGCGGACGGACAGACGAAGCAATCTCAATAGTTTTTTTTTTTACAGAAAGCTAAAAAGGGGTCTGGGCGAAATGACATGAACAAATAAGGCAGTAGTAGGAACAATCCCCCCTCCCCCAACACCGGCCCCCCCCCCCGCCCCCACCCACAAGATTCTTGGTGCTTCTGGTGGGAAGCGGAGGGTCCCCGAGAGCAAGCCGTAATGGCCAGCAATTAGTTCTTTATTATGTAAAACGCCTCGAGAGAGAGGCGGCAGAATGCCCAAATCAGGCGTGGGTCGAAATGAGAGAGGGGGGAGGGGGTTGGGGCTGAGGAGGGGAGAGTGAGGAAGGGGAAGGGGGGCGGGGGGTAGAAGCAATAAAAACAAAAGAAACACAGGGGTTTGTCGGTTGATGGCGTGGCCCCGGATTCCTAACCAAAATACGATGCAGTAAAACTTCTGATTTCCCCGCTTACATTGATTTTCATTATCCGATTATTCTTTCATTCGTTTATTTTCATTTCCCCCCCTTTTTTTTTTTTTTTTACTTTTTTGAGAAGTCCGGTCCTACCTAGTGTTTCCTGATGCGAGACACTTTGTTGAAACGATAAAGGGTTTGTGGGAGTGTATACTGTATGTGACAAAGTAAAACAAAATATTATCCATTACTCTAATTCATAGAATTCGCGTTCCGGTCGCGGAGGTATTGATTAGCCATTACAAAATCGTGCGAATTTTAATTTTACAACATAACAAATTGTAAAAAAAAAAATGGAATCATTACATTCCCGCAAATATTAATGTTTTTTTTTTTTAATATCGCTCGGACCCTTGAACACAGTTAAATAACGATTTTTTTTGTAATAAAAACGCCATTTTATAAAAAAAAAAATGCAAAAATAAACAAATATATAAAAAAGGAAGATAGGAATTAGAAAGATAACATTAGTAGATATTGGCGGTACTGTCTAACTTTCTAATAAAAAGAGGTAACGTTAATAAGCAATGGAGTACTCTATCCACCCACCCACCAATCATTCCAATCCCCACCCACTCCACCCCCACCCCAGATAAGAATGTACACGGGAAAAGAAAAAAGAAAAATAATTGAAAAGTCTTTGGGTGCCATTTTAGAAACAATGAAATCTAAAGATCCTTCGAATTAATCCATTCCCACCCACCTCCCCAATGAAAAAGTAAATAAGAAAATCAGGCGTAAAAAAAATATTTTTTTCTGGACCTTAAACTCCATAAGGAAATGGAGTATTTCTACTCCAAACACCAAAAATTTACAAAGAAAACTACAGCATAAAAAAATAAATAAATGCTTACCTTAATATGCAATGGAGTTTCTGTTCCAAACCACAAAAAAACTTACCTTGAACCTGCCACATGAAAAAGAGAAGAAAGAAAAAATAATTAATTATTTATTCATATGAGCAGTCCCAATAAACCTCTAAATAAACAA
>JANJGK010000011.1:9994683-10012183 GCA_039081455.1 Macrobrachium rosenbergii | reverse complement strand
GCTAGAGGGCTGCAATTTGGAATGTTTGATGATTGGAGGTTGGATGATCAGCATACCAATTTGCAGCCCTCTAGCCTCAGTAGCTTTTAAGATCTGAGGGCGGAAGAACAGACAAAAACACATCTCAGTAGTTTTCTTTTACAGAAAACTAAAAGGTAGCAGAAGGTGCACAATAGGTCAGAATGTACAAAGGAATGCTGTACCACCTCAACTCTTTGGAAGTGAATGAAAAGGAAAGAAAGTGAAAAAGTAAAGAAAGTTAGAAGCTAAACTGATGAAACGTTCAGTGGGCATCAAGCTCCCTAAACATCATTTTTCAGGCGAACGCTGGAAAGGAGGAGGATTACGAAACCTGATCTTAAAAGGCCACGACTTCAATAGATCTCTTACAGGATGGGACGAGTTACAAAAGGCTTCCAGTGATTTCTCTTGGGCAATTCTTCTTCGATAATGACAGACATGAAGAAAAATATAAGAGGAATCATTAGGAAGGGAAAGCGAAGAGACGCAGATTATAAAAAAAAATTACGGATGGAGAAATGAGTGAAAAGTTATGGAGCGTCTTCTTCTTCTTCTTCGTCTTCTTCTTCTTCTTCTTCTTCTTCTTCTTCTTCTTCTTCTTCACTTTGATGAAAGGAAATCTTCTCGTCCACAGGCAAAGATCACTTGATGGCTGATCGTTCCAGTTAACCTGTCCAGTACATTTTTGTTCGAGGGCCAGTTAGCAACGACAGCTGAATTAGTCGTCCATGTATGTATGTATATATATATATATATATATATATATATATATATATATATATATATATATATATATATATATATATATATATATATATATACATATACAGTATATATATGTGTGTATATATTATGTATGTATGTATGTATGTATATCTTGTTCCATTTTATAATATGTCATTATTAATACTAGCAACATTCATATCGTATCTTTTATACGGCTGTGGTCGACCTCACCCACGATACCTCAGGCAAGCTGAGTTTTGAATAAAAAATCAACGGAACGAGAAACGAGGCAAAAGAATATATATATATATATATATATATATATATATATATATATATATATATATATATATATATATATATATATATATATATATATATATATATATATATATATATAAATGACGAATGGTAGCCTTCGTAAGTAGTACTAATGGATGGAACGAAACGGATTTTGATAAAGCCACATTTTAAAACCACCAAGTTAATCGAAGCGTTATCAAGAAGAAAGAACGTGTTAACTGACGGGTGCTGCGTGAACGAGACTGGTAACGTGCCCTGATCTCTTCATTCAGTACTTGGGAGATGGATGACGCAACCATTCGTGCGTTACCTGACATTGTTTATGCCGATAAGTACCTCGGATGGTTTGTCTTGCATTTTACCAAACCAAGAATATGAAGAACCATGGTCAGTATGAAATCATTATAACCAAGAACAGAAAGAATCCTGGTGAAAACCAAGTCGGTATAACGAGGAATTGAGACTCCACAATTAAGAAACCAGTATAACCAAGAACAGAAAGATTCGTGTTCAATACGAAGTCAGTATAACCAAGAATAGATTCAGGTCCATGCGAAATCAGTATAACCAAGAACAGAGAGAATCGTGTTCAGTCATTATAACCACGAAGAGATTCAGGTCAATGCGGAATCAGTATAACCAAGAACAGAAAGAATCGCGTTCAGTACTAAATCAATATAACCAAGAGTAGAGACTATGTCGATATGAAATCTGTATTACCTAGAATAGTAAGAATCGTTGACTAAGAATAGACACTATGGTTAATATGAAAGTCAGTATAACCAAGAACAGAAAGATTCGTTTCAATACGAAGTCAGTGTAACCAAGAATAGATTCAGGTCAATGCGAAATCAGTGTAACCAAGAACAGAAAGAATCTTGTTCATTCACTATAGCCAAGAATAGAGAATATGTCAACATGAAATCAGTATAACCTAAAACAGAAAGAATCCTCGACCAAGAATAGACACTATGCTTAATATAAAAGTCAGTATAACCAAGAATAGAAAGAATCGTGTTCAATACGAAGTCAATATAACCAAGAATAGAGACTCAGGTCAATACGAAATCAATATAACCAAGAATAGAAAGAATCGTGTTCAATAGGAAGTCAGTAAAACCAACAATAGACTCATGTCAGTACGAAATCAGTACAACCAAGAACAGAAGGAATCGTGTTCTGTTCGAAGTCAGTATAACCAAGAATAGAGACTCATTTCAATATTAAATCAGTATTACAAGCACTGGCTGATAAAGTTCGCATATAACTCAAATATTCGAGATGGAGATAAAACAAAAATCTATCTAGACTCCCAAAATGTCCAAAAAAAAAAGTAAAAAATGCCAACCGAGTTTTCTGTACAGCATATAATGCTGCATGAAACTCTCGGCCGCGGTCCATGAAACTTTCAGCCACGCCCCGGTAGTGGCCTGTGTTGTTGGCACCTATAACAGTGCCAGATGCACGATTATGGCTAACTTTAACCTTAAATAAAATAAAAAACTATACAGGCTAGAGGGCTGCAATTTGATATGTTTGATGATTGGAGGGTGGATTATCCCAATACCAATTTGCAGCCCTCTAGCCTCAGTAGTTTTTAAGATCTGAGGGCGGAAAGAAAAAGTGCGGACGGACAGCCAAATAGCCATCTCGATAGTCTTCTTTTACAGAAAGCTAAAATTGAAGACTTTCGTCTATCTTTGACAGTTTACAAATTTGAATCCTGGTGATATGAATATGAATGAGACACGTCTTACCAAGCAGAGGAGGCAATCAGAAGAAAGATAAATACTAAGTGCTCATTAGAGAACTTAAGAGTGAGATTAGGCAACCTTCAGAAGACCACTTAAATAGTTCCTGTGTGAATCCGTCAACAAAACCTCTCGACAGAGAATAAAAAAAACCATTGGTAACAATCCAAGATGGTTTTGACAACTGTTTGCAGATAAGTGAGAGAGAGAGAGAGAGAGAGAGAGAGAGAGAGAGAGAGAGAGAGAGAGAGAGAGAGAGAGAGAGAGAGAGATTGTTCACAAAAAACTTCGTTAGAGGCAGAGGTGATTTGATAAAGCTATTTGAAGAGGACAAAGCAAATGAGAGTTGGGACAGCCTACAGAATGATATCTAAAATGAAATTTACGGGTGGAAGATCATCAACAATAACAGATATAAATGGCCGGAGAAAAGGCAGATGAAAAACATCAACAAAAAACAGATATAGAATGATAGGAGACAACACGGATGAAACTCCATCAACAATATGAGATCCTGAATAGCAGGAAGAAAAGGTGAAATACCATAATAATAATAATAATAATAATAATAATAATAATAATAATAATAATAATAATAATAATAATAATAAAAAGAGAAAGAGAACATACACAGAACGGTAGCATGAAGTGTTAAAATAAAGAGCATAAAAAAATATCTCAAAAGTCTTCTTTCTTAATTTTTCCATTTGTTCTATCTTTTAACAACTGCCGAAAGACGAAATAAGGCAGAAAACAGAAATGGAAGATATTCCAAGATGAATAAATAAATAATGCTAAGTGTACAGAAGACAAAGAGAACTCTGAACTCATCTTTCTACTTAACTTCAGAGGGAAAGAGGGTGGGGGTGAGGGGGAGGGGGAGGAGAGGGAAGAGGGGGGAGGAGAACTATGAACTATTATATAACTTCGGAGAATGAAAGAGAGAAGAAAGGGAAAGACAGCAAAATTTTTGCCTATTTTTACAGAGAGAGAGAGAGAGAGAGAGAGAGAGAGAGAGAGGGAGAGAGAGAGAGAGAGAGAGAGAACTAAGACGACGATTTTTAGTCTAGCTTCAGAGCCAAGGAAACAAAGAAAGCATTTAAGCACCTCCAACTCTTCTGGTTTACAGCCAAGCTCCGTGTTTGCTTTGCAAATGAAAAAAGCAAATAGAATAAACTTTCTGTCGCAGAGAGAGAGAGAGAGAGAGAGAGAGAGAGAGAGAGAGAGAGAGAGAGAGCATTTGTTTATTGTCTTACTTTCTTTTCTCCCAAATATCAAATTTTGGTTTCCCTGTTTTCTGTTTAAAAATATTCAGAGAGAGAGAGAGAGAGAGAGAGAGAGAGAGAGAGAGAGAGAGAGAGAGAGCTTTTGCTTATTGTCTCACTTTTCTTTTCTCCCAAATATCAAGTTTTGGTTTCCCTGTCTTCTGTTTAAAAATATTCAGAGAGAGAGAGAGAGAGAGAGAGAGAGAGAGACATTTGCTTACTGTCTCACTTATCTTTTCTCTTCTCCTAAATATCAAAGTTTTGGTTTCCCTGTTTCCTGTTTAAAAATATTCACCGTCGTTTTATTTCCCGTTCCTCTTAAATGTCGAAAAACCCGGGAGCGTAAAACATTCATCTGGGCTTCGAAAATTCGTACTTGAATCGTTTGTGTGTGTGTGTGTGCGTGTCTGTGTGTGTGTGTGTGTGTGTGTGTGTGTGTGTGTGTGTGTGTGTGTGGAGATAACGTAAATATCTGAAGTAGTTAAGTGTTGAAGAAAGAGGAAATCACATGACTTCTTTTTTCCCCTTCGCCTTAAATACTTCTGACGACAACGGAAACACCGTCCCTGAAGAATTTTGATTTCTGTCATAGACAATGTGCGGGTTTCTGAAGGCACGAGAATGATGTTGCGCTTGAACAAAAAACTTCTTGGAATAGGAATATAGAATTTCGGCCATATGCCAAGCGCTGGGACACATGAGGTCATTCAGCGCTGAGAGGGGGGGAAACCGAGAGCAGAAGGTTTGAAAGGTGTAACAAGAGGAAAACCTCTCAGTTGCACTATGAAACAATTGTTAGAAGAGGGTGGACAGCAGAAGATGGAAGAAAGAGAATAAGAATAAAGGAGGTACAGTAAAAGGTTTGAAAAGGATTGCAGCTAGGGGCCGAAGGGACCCTGCAAGGAACCTTTAGTAATGCCTACAGTGCACCGCGTGAGGTACACTGACAGCACTATCCCCCTGCGGGGAAAAACTTCTTGGATGTCGAGCGTAATTCGTAAATGATTCCAGCAAACAGACTAAAAAAAAAACTTTATTATAGTTTGCCACCACTGTAAGGAAGAAGAAATCATATAGAGAGCAGATAATATATAATAGATCTGCCCAGTTCGACAAATCTGCTTCGGATGATTAATAACAAGTCATTTTTCAACCGTCAGAATCCATCGGTAGTTTGTGATACAGAATCATAAACGGTTACTCATACCTTTTTAATTCCAAATGCACAGGCCTGTTTCTTTTTCTCTGGACTCACAAGATTTCCATTATTATTATTATTATTATTATTATTATTATTATTATTATTATTATTATTATTATTATTATTATTATTATTCAAGAGACAAACCCCTACTCGTGTGGAACAAGCCTACAGGGGCCAATGACTTGAAATTTAAGCTTCCAAGGACTACGGTGTTCATTTGAAAGAAGCTACAGAAGATAATAGGAAATACAGAAAGAATAGATAATTTATTATAAAGTAAAAGAAGAAATTAATAAATTAACAGATAAAGAGATAAAAATATAGACAAATATAAATTTAGGTAGCTATCTGCCAACTTGGGGAATATCTTTCTAATATACATTCAATACACGCCATCAACAAGGGCGACACTTGAATGGAAGAAGGTCATGTTTACCACGCTGACATTCGGTTGTGTTTGCAAACAAATTATTGTTGAACTCATAAACAGACGGAAAGCCATGGAAGTTATCGTATCTTTGAGGAATCACTAAAAGAATGGCTTGCTAAACACCCTACCGGGCTAGACCATCCATCATTAAGCAGGGCGGGTATCAAACAAGCATATTTTCTGGCATCTCATAGGTGTTGCTGCAGTCATATTAAGCACAGGTCTTTTCCAAGCACGTGCTCTTGCTCATAGGGCTTACAAGCAGCCCGTAGTCTCATCGGGAAGTGAAAGGTTTCGATGTTACATCTATCAGAGTCGAATTCCTTTTATTCTTTAAACCTTGCTCTACCCAAAGTCTAAAGAATATATTTTAGACCTTGTTCTACCCAAAGTCTAAAGAATATATTTTAGAACTTGCTCTACCCAAGGTCTAAAGAATATTCTTTAGACATTGCTCTATCATTCAGCCACCAAGGCTTGGAATAGCGTTGGAACTTGCCGTTACACATTGCACTTGACACTCAATAATAGGGGACAAACCTTTGCGCTTATAGACAAGTATTGACTATTCCGGTGAAACTGCGACCAAAGCAGTCAATACTGATACACAGACTTAATTCTACAGTAGTAAAACTTTGGCTACTTTTGTGCAAAGTCTGCCAGTAGTACTAAACGATGCCAGGAAATGAGCTGGTGTGGCACCTTCAAGGATGGAAAGTCTGGCGAGCTCAGCAGCGGCGCCAAGTATACCAACTTAACCCCTCCCTCTTCCTCCCCCTTCCCTCCTCCACCCACACCACCTTCCCACCACCCTAGAGGGACACCGGAACCCAACCAGTACCTAAAGGATGCCCAATTGGACGGACGGGGAAGCTACTTTCTCCGGCCGGGTTGACTGACCTCACAAGAGCCTTCCACGGGCAGCTTGTTGCTTCCTTTGTGTTAGGCTGAGGAGGTTTCTAAACCTCCTTGAGGTAGGCTAACCTTGGTTGACCCCCGTTATATGCAACCTCCCAACCCCAAATGAGAGTGATTCGAGACGCGATGGATAGGATAATAATTGTGATTATTTTCATTTTCTTTTTATGTAAGCCATGGCGAAAACTAATACCCTGAACTGAAGTATCCTTCCTTCATACACATACACACACACACACATATATATACATACATATATATATATATATATATATATATATATATATATATATATATATATATATATATATATATATATATATATATATGTATATATACATATACATACATATATATATATATATATATATATATATATATATATATATATGTATATATATATATATATATATATATATATATATATATATATATTTATATATATATATATAATTACAATCGCTCATGACAAGTGATTTGTTTATCAAATACCACAGGGAGGATTTACATAAGTTTTTCCTTGTGGTGTTTGATAATATATATATATATATATATATATATATATATATATATATATATATATATATATATATATATATATATATATATATATATATGTGTGTGTGTGTGTGTGTGTGTGTGTGTGTTTCACACATCGTCACGCACGCATAACGGAACAAATCCCCCCACAAGCACAACCGCACAAATACGTAATCACGGAGTAAAAGTGTTTAAATTTACGTGCTGATGTCAAGCATCTCAACATTACCATATACATTTTATCGTTATTTTTTCCACTCCTGTTTACACCTGTGGAGTGAATGCGCTCCACATCTGTGATTTCAAATAAAAGGATAAAAAAAAAACAAAGACGAGAGAGTACAAAAAAAAAAAAACGGGCATAACACTATGTATGCAGGAATGTGCAGCCCAAGTCCAAACAAAAACACGTGACAGGAAACGGTTAACTCGGTCATTTGCAAGCATCCCTGCATTTGGCAAGACAGCCTGCGAGAGAGAGAGAGAGAGAGAGAGAGAGAGAGAGAGAGAGAGAGAGAGAAATAGGAGGCTGTAAGAAGCGATGCAGGTGGCTGTGTTTGGAGCTGGGTGTTGGATACAGCAAAGGTGCTTCAGAGATGGGGACCATTTTACTTGCTTGGGGGTTAGGGGGTGGCCCCTCCCTGGAGGCGGTGGGTAGATAGCCGGATGGGACGAAGGTTGCCCTTTGGGGGTGGTTACTGGGGGGGGAAGAGGTGGGGGGAGGCCATGGGAGGTGAGATGAAGTCAGGTAGAAGCTGTTCAGATGAAGGAGGGCAAAACTCTTAGGACACGGGCGGTGGCTAAGGCGGTGTGACCTAGAGGTGGCAGAAGGGGGTGGGGGGCGGGGGAGGAGGAGGAGGAGGAGGAGGAGGAGGTGGAGGCAGATACAAAGGGGGTGGAGGAGATTACCTGGAGGAGATCTGGAGGTCGCATTCCCTCGGCGGCCATTGCCGTATTACGTCCGCCCACCTCGAAACCTCTAAACCGGTCTTACGGAGCAGATTCTGGAAAGAAACGGAAAATACAATGGTTGGGGAGGCAGAACTCTCTCTCTCTCTCTCTCTCTCTCTCTCTCTCTCTCTCTCTCTCTCTCTCTCCCCAGCATAAATGCATTCGGCAACAATTAGAACAAATAAGTGCCTAACTATTTACATGTAAATAAATAAATTTAATATATATATATATATATATATATATATATATATATATATATATATATATATATATATATATATATATATATATATACAGTATATATATATAACGAATAAATAACAACCCGAAAATTCTTAGAATTTCGAAGCCAAATTTTCATACATTTTAGTTGTACAATGCATGAAACAAGGTTGAATAACAATAGTATATGGTCAAGATCATGTAAAGAAGAGAGAGAGAGAGAGAGAGGCACTTGAATTAGATGTACTTAAGAGCTGGTGCGGACATTAATGAATAAAACAGTGATTAGTTTACATTCAAGTTAGAGAAAGAGGTGAGAGATAATTCATTATTTCTGAACACAACGCACACTCAGACATACATTTATACATACTACTATAACCACACACATATTTCAGTGTGTGAAGCAATACCATAACCAGTTTAAAGCTTCCTAAGAGAGAGAGAGAGAGAGAGAGAGAGAGAGAGAGAGAGAGAGAGAGAGAGAGAGAGAGAGAGATTATCAGTTATACATCTACTAGTAGCATAATAATTAATTTTGTTGACTATGACCATATACTATTGACAATATATTGAAAACAAATCTTCGACTGTAGAACTGGTATGATGTTTTTTTTAAGAAATAAAATGGGAAACATCACAGCAATGAAGTACCCTCAATTTATTTAGCAATATATATGTCTGTCCTCTATGGGAACAGATTAAAAGAATTAAATTATGAACGATATGTATTTTACTGCTTGTATTATGAAGTTAATCAGACATTAACCCGATTTCTTCTGAACCACAGCCTCACTGCACGTAAGATACCCTAAGGCTTAGAGAGAGAGAGAGAGAGAGAGAGAGAGAGAGAGAGAGAGAGAGAGAGAGAGAGAGAGAGAGTCAATGAAGCGTTTACTTGAAAAAAATAACAATTCTAACCAAAAGGGCTTGGTGTCTGCCGCCATGAAATCAAAGTCTACATTTTTTTTCTTTTTATATTCCTGTTCTGTAGCGAGCCGGTGGTCACAGTTTTCAAAGCAGCATTTGAATTTTTGTTTTCCAGTGAAGAGCAAACGCTCCAGGACCACTGGGGGTCTAAAAAGTTGGTTCCTGGGAATGAGGGAATGTTAATCTGAAACCATTACTGGACACGTGACCTGCAAGCGAACTACAACCGCGGTTTGTACCTCCAGCCCATTCACAGTGGCATCAGAAGCTGTTGTTCCTATTGGCATGTGCTCTCGGACCAAGAAGGGCCCTCGCGGGCCAACCTGCTCTCATACCCACTTGTTCTTTAACCCCGCCCAATCTTCTCTCCCCCAAACCTTAAACGCCCCAACCCCAACCATTGACCCCCCCCAAACCAATCCTCTACTACGTCAGTGAGAGTTTGACCACGGTTGTAGCAAGGTGTCTCACGCGTCGTCGCTTCCAGAAAATCTCGTGCATGTTTATTGTTTTGGCGGTCCAGGTTTCAATCTTGAAGGAAAAGCCTTATTTCACCTAAGCCCCCGAGCTGTTGTCGCTAAAAGCGTTTGGAGATCTCTCGTCTGTGTGCAACAAGTGCATTTCTCCGAGTGATTTCTTGCGCTGGAATGCACCTGCCACAGATCTTTGCAGGATCTGGAAATCCTTCCAGGCCATATATGTGAGGTTGTCAAGTGCCTGGACTGGGGAGTACCGGTAGCGTCAGTCTCCACCTCTCCGTGTTTCGAGTGCGTTACTTTCCTTGTGGAGGTGCTGAGTGTCACCCAAAGACCTGTTGCTTGTGAAAGTGTTTGTCAGTGGGGTAGAAAAGCAACTTATGAAATGTTAATGCAGAACAGATAACGAAATTCAGACCGGCTGGAATCGTCGAGTTTTTCCTGTGATCGTGCCCCCACAACAGGTAAGATCCCATTAGTAGATTCTTGTTACCGGGATAAAATTAAGTAGATAAATAGACAGAATGTTAGATAATTTATTAAGGTAAAAAGAATGTTTCATTCTTGAAGGAGGTGGTATGAAACAGTCAAGAAAAAAAGGTGATATTTATTCGTTTCGGCTGATGGCGTAACGGTTTTTATATCACTGTGGCTTTGTTGCCTTCGTGGTTGGCTGATCGCGTTCAAGCATCATCACCTTGCAGCATCCCTTCGACTGCTCTCTCTCTCTCTCTCTCTCTCTCTCTCTCTCTCTCTCTCTCTCTCTCTCTCTCTCTCTCTCTCTCAAACCAAGCAATGTAGTAAATTTCTCTCTCACTCATTCTCTCATTAAGATCAAGCAATCAGGAGTGAGACAGTAAAGATCTCTCTCTCTCTCTCTCTCTCTCTCTCTCAAACCAAGCAATGTAGTAAATTTCTCTCTCACTCATTCTCTCATTAAGATCAAGCAATCAGGAGTCAGACAGTAAAGATCTCTCTCTCTCTCTCTCTCTCTCTCTCTCTCAAACGAAGGAATGATGAGCAATAAAGTAAATCCCTCTCTCACTCGCTCTCTTCAAAATCAAGCAATCAAGAGCCAAATAGTAGAGAACTCTCTCTCTCTCTCTCTCTCTCTCTCTCTCTCTCTCTCTCTCTCTCTCTCTCTCTCTCTCTCCACTTTAAAATCAAATTATGACGAGCATGGTGAGTGAAGACTCAAAGCAAACAGGAAATGTCCACGAACCAGTGCTAAAACAGAGCACTGTTGAATCTCGTCCTCTTCTTTTTGTCGTAAACTGCCAAACTTTTATTTACTTTCCTTTGTGAGAAATCAGAGTCAAATGACCATTAGCGGAGAGGAGATAAAAAAATTATTTTTGCTTTTTTCGTGACTCTTTTTCATCCCGAAGCGCAATGCGAGTGTTTGCTTGCACACGCGCGTGTGTGTTTACCTCTCAGACTCAGGTGTTGGTAAACAATAATTTTTTTTACGTCGTAATTTCTCATATGAGTGACAAACGGGATGTCCAGTTTGAGGTGAAGTATTAATAGGCTTTTTATAAATCTCTGAATGTTCTCGTGTTCCGCGTAAGGGCGTCATCACAGATGCAGATAGTGTTATATAATATAAGGCTTAATAATTACCAACTCGTGACGTGACCCAGGAAAGCAAGGGCCTGTGTTGGTATTACGCCAGTTTGAACCAATAACAAAAATAAGCATGCGGTTTTGAAAATTAGGATGTGATGTCGATTTAATGTCCATCACAGTAATGTACTTGTACTCCAGTCTCGGGAGAAGACGTGATCAAAATTATTGTAAGCAAGAAGAAAATAAACAGGTAAAATATACACTTCGGCGCAATCGAGTTTTCTGTACAGAATATAATGATATATGAAACTTTCACCCACGGTCCGGTGGTGGCCTGTGTTTGTTGATACTTATAGCGGTGCCAGACGCACGATCATGGCTAACTTTAACCTTAAATAAAATCAAAACTACTGAGGCTGTAGGGGCTGCAATTTGGTATTTTTGATGACTGGGGGGTGGATGATCAACATACCAATTTTCAGCCCTCTAGCCTCAGTAGTTTATAAGATCTGAGGGCGGACGGACAGACAAAAAGCCATCTCAATAGTTTTCTTTTACAGAAAACTGAAAACTAAAATGTACTACACTAGAAGACGAGATCATAATGACTGCAAACAAGATGAAAAAAAAAAGAGGCAGTGTCGCAATCCTGCAATCCAGTGAGAGCATTTGAACTTCAGGAAGTCGGCTAATGAACAAAATTGTCAACTCTGATTAGGGGCGTCGAAGTCTAAGAAAGAAATAATGACCTTAAAAGTAAGAAGAAGAAGTAAAGCATTGTTAAATCTTTTTCTAAGAAAGAAATAATGATCTTGAAAGTGCAAAAAAAAAAAAAAAAACGCAACTCATTACTGAATTTCCTGCGTCTCGACGGTGTCCGAATTCAATTGAAATGACTGCTATTTCTGCAGTAATAATGACTGGATGATCTTTTGTTTGTGTAATATGGCGTCGCAACGATTATGGACACATTTTTAAAATATTTCTGGTAACAAATAAAGTAGATAGGAAGGTGCTTTTCTAAGCAGATGCTACAGAAACATTTCCTCATTCCATTCGTGTGTTGCAAATATATCAATAAAATTATATATAAAAGGATACAAAATAGTCAATAAATATAAAAAAAATGAGTGCTTTAACCTGTAGCTGCTCCAACACTGGCCAGATTGATGAAAGCCAAACTGCTTAATCTAGCTATTTAAGTAAACTCAAAAGTATTTACTATAATAATTCTGAGACACTCTGACAAAGACCCGATATGTAAAGGCAATCTGCTAGTTGCAAGCTGTGTTGCATTAAAAAAAAAACAGACCCATTACTGCAATAACTTACGCTTGCTCCGACGAAATCTTGATTGATCTGGACGCATAAAATCTGTCGTATTTATTGCAGCCAACAAGGAACTCGTTGTATGATCTTGCTGGCGCTCTGGTAATTTACTGAATGGGTAAGGAAGAGGGGGGGGGGGCATTTGCGTTGCAATGTTCAGGTTGCATGAACTTATGCACTACCTTGACTTTGCAACGACCCAGCGTGCATGCTAATAGGAGTTACAGTTGGGAGAGTGATGTGAATTTCAATTGCAAGGTTGGTTCGCGTGCATGATTTCAAGCGCGGAGATTAATAACTGTACATAATATTCAGTCCTTTATCTCTCGTTCTGTTAAATCAATTACAATATTTTTTTCGGTGAATACTATTACATATGAGTATATTTTCACGTCGGCATGAGGGAGACAGTAATAAAATTAAATTCACTATCATCAAGGTGTATTGATAAACGCAAATAAATTGGTGTTAGAGGATAAGTAAATGTCAAACCTGAATCTATCAAAAAATGGTATCATAAAGTATATCGGAGCTAAATACAACTTGGTATCATAAATTATACTGGAGTTAAACACAACGTGGTATCATGAATTATACTGGAGCTAAATACAGCTTCTGAAGTTGGAGAAATCAACAGCTTAGTGGCACCATTGTTGATTATCATTTTCATAATCAGGTATCTTAAAAAAAAAAAAAAATAATAATACAAAAATAGCACCCAGATAAATGTCCAAAAAGATGCACAAGTTAATAACACGGACCGGAAATTTGCTTGGAATCAAATAAAATTATTCAGCCCCTTAATCCACTTGCTTTCAATTTTGTTTTTACAGAATTACGAGAGGCTGTTATACTGACATCTATTCGCACGATGATTTCTTCATCTTGTTTATTCTCATTCTGTCGCCCTTGCATGAATGCAAAGAAACAAGACGCAAACATACAGCTAGCTCTCTGTTTCTCCTTTAAATGTAGTACGAATCTCTCTCTCTCTCTCTCTCTCTCTCTCTCTCTCTCTCTCTTTCTTTCTATATATACATATATATATATATATATATACAGCCACACAAACACACAGACACATGTATATGTATACATATATATATATATATGCACAACTGAATCACGAAAATATGGAACGTGATGAATATATATATATATATATATATATATATATATATATATATATATATATATATATATATATATATATATAATATATAATATATATATATATATATATATATATATATATATATATATATATATATATATATATATATATATATATATATATATATATATATAATGGGTCAGCGTGTGTATATGTTGTTGTTGCTGGAAGAGACAAAGAGACAGACAAAGGCAAAACTATCTTACGGTTTCACCGTGGCAGCTTTGGAAGAAAGAGCAGAGAGAAAGAAGTATTTGTGCCTGGATCGGGGTTAGGAACCTGGCGTCGGCTCCCTCCTCGTCCTCCTCCTCCTCCTCCTCCTCCTCCTCCTCCTCCTCAGATTCAGGCAGCTTAAAACAATATCATTTGAACTTCAGTGGGTTTCAGGACGAAGAGGGGAAAAGAATGCAGGAGGCACACAAGAGGAAAGAGAGACGAGGGGAGGCCACTGGGAAAAGGGACCGGAGTGAGAGGAGAAGGAAAAATCCAAGGATTCTCGAGAAAGGGAAAATTGGTTGGTCGGGTACTAGAGACGCCTAGTGTTGAGGAATGGAAACTTTATCAAGAAGAGTTTATATATATATAAATATATATATATATATATATATATATATATATATATATATATATATATATATATATATATATATATATATATATATGTGTGTGTGTGTGTGTGTGTGTGTGTGTGTGTGTTATACATATATATAGATATACATATACATACATACACAGATATATATATATATATATATATATATATATATATATATATATATATATATATATATATATATATATATATGTGTGTGTGTGTGTGTGTGTGTGTGTAAAAAAAAAGCTTTTTGATCTAACTTTGTGCGTACGAAAGAAAATATTTCAATATATCCTGGATATGCTAGCGTTTTTGAAATGTACGAATAAAGCATGCATATATCTATGATTGGCAATGATATAAACTTAGGCACAAGAACATTTACATGAGTTACTTATGCAAATATTTAGCATTTTTACATATAAGGTAAAAAAAATTTACTGACAAAGAAACTCATGTAGTCTATTTGCACTCAATGGTGGACAGTGGATGTATAAACATATGATCTTATTCGGTAACATGTATGTATATATATATATATGGCAGTGTACTAACAACATAACAAGAAGCAGGAAAAATAAATAATAAGGAATATTTGCCTCCTACTTTCATAAAGCTTCTTGTGGAAGAAACACAAAGTGAAAAAACAAAAAAACTAAAAGAACCTGACAATAAATATAAGAGAAAGTCTACAAACGGAAAGGTAAAAAAAAAAAACACTGCAATCACGAGAAAAAACAGAATAATTATGTAGTCAACCTTTGCAAAAAAAAAAAAAAAAAAAAAAGAGAAACTTAGGCATGGTGCATGTTCGAACGACAGCAGCCATTGAGGATATGCGAAGTGAAACTTGGACTCTATGATATGAATGACTTGGAATATAGTTGGAATATGGTATGAATGACTTGGAATATAGTTGGAATATGGTATGAATGACTTGGAATATAGTTGGAATATGGTATGAATGTCTTGGAATATAACTGAAATATGATATGGATGTCTTGGAATATAACTGAAATATGATATGGATGTCTTGGAATATAATTGGAATATGGTATGAATATCTTGGAATATAACTGAAATATAATATGAATGTCTTGGAACATAAGTGAAATATGATATGAATGTTTTGGAATATAATTGGAATATGGTATGAATGTCTTGGAATATGACGGAAATATGATAGGCTATGAATGTCTTGGAACATAATTGAAATATATGAATGTCTTGGAATAAAATTGGATTACGGTATGAACGTCTTGGAATATGATTGGAATATGGTATGAATGTCTTGGAATATAATTGGAATATGATATGAATATCTTGGAATATAATTGGAATATGGTATGAATGTCTTGGAATATAATTGAAATATGATAGGCTATGGATGTCTTGGAATATAATTGAAATATATGAATGTCTAGTAAAATAATTGGGATATGGTATGAATGCCTTGGAATATAACTGAAATATGATATGGATGTCTTGGGATATAACTAAAATATGATATCAATGTCTTGGAATATAATTGGAATATGGTATGAATGTCTTGGAATATAACTGAAATATAATATGAATGTCTTGGAACATAAGTGAAATATGATATGAATGTTTTGGAATATAATTGGAATATGGTATGAATGTCTTGGAATATGACTGAAATATGATAGGCTATGAATGTCTTGGAACATAATTGAAATATATGAATGTCTTGGAATATAATTGGATTACGGTATGAATGTCTTGGAATATGATTGGAATATGGTATGAATGTCTTGGAATATAATTGGAATATGATATGAATGTCTTGGAATATAATTGGAATATGGTATGAATGTCTTGGATTATAATTGAAATATATGAATGTCTAGTAAAATAATTGGAATATGGTATGAATGCCTTGGAATATAATTGAAATATGATATGAATGTCTTGGAATATAATTAAAATATGATATGGATGTCTTGGAATATAATTGGAATATGATACGAATGTCTTGGAATATAATAGGAATGTCTTGGAATATAACTGAAACATGACATGAATGTGTTGGACTATAACTGAAATATGATATGAATGTCTTGGAATATAGTTGGAATATAGTATGAATGTCTTGGAATATAATTGAAATATGATATGAATATCTTGGAATATAATTGGAATATGATATGAATGTCTTGGACTATAATTGAAATATGATATGAATGTCTTGGAATATAGCTGGAATATAGTATGAATCTTGGAATATAATTAAAATATGATATGAATGTCTTGGGATATAATTGGAATATAATACGAATGTCTTGGAATATAATTGAAATATGATATGACTGTCTTGGATATAATTTGAATATGATATGAATGTCTTGGAATGTAATTGGAATGTGATATAAACGTCTTGGACTATAACAGAAATATGATATGCATGTCTTGGAATATGAATTGAATACCTTGGAATATAATTGGAATATGATACGAATGTCTTGGAATATCATTGGAATATGATATGAACGTCTTGGAATATAACTGAAATATGATATGAACATAATTGGAATATGATATAAATGTCTTGGACTATAATTGGAATATGATGTGAATGTCTTGGAATATAAATGGAATATAAATTTAGGCCAAAGGCCAAGCGCTGGGACCCATAGGGTCATTCAGCGCTGAAAGGGAAAATGAGAGTAAAAAGGTTTTAAAGGTGTAACAGGAGGAAAACCTCGCAGTTGCACAGTGAAACAATTGTTAGGAGAGGTTGAAAAGTAAGATGGAAGAGAGATAATATGAACGGAGGTACGGAAAAAGAATTAAAAAGGGTTGCAGCTCGGGAATGTTTATAGAGAATAAAGACTGCTTTAACACTTTGCTCATGTATTTCTCTACCAAATACGAACATAGGCAAATAACGGTCCAATGCTGACCTTGAAGATGAAAGGTTTATAAGAAAGATTAAGAGGACTCAATATAAAGTTAATTGAAGTTATGCAGCCATCCTATTTAATACGACTTGTTATTATTATTATTATTATTATTTGGAGGGAGTAGACCCTCTTTTAAACAGGTCTTATTAAAAAGGATGGCTGTATTATG
>JANJGK010000011.1:9987183-9989683 GCA_039081455.1 Macrobrachium rosenbergii | reverse complement strand
TGGTACGCAGATGAACAGATTCTGACATAGTACATTGATGAATAGATGCTGACATGGTACACTTATGAATAGATTCTGACTTGGTATACTGATGAATAGAGTTTGACATGGTACATTGATGAATAGATTCTGTCATGCTACATTGATGAATAGATTCTGACATGGTACACTGATGGACAGAATCTGACATGGTACACTGATGGACAGAATCTGACATGGTACACTTGACGAATATGTCACGACATGATACATGATAAATAGATACTGACATGGCACACTGATGAACAGAATCTGACATGGTACACTGACGAACAGATTCTGACACGGTACACTGATGAATATAAGCTGACATGGTACGCTGATGAACAGAATCTGACATGGTACACTGACGAACAGATTCTGACATGTTACATTGATGAATAGATTCTGACATGGTACATTGATGAATAGATCCTGACATGGTACATTGATGAGTAGATTCTGACATGGTACACTGATGAACAGGTCCTGACATGGCCTTTGTAGGTCTGGCCATGGTGCAACACAGCAGCTATTTACCAAGAGTATCAACAACTTCAACATTTATTGGTTTTTCACGAATCCCTTCTTCATATTTGTAATGTATCGAAGGATTTTGCGTGGCTCCATTCTCCTCAAACTTGCATAAAATGTCAGCCGGAAATGTTTGTCTGAAGGATAAAAAAAAAAAAATGGAATTTCAACACTTCCACGCTCCAGTTTTCAACATATTTCGAAATAACAGAGCGAGGAATAAATAATATATATATATATATATATATATCTTTTTTCAAGCACAGAATAATGTGTTATATATCGCGGGATTTTGGAGAGATTAGGTGTGCGTTGGAAAGGTGTATTTAAACAAATAATTTTTTTTATAGATTTTTGGTAGAAGTCTTTGCAGTAAACAAAAAGTGAAGAAAATGGTACCAGAAAAGTGTAATAATAATAATAATAATAATAATAATAATAATAATAATGCGGTTCAGTATCTATGTGCCTAGACAATGAAACAATTTAAAGAGATTTGAACTCATGGAATTAATAACACTGTTCAGACATAACATGAAGAAACGAGCAATCAAAACAAACACCTATGGTAGTCGACCTGAGGAAAAGGGGGTGAGGGGGGAGGGGGGACTTCTAACCTTTGCAGAGCCTCCATAATATCAGACAGGGCAGCTCAGGATATCTGAGTTATATTCCCTGCTCGAATGGGTAAAGAGAGAGAATCTTGGAGGCTCAACAAAAGTGCCTCCAGTCAGACCACGTCGATCTCGAGCACCGAGAAGAGAAGACAGCTGGGCTGCACAAAGTGGCTGGCCACACCTTCGGGTCATTTTGGGGTACGAAGTGGCGTTACCTGTTGTTCCCTTAGGTTGTTTCTGAGGATGCAAGGTGGCTGACGACGCTGGTTATCTAAAGCAGGTTCTCATTACAGTCAAATCGAATGACAAACTCTAGACTTCATTCTCTCACAAGGGCGACTGTTGTTGTATACTGCCAATTGGTTAAAAAGGATTTAATCCTATTATGAATGCTGTTTATACAGTAGACTCCAATGCATATTCTTCAGAAAAATTCTCTCTCTCTCTCTCTCTCTCTCTCTCTCTCTCTCTCTCTCTCTCTCTCGGCGTCCATTAGGTCTAGGTCCTGAATGAATCCCGTGCTCCAAGTCCATTTGCAGCACAGGAGACTTGTATGCCCAACCCAATAGCCAAGTCCTGCTTTGCCTCCACAGGTCTCCGCCTTTGTTCTTAATAACTTAAAACGAGTCGTAGATGCCTGACTCCCACCTGCTTACCTGCTGCCGCTGCTGCTGCTGCTTCTGCTGAAGCCGCTGATTCTTTTGCCTCGTTGTTGTTGTACCTCGGGGAATAATGGGTAGGGGTGTAATGGCTCTACACCCCGCAATAGTTGCCGGCTACGAGCCTCCTTCATCCCTCCGGCCAGCAACATCTATTTTGGTGTTCTTCTTCTTCGTCTTCTTCTTCTTCTGGTCCAGAAGATTTGCAACTGCAGCTCCTTGGGACTGGTGTAGGCGCAATCGTGCCTTGTCCATTGCTCGCGTTTTTTTGTTTGTTGTGCGCGTGCGCGCATGTCTGACGTGGAGGCCTTTGTTCTCTTGTTATGCTGTAGAATGTGAGGATTGTTAAAAGAAAAACAGGAGTCGTAAGTTTTCATTAGCCAAATTATAAAGATAATAGGTAATAATTTCTCGCGTACACTCACGCGCGCGCAGAGAGAGAGAGAGAGAGAGAGAGAGAGAGAGAGAGAGAGAGAGAGAGAGAGAGAGAGAGAGATTCTTTTCCCTTTACTCATTTTACAACAGTTTCATTTTCAACTTTAGCACAGGCAACATCAACAGCTACGGTAGACGCTTGAACAGCTACTGCCTTTTGTTCTCCGTGTCTAATGGCGGCCAACCGCTGCTGCAGTTCCAGATGATAACCAATCTAAATTAATCGATATATCACTG
>JANJGK010000011.1:9974683-9982183 GCA_039081455.1 Macrobrachium rosenbergii | reverse complement strand
TAGATACAGTAGATACATACATACATAAAGATATAGATAGATAGATAGATAGATAGATAGGTAGATTGTTATCTGTGTGTGTGTGCATGGGCGTGTACAAGTCAGCTCCTTTGCACGTTATTCAAGAACCAAATCGAAGAGGAAGGAAATATCATAACAAGCAACAATTACACGCTGCAATTAGAATCATCCAGCATACGCGTATGCATAAACCATCGTCGCACGGAAAACAATATTCGCAATGCAAATTCGCGCTGAATCCCGCTGGGGTCGAAGCCAGGAAATGATTATGTTAATGCCGAGAAAGATTGCGAAGGCGACAATTCTATATATTCTAATCACGGCAGATGCATGATATCATTAAATGCAACAGGCATTAATTAGAGCGAGCCCACTTCCAATTACGGCAGCCAGCGTCTCTCTCTCTCTCTCTCTCTCTCTCTCTCTCTCTCTCTCTCTCTCTCTGCCTAGGTCGCTTTCTACACCTCCTCCTTAACCAACCCCTCCCCTTCCCCCCCCCCCTCCCTTTCAACCCTCCCTAATTTCCTCCGCCTCCCGATCCAAGACTCATTCCAGTCCCCAAGGCCTCTCCGCCTCTCCTTTCCCTTAACTGCTTTCACATCTTACGCCTTCATCTACCGATTATATTCATCTTCTCATCTTTTTTCTTCCTTAATCTTGCCTCCACCCTGACCAGTTTACTCTCATATCTTCTTATCGCGTTTGCATTCTTGTCCCATCTGTTCCGTTAGGCAGGTCGCCTCTTTTATTTCTCTCTTATCAAAGCATCCGTTCAATTGACAAAGATATTTATTTTTGTCTCTCGTCCATCCTCTCCTTTGTTTACACAGTTCTCCTTCGAGTCTCTCTCTTTCTCTCCTTCTTAACCAGCTTCCTCCTCCTCCTCCTCCTCCTGCTTCTCTTCTCCTCCTCTTGGCCTTTCTCCCAACTCACTTCTCCCGAGGGCATCAAAGCGGACCCTCCCCCGAGCGTCATCTTGCTTAATTTACTGCCCAGAGGCGACGCTGCCTGCAACGGCGGTATTGCGTTCGTTCTGAAGGAGATGATGACTGTTCCTGTGGTCTTCTGTGGTTGTATCCACGGCAGCACGGTGTCATAGTAATGGCTGGTCTTGGAGGGAATAAACGAGAACGGTCGGAGAAAGTTATATACGCAAGAAAGTGTCGAGTACACGATATCGAGGTGACTTGCTAAGAATTTTGCAGGTTATATCCCATTCCATGTTGTGCATTTTGGAAAGTGGATTTCTATGCTGGGCAATTTGGAGGGTGGATCCAAGTACATCTTGGGCATTTTGGGGGGTGGATTCCATTCCATGATGTGCACTTTGGAAGTTGGATTCCATTCCAAGTTTTGCATTTTGGAAAGTGGATCCCATTCCATGCTGGGCAATTTGGAGGGTGGATCCAATTACATGCAGGGCATTTTGGAGGGTGGATCCAATTACATGTTGGGTAATTTGGAGGGAGGATCCAATTACATGTTGGGCATTTTGGAAAGTGGATCCAATTCCATGCTGGGCAATTTGGAGGGTGGATCCAATTACATGTTGGGCATTTTGGAGGGTGGATCCAATTACATGTTAGGCAATTTGGAGGGTGAATCCAATTACATGTTGGGCATTTTGGAGGGTGCATTCCATTCCATGTTGTGCACTTTAGAAGTTGGATCCCATTCCATGACGGGTGTTTTCGAAGTCGGCTACCATTCCATGTTGGCCATTTTGGAAGTTGCATCCCATTCCATGTAGGGCATTTTGGAAGGTGGATGTCCACACTGGACACCTGTGAGTGTGGAGCCTATTTCATGTTGGGCATGTTTGACAGTGTATCTCATTCCATGTTGGTCATTTTGATAAGTGAACCCCATTTCTTCTTCAGCATTTTGGAGGGAAGATCCCATTCCATGTTGGACATTTTGGAAGGTGGATCCTATTCCATGTTGGGCACTTTGGAAGGTGATCCCATTCCATGTTGGTCATTTTGGAAGTTAGATCCCATTCCTTGTTCATCATTTTGAAAGGTGGATCCCATTCCATGTTCGGTATTTTAGAAGGCAGATTCCATTTCATGTTGGACATTCTGGAAGGCAAATCCCAATTCATATTGGGTATTTAGGTGGGGGGGTCCCTTTTCATGTTGGGCATTTTGGTGGGTAGATCTAATTCTCTGTTAGGCATTATGGAAGGTGGATCCCTTTCTACGTTGAGCATTTTGGAAGGTGGCCAGGTATTTTGGAGGGTGGATCCCAATCCATGAGCATTTTGGAGGGTGGATCCCATTTCATGTTGGGGATTTTGGAAGCTGGATCCCACTCCATGTTGGAAATTTTGGGGATCCCATTTCATGTTACGCATTTTGGCGGGTGGATCCCATACAATGATGAGCCTTTTGGAAGTGGATTCCACTCTATGTTGAGCATTTTAGAGGTGGATTCCATTCCATGTTAGGCACTTTGGAGGAAGATCCAATTCCATATCAAGGATTTTGGAGGGTGGATCTCTTCCACTGCTCTTTCCCATTTGAATAATTTTCCTTTGTGAAGATTCCTTTTTTGAAAAGTTCTTTCCTGTTTTATTTAACAGTTTCCAAATGATTTTCAGCATAAGGAATTTCAATAATCGTATGTCTAAAACGAAATGGAACTTCACGATTATCAAATGCTACATAAAAAGAACTCTGAAAGGCAGCTGTAATATTAATCATACAGAACTAGAACAAGTTTGTATATAAACTGATTCAGTCAAGAGTTAAGCAGGCCTGCAGGACTCATGATTAAGCCTAAAATGAAATTAACACGGAACTCTCCAAAAAAAAAAAAAAAAAAACTAGGCCTAATACCCAATCATCTAGGAGCTGTAATGAAATCGAAGCCCACGTTATGGATGGATTAAAATGTTTAAAACCTATATAAAACGATGAAAACTACTTTAAAAGATTCTGATGTTGTCAAAACGTTTTTACATGCCTTGTCACTAACCAAACCTTTTCTGAAAGGATAAGGATTCTTAAATGACCCACAAGAAGTTATCTGAGCTCTAGAAGACAACAGAGTCCAGTTATAAATACACGGAGCTTGCATAACACTGATTACATGGGAATCGAAACCCATTATAAGCTTTTGCAGCTGCTACAGAAGGGGACCCAACCCCTCGTCAAATAAATGTTAGCCTACGTAAAAGGTTTACCCTCTCTGAAGAATTACATGACAGGAAAACCTAATACCACTCAAATAAAGACATACATAAACGAATATGAAGCAATCAAACTGGTGATTACTACTTTTACAAATATTTTAAAATTTATACGAGGGAGAATAATTATCTTTCATCAACAGAGTCTAAAAAAAAACACAAATAGGAATCGAAACACTTACAAGTTCGTTGATCCCAAAATGGGAATTGGAATTCGTAAAGAGAATCAAAACGTTACTGCATGGAACCTGAACAAAATCAAATAGAAAGAGCAGATGCTTTTGGGCTGAGAGAGAGAGAGAGAGAGAGAGAGAGAGAGAGAGAGAGAGAGAGAGAGAGAGAGAGAGAGAGAGTCGCCCTGTACACAAAAGGCCCAAACTCACAGAAAAACTTGCACTGCCAAAAGAGAAAAATCAGACTGTATAAAACCAATCAGGGTCCGAATAAAAGAAATGAGCAGATAGGGCTTTTAATGTCGGCCATTGTCGAGGTCAAATGGGACGAAAAATAGTGACAAAGACCAGAATTATAGTAATTCTGTCATGACGTAGTTCCGGCGCTAATAGAACACGTGGGGACAGCAGCTCTGTGAATGGAAATTGCCAGAGGTGTTAAGTGCCATAGGGATTGTTATTACTGGCAAGAGGAGAATTGGAGGCTTCGCATTTTCAAATATGGTTCAACTCTCCCTTCAGGCGATTTTGCGACGTGGCTCGGAAAATTCTATACGACAATTTTATTTTTTCCCCGTTCGCATTTATTTGTAATCTTTACTTTTAACCACTTCCAGCCGTTGGGGGGGACCTGTAAAAAAGCTCTTTGTTCGAGGCCTTATTCGTTTCGAGACGTAGAACTGTGGCTACCTGTCACTGATAAGGTTCAGGCAGAGGCCACACCTGTCTTGATGGGCTTGAACGAGGATTTTACCTGTGTAGTCATACGCCAGTAAATGTGTATCTCCTATTTTATCAGCGCTCGAATGTTCAGTCGGCTGTCTAAATCCATTCGCCTAATTATTCGGATATGTTAATTACTTGATACCTACGACTGATCTGATTCGCATTTTTTTATTTATTTTTTTTTTTTACAGGTGGCACAAATCACAGACATGGAAATCGTCTTTTGTGTTGTGTTAATTTGATAATATCTTGGTTTCTTTTTTGATGATCGTTATTTTTCTTATTTTTTTTTTTTTTTACATCTCACTATCTTCACCCCTTTCTTGGGCATGGGGTCATTCTCTTCTCAGGTGAATAACTTAGCAATATCATAGGTATACTCAATTTAACCATTTGATTATTATTATTATTATTATTATTATTATTATTATTATTATTATTATTATTATTATATACATCTTCTTTCCAATATGAATATTGGCCAGTTGCTGACCAACATCGCTAAGCCTGAAAAGCGAATTATAAGGAAATAGAAAAGATACTGTATAAGATAAATTCGCATAATACAGCCACCCTTTTCAATAAGACCTGTTTAAGAGAGGGTCTATTTAATTCAAATAATAATAATAATAATAATAATAATAATAATAATAATAATAATAATAATAATAATAATAATAATAATAATAATAATAATAATAATAATCCATAAAAATCTCATAATATCATGAGTCACTAAATTTGCGAAGAAATCCACGGTGATGTAAATGCAAATATATATATATATATATATATATATATATATATATATATATATATATATATATATAAATATATATATATATATATATATATATATATATATATATATATATATATATATATTATATATATATATATATATATATATATATATATATATATATGTATATATATATATATATATATATATATATATATATATATATATATATGTATATATATATATATATATATATATATATATATATATATATATATATATATATATATATATATAAACTCTCTCTCTCTCTCTCTCTCTCTCTCTACTGTATATATATATATATATATATATATATATATATATATATATATATATATATATATATATATATATATATATTTACATTTACACCACTGCGGCTTTCTTCACCAATAATAATAATAATAATAATATAATAATAATAATCCACGTAACATCAGAACCACAATAATAAAAATAACACCAATAAGATTTCAGGTAGACTACCTCCTAGTAAAAAAAAAAAAAAATAAACATGATACTAATTAAAACCCAGATGTCAATTCCAAGTGTTTAGGTTCTAAACACAAAGTAAATACGGCCAGACAAGATCTCAAACAACATGAGAGAAGCCATGGTCCAACAGCTCAGGTTTCTTAAAACCTGTTCATCTCCTTTTTTCTGTTTTATACCTGAGCATTTAATTTTCGAAACTTACCCTCCCTATTTATTGCTAACTCTTATTATTATGTTATCTGTTATTTGTCTTATTTGTTATTACGTTATCTCTTATTCATCTTATTGATTATTGAGTTATCTCTTATTCATCTTATTTATTATTACGTTATCTCTTATTCATCTTATTTATTATTATGTTATCTCTTATACCTCTTATTTAACATTACGTTATCTCTTATACATCTTATTGATTATTAAGTTATCTCTTATACATCTTATTTATTATTACGTTATCTCTTATTCATCTTATTGATTATTAAGTTATCTCTTACTCATCTTATTGATCATTAAGGTATCTCTTATTCCTGTTAGTGATTATTAAGTTATCTCTTATGACTCTTATTTATTATTACGTTATCTCTTATTCATCTTAATCATTATTGTTATCTCTTATACCTCTTATTTATTATTACGTTATCTCCTACTCATCTTAGTGATTATTATGTTAATATCTTATACCACTTATTTATTATTACATTGTCTCTTATACATCTTATTCATTATGTTATCTCTTATTCATCTTATTTATTATTACATAATATCTCATTTTCTTCTTCTTTTCCACTTTTATTTTATACTCATTTTTACCCATAATCCAATTCCCCCTTAAAGGTTGACCCAGTTTGATGAGTCTACTGATTTTCATCAAATACTTTGGGATGAAGTTGTTAACCCCATACTTTTCTCTACCATGGCTAATGACACCACAGCCGAATAATTACCAGGTACATAATTCACGGTTTATGTCAACTGAAGCTTTGAGACTCATTGTATCGGTATCAAGTCATTCCAAGCAGCCTGTGAATTAAAATATTGAATTAAAATATTATCATTATTATTATTATTATCATTATTATTATTATTATTATTATTATTATTATTATTATTATTATTATTATTATTGCTCACGAAATTCACAATGGTGTCAGTGTGTGTGTATGTGTGTGTGTATATATATAATATACATCTATATATATACACACACGTACATACATACACACACACAATATATATATATATATATATATATATATATATATATATATATATATATATATATATATATATATATATATATATATGTATATATATATATATATATATATATATATATATATATATATATATATATATATATATATTATGTATCCTGACTCCATTCCCGATTTCTTCACCACTTTAGTGACTCATGTAGTTATATCATTATTATTATTATTATTATTATTATTATTATTATTATTATTATTATTAGAGAAACTAACCCCGGGTTAGACAATGGCAAGTCTAAAAGATGTGCTTACAACCAATAGACTATTTTTGCATAGAAAAAAAATAGATAAAATGTCATTATTATTGCTGAATCACGTTCTCTTGTATAACTGCAGTAAATAAAAGAAACTTGACTAGCATGGTTCTTTTAATAGAACTGTCACTGTTTTCTCAAGTTTAATTGAAGTTAACAGGTTTTTTTTATGAAAAACACTGACTTTTGACTGTCTTCGAAAGTAATTATAGTAACCAGATTTTTGCAATGGGAAATGAAAACTTCAAACTTCATTATAATTTTTAAGTTTGATAGAAAAAGGTTCTGCTTTTACATGAACAGAAGACTTGTAAGAGTCTATGAATTACGGACAGACAACCTAAAACGCAAGAGGACAATTTTCAAAATGAATAAACTGACTTAAGTATTATCGTTCGTGAGAATTATTGCGTAATCACTTTGGTTCATTCATGAGAATTGTTGCCTAATTTCTTTAGTTCATTCGTGAGAATTAGTGCGTAATCTCTTCAGTGTATTCTCTTTGGCTCATTCGTGAACATTATTGCGTAATCCCTTTGCTTCATCCGTGAGAATTATTGCGTATTCTCTTCAGTTCATTCGT
>JANJGK010000011.1:9964683-9969683 GCA_039081455.1 Macrobrachium rosenbergii | reverse complement strand
GCATTTTATGAGCAGCGTACGAGGTACACAATGGATCTCTTCTTCTGTCTGGTGTATCTATGAGAAGTCTGTCTCTGTCTTTTTTTTTTTTTCTTATGATTTATTTGATGCCAGGAGCGCTACAAGTTCAGCAGACGTGGCTGCTGAAAGAATGATAGTTAGTTCTTCACATGTCTGTCTGCGAAATACTCAAATGGTTGCAATTTTCTTCAGTGCAATAGTCAAATGGTTGCAATTTTCTTCAGTGAAATAGTCAAATGGCTGCAATTTTCTTCAGTGAAATAGTCAAATGGTTGCAATTTTCTTCAGTGATATAGTTAAATGGTTGCAATTTTCTTCAGTGAAATACTCAAATGGCTGCAATGTTCTGTGAAAATCAAATGGCTGCAATGTCTGTCTGTGAAACAGTCAAATGGTTGCAATGTTCTTCTGTGAAACAGTCAAATGGCTGCAATTTTCTTCAGTGAAATAGTCAAATGGTTGCAATTTTCTTCAGTGAAATAGTCAAATGGTTGCAATTTTCTTCAGTGAAATAGTCAAATGGTTGCAATTTTCTTCAGTGAAATAGTCAAATGGTTGCAATGTTCTTCTGTGAAAATCAAATGGTTGTAATGGCTGTCTGTGAAATAGTCAAATGATTGCAATATTCTTCTGTGAAACAGTCAAATGGTTGCAATTTTCTTCAGTGAAATAGTCAAATGGTTGCAATGTTCTGTGAAAATCAAATGGTTGCAATGTCTGTCTGTGAAATAGTCAAATGGTTGCAGTGTTCTTCATTGAAATAGTCAAATGGTTGCAATATTCTGTGAAAATCAAATGGTTGCAATGTTCTTCTGTGAAACAGTCAAATTGTTGCAACGTTCTTCTGTGAAACAGTCAAATGGTTGCAATGTTCTTCTGTGAAGCAGTCAAATGGTTGCAATGTTCTTCTGTGAAGCAGTCAAATGGTTGCAATGTTCTTCTGTGAAACAGTAAAATTTTTGCAACGTTCTTCTGTGAAACAGTCAAATGGTAGCAATGTTCTTCTATGAAATAGTCAAATGGCTGCAATGTTCTGTGAAATAGTCAAATGATTGCAATATGCTTCTGTGAAACAGTCAAATGATTGCAAATTTCTTCAGTGAAATAGTCAAATGGTTGCAATGTTCTTCTGTGAAAATCAAATGGTTGCAATGTCTGTCTGTGAAATAGTCAAATGGTTGCAGTATTCTTCTGTGAAATAGTCAAATGGTTGCAATGTTCTTCTGTGAAAATCAAATGGTTGCAATGTTCTTCTTGTGAGTTGATTTTGGTAGGCAGTTCATGGCTGTCTGTCTGTTCGTTAACAGGATTACACAAAGAACGACATGTGTATTTTGACGGAAATTTCTCCAAGAGTGGGCCTCGTGTCTAGCAGCAGGCGATTGATTCCTTTCTGGGAGAGACAGGAATGTACTTTTGGGGAGATGGTAGCAGTTGTTGAGGGGCGGGGGGAGGAGTTTGATGCTTCAGCCTGGCGTAGGTTTGCTATCTGAAAGCTCTTGTTCATTGCATTTTGTACAAGTGGAATTGAAGCCACTTCGAAACTCCTAGCCATTTCTTTCACAAATTTTAGGCGAAATCTAAAATTTCTACAGGAGGCTGGATGATTATAATACATAATGTTCCATTTCCCGTGTCTAAGTATGGTTCTAACGCACAGATTTAACACTTAATGGCAAAACGCACAGAAAGATTTATCATTCCATCGTAGACATCCATTCCGCTGGAACTTTTCTTACACTGACTATTATACTTTCATGGCTCTGCTCCTCTCTATCTCATTTCCGATGAAAACTTTCGGGTTCTGAGCTGAATACTCAAGAGATTCGCCCTTGACAAATTCAAATGAATTTAGGGGAATTACCTGACATAACCTTCAAATATTATCATTACATTTCTAACCAGCTACGGCGCCAAGGGGGAGATGGTTCTTCACTTATTGATAGAAACGACTCAGTGGTATTGATCCGGGACGTGTAAATTAGTCATTCATTCCCGACGGCGCCCCCCCCCCCCCCCACTCCCCCCACCACCACCACACGGATGTCGACAGGATATTCGTGAAGGATACGACAATGATTTTAGTGGCAGCCTTCACTGAATGGTTTGGTTGGTTATTTTAATCTTTTTTTTTTTACGCAGTTCTTGAGCTGAATTAGGCAACCGGTAATCACTTTGGAATTTGGGGAGGTAAACGCCAATGGAAATTATAGAAACTGAAGTATACTAAGAAACAGAGGATAATACGAAACTTCTTTTTTTCACTTGTCATATTAGAACTCTTTCTCTTTTATAGGTTTAACCAACAGGTTGTGAGATATTACCATAGCATTTTATATTATAAAGAATTAAAAAAAAAGTCAACCGACGGTTGTAACACTTCATTCATCCTTTCAACAGTGAGTTGACGGCCAACGAAATATTATACTTATGTTCGTAATATTTTACCCCGTAGGGGGGTAGCGCCGTCAGTACATCTCACGTGGTGCACTGTAGGCATTATTTAAGGGTCTTTGCAGCGTCCGTTCGGCCCCTAGCTACGACCCCTTTCATTCCTTTTACTGTACCTCCGTTCGTATTCTCTTTCTTCTATCTGACTTTCCACCCTCTCTAACAATTGTTTCATAGTGCAACTGCGACGTTTTCTTCATGTTACACCTTTCAGACCTTCTTACTGCTAATTTCCCTTTCAGTGCTGAATGACCTCATAGGTCCCAGCGCCTTGCCTTTGGCCTAAATTCTATATTCTATATTCTGTAATATTTAAGGAATGTTAAAACAGAAGCCACATGAAAATTAACGATGAATTCACAGAAGGGGCGAAATAAAACAATATCTCATATTCTAATCGTGCAGATTAATAACAGGTAGATTACTTGTTAATCAAAGAGTGAATAAAAAAACTGAATTCAATTTTCATCATAATTCATATTCATAATGTTACTTCTTGCTCAGTTTAAACACAAGGTCTTCGAACTAAGTTGTGTGATGTTTCTTATATCTATAATTCGAGTATCGCTTAATACGACGCAATGTTCACTTTGGAATGACGTTTATGTTATTCTTAAGGATTTCCCTAGCCATCTGTCGCTCGTTTTTTCTGTCGCTCATTTTCCTGTCGCTCGTTTTCCCGTCGCTCATACTTCTGTCGCTCGTTTTCCTGTCGCTCATACTTCTGTCGCTCGTTTTCCTGTCCCTCGCTCTTCTGTCGCTCGTTTTCCTGTCGCTCGTTCTTCTGTCGATCGTTCTGTTGTGGCTCGTTTGTCTGTCGTTCGTTTTTCTGTCGCTCGTTTTCATGTCACTCGTTCTTCTGTCGCTCGCTCTTCTGTCGCTCGTTTTCCTGTAGTTCGTTTTTCTGTCGTTCGTTCTCCTGTCGCTCATTTATCAGTCGTTCGTTCTCCTGTCGCTCGTTTTTCTGTCGCTCGTTTTTCTGTCGCTCGTTCTCCTGTCGCTCGTTCTCCTGTCCCTCGCTCTTCTGTCGCTCGTTTTCCTGTCGCTCGTTCTTCTGTCGATCGTTCTGTTGTGGCTCGTTTGTCTGTCGTTCGTTTTTCTGTCGCTCGTTTTCATGTCACTCGTTCTTCTGTCGCTCGCTCTTCTGTCGCTCGTTTTCCTGTAGTTCGTTTTCTGTCGTTCGTTCTCCTGTCGCTCATTTATCAGTCGTTCGTTCTCCTGTCGCTCGTTTTTCTGTCGCTCGTTTTTCTGTCGCTCGTTCTCCTGTCGCTCGTTCTCCTGTCGCATCATCGTCCCCTTAGGCATGGCTTTAGATGCCCTTATTCAGACACCTACCCCAAAAACTCATCAAAGTTCCTTGCCTTCTTAAAGACCATAATCAAGACATTGCCAGGGAGAGAGAGAGAGAGAGAGAGAGAGAGAGAGAGAGGAGAGAGAGAGAGAGAGAGAGAGAGAGAGATCCTGCTTGTCCTCTCATTCCGTCCCCCGGAACACCCATCCGTTCGGGTCCTGTTAGGTATCCTCTACTTTTAAGACGATAATCAGAGAGAGAGAGAGAGAGAGAGAGAGAGAGAGAGAGAGAGAGAGAGAGAGCACCTCCTGCATCCGCTCTACCACCTCCTTGACCTCCCCCCCACCCCCGACGACACAGAAACACCCCCCCACCTCCGCCCACCCCCGATAGGATCCCGTCTAACTGTTCTCTATGAATCTTGGTGGAAGGAAAAAGTTTCGAGATTTTGTGAGCCTGCGGGACAAAAACCTCCTTGGCAATGACACTTAGGGACTTAAGAGCGGCCATCTCTCTCTCTCTCTCTCTCTCTCTCTCTCTCTCTCTCTCTCTCTCTCTCTCTCTCTCTCTCTCTCTCTCGCTTCTCTTGTCCGTGTTGCAAACGCAGAACTCTAGAGTTACTTTAGCTCAGCTTTTTTTCGTGGGGGGTGCAAGGGGGCGTTTCTCTTTTTTTTTCTTATCCTTTCTATTCTGACTTTAATTTTGCCGCTTCTGCCGTAAAGGCTAGAGAAGTCTTCCAAGTTTATCGGACACACACACACACACACACACACACACACACATATATATATATATATATATATATATATATATATATATATATATACATATATATATATATATATATGTATATATATATATATATATATATATATATATATATATATATATATATATATATATATATATATATATGTACTTTATATACATGTACTTTGAACCTATAGCCAAAGTCCTTTTTGTGACATTCCCGCATCACTCCATACATTAATAATATATTGGAGAGGAGGAAGACTTAACACAAAGGCCCACTTTCGCACCAAACCAGTCACTCACCTTTCTGCGTCTTGTAAAACAAGTTTCCCTTACATGATGATAACTTTTAGTGGCTATCAACAACAGTTCTGTACCATGCATTCTCAGCACCCATCGACTATATATATATATATATATATATATATATATATATATATATATATATTATATATATATATATATATATATATGTATGTATATG
>JANJGK010000011.1:9955017-9962083 GCA_039081455.1 Macrobrachium rosenbergii | reverse complement strand
ACAGCATCTTTTAACAGTACTTTTGAACAACATTTTAACAGCACTTTAGAACAGCTTCTAACAGCAATTTAGAACAGCATATTTAACAGCATTTCGAACAGCATCTTTTGACATCATTTTAGAGCAGAAACTGTTAACAGCATTTTTAACAGCATTTTCGAGCAGCATTTTAGCAGCAGTCTTTAACAGAAATTCTTAACAGCATTTCGAGAAGCATTTTCAACAGCACTTTCGAACAGTATTTTCGAGCAGCATTATAGAACAGAAACTCTTAACAGCATTTCGAGCAGCATTTTCAACAGCACTTTCGAGGAGCATTCTAACAGCATTTTCGAGCAGCATTTTTAACAGCATTTTCGAACAGCATCTTTTCACAGTATTTTCTAACAGCAGACGATGTGTGCCCATTTATAGCTGAGTGAACTGGTGAGAGGTAGGCTGGGAGATATCTACAGGACTAGCAAATATGAGCCCAAGTGCTGTGGTGCCTAACTACAGCGATACATTATAATTATATATATATATATATATATATATATATATATATATATATATATATATATATATATATATATATATATATATATATATATATAATTTACGCATGACACCAGGACTGAAAAAGCAAAAATAGTAAAATCCAAAAGTCTAAAGCAGACAGATAGACAGACACACACACACATGTCAACGAGCAGATGACCCCAGGAGGCAAACAAGGATCAAACATAGGTCATTAAAAAGGTCACCCAACTTGACCCCGTCAAAATGAAACAAAATAATCAGGCCTTGGAGGAGCAGATACAGAATAAATTAAGATACATCAAAATAGAGAAAACATTAAGATACAGAATACATCAAGAAAATACTCTGGTTTTACTAGATGAAGAGGAATAATCTGTATTCCCAGAGGGAGGAATGAAGGGCCCTTCAAATTCTTCAGAGTTTCGAGTGGACCTTATGTCTTCCTAAGACGTTCCTAGGAGAGGGAAAGTCTGGAAATTATATATATATATATATATATATATATATATATATATATATATATATATATATATATATATATATAATATATATATATATCTCCAATGCAGCATGAAGGAATGCATGCTTGAGAATATTACGAAGTCCACGTAAGAAGGTTAGTGAAAACCGGGACTTTGAACAAGTACTTTCGTAGTTTATTCTACATTTTCAAGTTTACACTGAATACAATAGAAGTTAACAGAGCTTTATATACAAAAACAGAAGGGGGACGGGGTTACAGTTTGTTAATCTGGGCAGCATGTTCTTTAAACGAAAAAGGCAGGGACAAAGGATCAAGGGATACTCCAGGGTGGAGATTAACATTCCTGGTGCACGTGGCTTCAATAAACACAGTCTCCAGCAGATTCCTTTTCTGACAGTCGTTGACCTTGTAGATTATCAACGACTTATCCCAGTTCATCGCATGGCCTGGCTTAAGCCAATGGTCTGCAATGCCATTATTTGATAAGCCTCTTGAAATGGCATATTTGTGTTGGGAGCTTCTTACTTTTAGTCCTTTAGATGTTTGACTGATATAAATCTTATTACATTCTTTGCAAGGAATATTGTATACAATATTGTTTGAATTGGTTGGGCTATTCTTAATTAGCTTATCTCTCAAAATATTGTTATATCTAAATACTAAGTTAATATCAATAGTTTTTAAAATGGGCACTGCAGGAATGAAATTAGGATGAAATGGTAAGCAGAGAATATTCTCAAGTTTTTTCTTAACACCGGTTGGATTGCAATATGTCTTTTTTGCTTTATTTTTACAAGTTCTAAGAAATATGGTAACATAATGAATCTACTGTTTTATCAATAATTTTAAACTCCTCTTCCAAAAATTCAGGACTACAAATTCTAAGAGCTCTAGTTACTTACTGGAAAATGTTGACACCTTAATTTGTTTAGCATGGTTAGAGTAAAAATGAATATATGAAAAATTATTCGTGGGTTTCCTATATACTTTAAAACAAAAATTGGTGTTATTTCTAATAACTAGGACATTCAAAAATGGTATACAATTATTTTCTTCATATTCTATTATGAACTTTATGAATGGTACAAGATTATTAATTGAATGGAAGAAATGTGGAATATTTAAATTTTCTTTTACAATACAAATATACTGTATATACACACAAACAAACATTAAGCTACACATGTCGTTTTCTCTCTCTCTCTCTCTCTCTCTCTCTCTCTCTCTCTCTCTCTCTCTCTCTCTCTCTCTCTCTCTCTCTCTCTCTCTCTCATTTCGGTTCCCCATTTACCCTTCCGAAATTCTAAGAGGCCATCAATCACTCGACGCGGAAACAAAGTTTCGCGAATCACCATAAATATGACGATTCCCTTTTCAATGACCCGGATTTATGGGATGAACTTTCGGTTCTTTGTAGAATAATAATTCATCCCCGTCATTCATTCCTCTTCATATAACCCCTCCCGTGTTATATCTGTTGGTACAATTTGCCTCTCATAACATTTCTGGGTTATTCATGCCGTGGAAAAGTTTGATTTCATGAATATATATTTATAAGTGTGAGTGGGCTGAGAGGGTCCCTGGTGTAAAGTAATTCAGAATTCAGAGGAGGTAGACAGATGAAAATTGTATATAATACATATATTTATATATATATATATATAATGTATATATACACATATATACATTATATATATATATATGTGTGTATATATATATATATATATATATATATATATATATATATATATATATATATATATTTCATTCGTCCGTTGTCATAAATAAAAAGAAACAAGTTAATTATATAAATCCAGTATAACAAACGGTTCTAAACTACCCAAGATACTTCACGTAGAATGGAAGAATGTTCATTCTATCCTGTGCTACGAAATCTCTCAATCTCCCGCCCTTCAACTTGGTCCTCTCTGTGATGTGACATTCTCTCGGTGAGACGTAATCATTCATGGTCTGGATAATCTACCCGATAATACGCGTCTTACATACAATTAGCGAATGAAATATAGCTAAAAGTGTTCGTGAATTATCGGTGATTAGCTTAATATCAGATTAGAGTGATAAACCGTCTAATAAGTTGTGTACGAGTGAATTAATAAATTCTGAAAATCATGGAGGAGTCAACCAATAGTGGCAAAAGGTGGAGAAATCTTGCATGCATAGGAGATATTCAATATGATGAATTGGCAGGAAGGGAACTTGGTCTGCTGATCGTGGAGATAAATTGCAACATTGACCAAAAAGATGTGAAATCATTCACAGACATATTGAAAGGATACGATCCTTCAAATTGGAGCAAATCTGCTGAAAATATAATGAAAATAATAGAAGGGATACCAATGAAAGTTCAGGTTATCAAAAGACTTATAAAGAAAATCTACAAAAATCAACACATTCCATCAAAGAAAATAAGTACGGTGGAATTAGTGAATATATTGATTGATGCAATAGGCAAACGGATGCCTAAAGCATGTAAACTATGTAGAGTGTGGTATAGCATTGTAAATCCACAAAACCTGATTAGGAAATGCTATGCTTGCCACGTACCGACACACCCTTCATGTGCTGAAGTTGAGCAAAATAGAAATAAGGACACAAAAATATTTTGCTCAACATGTCTAGTATGGATAGACAAGGTCATTAAATCAAGACTTAATGTACAGATTGTGGAGGATGAAGAAGATGAAGAGGATGAAGAAGAGGAAGAAGAGGAAAATAGAAAAGAAGAAAATAAGACTGAAGAGAGGGAAAAGATTAATGAAAACAAAGAACAGGATAATAGTATGGATGCAGAGAAACTCATAGATTCTACATATGAGGCAATACAGCAACATACTTATGAAGAAATAAATTATGACATGATAAATCAAAATAAAATCCCAAAGAGGTTGTACCCGGATCTCCATACTGATGGGAAAGAACAAGAAAAAAAAAAGAAAAGAAAGACACAGTATGCACCCTTTTGAAAAGAGGGAATTGCAGGTTTGGTGAAAGATGTTATTACAAACATCCCAAGATATGTCACAATTATGAGATATATGGCAAATGTGCATATCTAGATGGCTATGAAGAGGAATGCAGCGATCTACATCCAAAAATATGTAGAAAATGGAAAGAAGGAAATGGATGTAGGTTTAATAAGAAATGTAGGTACATGCATCCTGTAGCCATGAAAAACCAAAATCAAAATCAAATACATATAAAAAATCAAGGTAAAAATGAAACAAATAAAGAAAAGAACAAAGATCATGTGATGAAGGAAAAAAACAAGCCAACAACACATTATGAAATGTCAGCACCACGATATGAGCCATCAGCACCTAGATATAGCACAAGGAACAAGCAATGTATCTATGATGCTAAGGGATGGTGCAGATATGGAGATAAGTGCAGGTTTATGCACAAAGTGAATAAATATGAAGCTGGAAGAACAAGTATAATGGAAAAGTTGGATTTTTTAATGTACGAATTTCTGGAAATGAAAAAAAGATCAACATATCAGAACAGGAAAGAGACATGGGAAAATCCTTATTATTACCCATATTAGATTATGGAGATAATACGCAAACCATCATAGTGATGAACGCGCAGGGTTTAGTTTCGAGTAACTCAAAAAGAAAGATAGAGTTCTTAGAAGAACTAACCCAAAATGAAAAAATAGAAATATTGAATATAAGTGAAACCTGGTATTCCCAAGAGACTGGTAATGATGACCAGATAAAGGGTTTCCAAACTTATAGATCAGATAGAAAAAATAGAAATCAAGGGGGAACCGCGATATATGGGAGAGATGCCAATCAAGGAAAAATCTGTGAGAAATATAGTAACACAGAATGTGAATTAATAGCGGTAGAATTTGAATATGAAAAATTAGTGAACATTGTAATATATAGACCCCCTAATACTAAAGAGTTTGACATAATAATTGAAAAATTGGATGAAATATGTAGAAATCACAAGGACTGGACTATACTCCTAACCGGAGACTTTAACTTTCCTTTTGTAGAATGGAAAGAACGAATAGGAGACTGTGGTTGTATTTATACATATAAAAAAGAGAGCAATAGTAGTGCAGAAGATAAGAGGCAATTTGAAAAGCTATTAGATATGCTACTAGAACATAACATTCAGCAAATAAATCACCTACCAACAAGAAAGGATAATATTTTAGATCTAGTATTTGTGAACGAGGTGAACTATGTTAAAGAAATAATAGTATATAACACGAGTATTTCGGACCATAATGTCATAGAACTAACAGTCCGTTCCAGAACATATGAAAACAGAGAAAAGCAAGAAACGAAAAAATGGGAAGGATATGGAAAATACAATTTCTATAGTAAGAATATAAATTGGTCAAAAATAAATGAAGAATTAAACAAAGAATGGGAAAATATATTTGTAAGTGATGATATACAGGTAAATACCGATATATTATATAAAATATTAGAGGAAATAGTGGAAAAATATATACCGAAGAAAAAAAGTAATCATCAGTCACGAATTCCAAGAGACAGAAGGATCTTGTTCCAGAAAATTAGAAAGTGGAAAAAAGCTCTTGCAAAAGAAAAGAATGCATGGAAAGTGATGGAACTAAAAAGTAAGATAGAAAATGCAGAACAAAAGATTATACAATCAAAAGAAAATGAAAAAGGGAACCTAGAAGAAATGACACTACAAAATATCAAGCAAAACCCTAAAATTTTTTATTCATATGCAAAAAAGATGAATAAAATAAGAGTAGAAATAGGCCCTCTAAGAATTGAAGGGCGATTAACGAATGAAAAAAAGGAAATATGTAACATATTAGCAGAAAGATATAAGAGTGAATTTACACCTAGAATTGAAAATGAAGATAATGATACAGAAATAAGAGATGAAAATACTGAATACTTATCAGATATAGATATTACAGAAGCCGATATTGTGCAGGCTATTAATGAAATTAAAAATGGATCAGCAGCAGGACCAGATGGAGTACCTGTCATATTGTTAAAGAAAGTGGTTCATTCAATCGCAAAGCCGCTAGCAATATTATTAAGACAAAGTATAGATACAGGCAAGATTTATGATGAGCATAAATTAGCATATATTACTCCTACTTTCAAAAGTGGTTCAAGACTAGAGGCAAGTAATTATAGGCCTGTGAGTCTGACATCTCATATTATGAAAGTATATGAAAGGGTAATAAAAAAAAATATAATGAAACATTTAATGAAAAATAGATTGTTCAATATAGGACAACATGGTTTTGTACCCGGAAAAAGTACACAAACCCAACTGTTAGTCCACCATGAAAGCATATATAAAAATATGATAAATGAAAAAGATACAGATGTGGTTTACCTAGACTTTGCAAAAGCTTTTGACAAGGTAGATCATAATATATTAGCGAAAAAAATTAGAAAACATAACATTGTTGACAAAGTAGGAAGGTGGATAAAAGAATTTTTGCAAAACAGAAAACAGATAGTGATTGCAAACGATGAGAAATCGGATGAAGCTACGGTAATATCCGGTGTACCACAGGGTACGGTGTTAGCTGCATTGCTGTTTGTGATTATGATTGCAGACATAGACAGTAATGTTAAGGACTCAGTAGTAAGAAGTTTCGCAGATGACACAAGAATAAGTAGAGAAATTGCTTGTGATGAAGATAGGAACTCGCTACAAAGAGACCTAAATAAAATATATAAATGGGCAGAGATAAATAGGATGGTATTTAACTCTGATAAATTTGAATCAATGAACTATGGTGATAAAGTAGGAATGCTATATGCATATAAAGGACCTAATAATGAGACAATCACAAACAAGGAAGCAGTTAAAGACCTTGGTGTGATGTTGAATAGGAATATGTTATGCAATGATCAAATAGCAACTCTATTGGCAAAATGCAAAGCAAAAATGGGAATGTTGTTCCGGCACTTCAAAACAAGAAAAGCTGAACACATGATTATGCTTTATAAAACGTACGTACGTAGTCCACTTGAATATTGCAATATAATATGGTACCCACACTACCAAAAGGATATTGCACAA
>JANJGK010000011.1:9942517-9950017 GCA_039081455.1 Macrobrachium rosenbergii | reverse complement strand
GAGAGAGAGAGAGAGAGAGAGAGAGAGAGAGAGAGAGAAGGACTGGGGCCCAGACAGATGTATAGGCGGAAATGCACCACCTAGAACTGAACTGAACATAGGCACTCACACATCTGCAATACATACACACACACACACACACACACACACACATATATATATATATATATATATATATATATATATATATATATATATATATATATATATATATATATATATATATATATATATATATATATATATATATATATATATATATATATATATATATATATATGTGTGTGTGTGCGTATTATATATATGTGTGTATATGTAGTTATATATATATATATATATATATATATATATATATATATATATATATATATATATATATATATATTTATATATATATATATATATATATATATATATGTACATATATATATATATATAATATACATATATATATATATATATATATATATATATATATATATATATTCATGAAGCTACAAATGTCGTTTAATATAAAATTCACGCTACTTCGGGAATATCCCCACTGGGGATATTCCCGAAGTAGCGTGAATTTGACATTAAACATTTGTAGCTTTATGATTATATATAAGTTACGGTGTGATAAAATAAAAATTACATTTATATATGTATATATATATATATATATATATATATATATATATATATATATATGTGTGTGTGTGTGTGTGTGTGTGTGTGTATTATACCTGACTGGTCTGTAATCAAAACGGCCATGTGCCGAACTGTAAGTCTCTGGATTTGTTATCATTTTTGTATAATCATCCTAACCCCAGTTTGAGTCTGAAGTAAATTTACGGTTTTTTTTTTCTGTTCAATCCCTACTTCGGACTTCAAAGATTTCAGTAAAATAAACATACTGAAAAATGCGCCCCCCCCCACAAAAAGAATCGGGAATTTAAGAGGTCATTGTTTTTTATATAAAATTTGATTGAAAGTGACCAGTAGATTCAGTATGAGAATATTATTATTATTAGAATATTATTAGAGAGTATTGTTAGAGTAAATCTCAGAAAGCTATTTATTCTTTAAAAAGCACTTCCATATTTTCTTGGTGTTCGAAAAAAATCCGGGGTGTTCTTTCTTTGTCCTTAAAAAATGTAAGAATAAAGGTTTTTTTTTGCGTTGATATATTAACAAGATTACATATTACTTTCTTGGAAGTGTGTGGGGGGCGTTGGGGGAAGTGTATGCGCATGCGTGTATGTGTGTGTGTTCAGGGTACCTTGAGAACCTTTTTTTCTCTCTCAACATGTTGACGTAAAATAAAAAAAAAAAATAAAAAATTCCAAGAACTCGTATATGTGCATTTGCGTGTACGTATAATTTATGTAGGCGTGTACATAAGCACTTTGTATGTGCGTGGATACTTGCAGACTCACAGCATATATATGTTCGTGAATTTTTTAATATGTGTGTTTTCATAAAATTTATGTATCTACATGTGTGCTTAATAACGTGGGTGTGGTGTGCATGTGGACATCATCTGTGCTTTCGTTGTGCGTTTGTACGTTTCTGCATGTGTGCTTGCTCACTTGTGTGTGTGCGTATGCGCTTAATGTACATGAGTGAATGTTTGTGTATGATTTATAATGGAAAAGATTATATATCTGACTATTTTGATGTTTCGTGAAAAACAAAAATAGAAAATGTGAATAACGTGGAAGCGGGTTTGCTCTTTTCTTTGCTTCGTTGTGTTTTGTTTTTATCTGTTTGTTTGCTTGGTTTGTTTGTGTTTGTTTGTTCGTTTATCTAAGCGTGGAAGTGACATCATATGGGAATCCTTTTTAATCTGTTTGTTTGCTTGCTTTTTCGCGTTTGTTTATCTTTGCGATGGAAGTGATCTCTTGTGGAATCCTTTTTTATGTTTGCTTGGTTTGTTTGTTTGCTTTTTGCTCGTTTGTTTGTTTATCTAAGCGATGGGAGTAACCTCTTATAGGAATCCTTTTTTATCTGTTTGTTTGCTTAGTTTGTTTGTTTGTTTATCTAAGCGATTGAAGTGACCTCGATTTGTTTGCTTGGTTTGTTTGTTTGTTTATCTAAGCGATTGAAGTGACCTCTTATGGGAATCTTTTTTTTATGTTTGTTTGCTTTGTGTGTTTGTTTATCTAAGCAATTGAAGTGACCTCTTATGGGAATCCTTCTTTTATGTTTTTTTGTTTATCTAAGCGATTGAAGTGACCTCCAATGGGAATCCTTTTTTTTATCTGTTGGTTTGTTTGTTTGTTCTTTTACTTAAGCGATAAGCGATGGAAGTGACCTCGTATGGTAATCCTTTGTTTTATGTTTGTTTGCTCAGTTTGTTTGTTTATTTATCTAAGCGATGGAAGTGACCTCTTATGGGAATCATTTTATTTATCTGTTTGTTTGCTTGGTTTGTGTGCTTGCGTGTTTGTTTGTTCATTTATCTAAGCGATGGAAGTGACCTCGTATGGTAATCCTTTTTTATGTTTGTTTGCTTGGTTTGTTTGTTTGTGTGTTTGTTTGTTTATCTAAGCGTTGGAAGTGATCTGTTATGGGAATCTTTTTTTTTACCAGTTTGTTTGCTTGGTTTGTTTGTTTTTGTGTTTGTTTGTTCGTTTATCTAAGCGATGGAAGTGACCTTTTATGGGAATCCTTTTTTTACCTGTTTGTTTGCTTGGTTTGTTTGTTTTTGTGTTTGTTTGTTCGTTTATCTAAGCGATGGAAGTGACCTCTTATGGGAATCCTTTTTTACCAGTTTGTTTGCTTGGTTTGTTTGTTTTTGTGTTTGTTTGTTCGTTTATCTAAGCGATGGAAGTGACCTCTTATGGGAATCCTTTTTTACCAGTTTGTTTGCTTGGTTTGTTTGTTTTTGTGTTTGTTTGTTCGTTTATCTAAGCGATGGAAGTGACCTCTTATGGGAATCCTTTTTTACCAGTTTGTTTGCTTGGTTTGTTTGTTTTTGTGATTGTTTTTTCGTTTATCCAAGCGATGGAAGTGACCTCTTATGGGAATCCTTTGTTTTATCCTTTTGTTTGCTTGGTTTGTTTGTTCGTGTGTTTGTTTGTTCGTTTATCTAAGCGATGGAAGTGACCTCGTATGGGAAACCTTTTTTTATGTTTGTTTAGTTTGTTTGTTTTTGTGCTTGTTTGTTCATTTATCTAAGCGATGGAAGTGACTTCTTATGGGAGTCCTTTTTTTTACCTGTTTGTTTGCTTGGTTTGTTTGTTTTTGTGATTGTTTTTTTCGTTTATCTAAGCGACGGAAGTGACCTCTTATGGGAATTCTTTGTTTTATCTTTTTGTTTGCTTGGTTTGTTTGTTCTTGTGTTTGTTTGTTTGTTTATCTAAGCGATGGAAGTGACCTCGTATGGGAATCCTTTTTTATGTTTGTTTAGTTTGTTTTGTATTTGTGTTTGTTTGTTCATTTATCTAAGCGATGGAAGTGACCTCGTATGGTAATCCTTTTTTATGTTTGTTTGCTTGGTTTGTTTGTGTGTTTGTTCTTTTATCTAAGCGTTGGAAGTGATCTGTTATGGGAATCTTTTTTTTACCTGTTTGTTTGCTTGGTTTGTTTGTTTTTGTTGTTTGTTTGTTCGTTTATCTAAGCGATGGAAGTGACCTTTTATGGGAATCCTTTTTTTACCTGTTTGTTTGCTTGGTTTGTTTGTTTTTGTGTTTGTTTGGTCGTTTATCTAAGCGATGGAAGTGACCTCGTATGAGAATCCTTTTTCATGTTTGTTTAGTTTGTTTGTTTTTGTGCTTGTTTGTTCATTTATCTAAGCGATGGAAGTGACTTGTTATGGGAGTCCTTTTTTTTACCTGTTTGTTTGCTTGGTTTGTTTGTTTTTGTGATTGTTTTTTTCGTTTATCTAAGCGACGGAAGTGACCTCTTATGGGAATTCTTTGTTTTATCTTTTTGTTTGCTTGGTTTGTTTGTTCTTGTGTTTGTTTGTTCGTTTTTCTAAGCGATGGAAGTGACCTCGTATGGGAATCCTTTTTTATGTTTGTTTAGTTTGTTTGTTTTTGTGCTTGTTTGTTCATTTATCTAAGCGATGGAAGTGACTTGTTATGGGAGTCCTTTTTTTTACCTGTTTGTTTGCTTGGTTTGTTTGTTTTTGTGATTGTTTTTTTCGTTTATCTAAGCGATGGAAGTGACCTCTTATGGGAATCCTTTGTTTTATCTTTTTGTTTGCTTGGTTTGTTTGTTCGTGTGTTTGTTTGTTCGTTTATCTAAGCGATGGAAGTGACCTCGTATGGGAATCCTTTTTTATGTTTGTTTAGTTTGTTTGTTTTTGTGCTTGTTTGTTCATTTATCTAAGCGATGGAAGTGACTTGTTATGGGAATCCTTTTTTTACCTGTTTGTTTGCTTGGTTTGTTTGTTTGTGTGTTTGTTCGTTTATGTAAGCGATGGAAGTGACCTCTTATGGGAATCCTTTTTTTACCTGTTTGTTTGCTTGGTTTGTTTGTTTGTGTGTTTGTTTGTTCGTTTATCTAAGCGATGGAAGTGACCTTTTATGGGAATCCTTTTTTTACCTGTTTGTTTGCTTGGTTTGTTTGTTTGTGTGTTTGTTTGTTCGTTTATCTAAGCGATGGAAGTGACCTCTTAAGGGAATCCTTTTTTACCTGTTTGTTTGCTTGGTTTGTTTGTTTGTGTGTTTGTTTGTTCGTTTATCTAAGCGATGGAAGTGACCTTCTATGGGAATCCTTTTTTTACCTGTTTGTTTGCTTGGTTTGTTTGTTTGTGTGTTTGTTTGTTCGTTTATGTAAGCGATGGAAATGACCTCTTATGGGAATCCTTTTGGGTAAGAATTAAAAGTTTCGTTCCTGCCATTTCCTTTTTTTTTTTTTTTACTTCATAAATATACAATGGGAATCTTTTCCCGGGTACCGTGTCAGCCAGGAAAAATCCTTTGGTTCCAATTTCGGTACAGTGAAAAATCCTGACAAATACAGCGAAGAGGTGGATGTAACCTCCGCATCTATAGTATTGGATCATCGATTGGGTCACTCGTATTGAATTCTGTACCTGCCTTCGACGTGGCTACAGATCTGCAGTCTTTAGTGTTTGGTAGAAGCCCGAAACCTACAATCGGTACATTTTATTTTTTTAATTTAAGTCTGAGATCTTCTCACAAGTCAGTAATAAGAGTTTTTGCAAGGCAAGTTATCAACAACTGCATTGTCCTGTGACACAACCCACCTGTTAATGAATTCTTTTCTACTCTGCATTGCCGAAAGTATATTTAAACTCCTTGTTGAAGAGTCTTCTGGGAATTATATTAAAAATTCTCTGTATACTTATATTCATCAATAACAGTTCTTAATGGAAAAAAAAGGCTGTGTCTACGTACAAAGTAGACGAACGCCTCCATTTTGAAACTCCCAGAATCTGTGGGAAAACTTAAAAGCACATCAGTGGAAAGGCTGGGAATGGTGGATACTGAATGTTTGTCTGTCTGTCTGTCTGTCTGTCCTTGCCATCCAAAGTACACAAACTCATACACACTCTCTGACCAGGCAACGCTCCAACTCAGGTGCGTAACATGTTTTGGTTAACTGGAATTTTTTCCAGAAAACCATTATACTATATAGTATATAATGGCTTTCTAGATATGTCAGCATAGGTAAGGTAATGTAGCTTGTAAGTGAATGCCGCGAATATGTTTCGTGAAAAAATTCCAGCTTACCAAAACATGTTACACACCTGAGAAAGCGTTGCCTGGTCAGAGAGTGTGTATGTGTTTGTGTACTTTGGATGGCGAAGGACAGACAGACAGACAGACAAGCATTTAGTATCCACCATTCACAGACTTTCCACTGATGTGCTTTAAAGTTTTCCCACAGATTCTGGGAGTTTCAAAATGGAGGCGTTCGTCTACTTTGTACGTAGACACAGCCTTTTTTTTTGTTATTAAGACCTGTTATTGATGAGTATAAATATACGGAGAATTTAATATAATTTCCAGAAGAGTCTTCAACAAGTTGTTTAAATATACTATCAGCAATGCAGAGCAGAAAAGAATTCATTAACAGGTAGAATGCGCTTGAGGACAATGCAGTTGTTGATAACTTACCTTGCAAAAACTCTTATTACTGACGTGTGAGTCTACAGAAAATGAACGCAATTTACTCCCTCGATTCTTGAACAAGATAAACCAATATACAATAAAGAACATCAAAGATACGTTTAATATAGATTATATATAATTGAACACACGCCGCAATTTCCCCCCCTGACATTGTAATTCATTCAGGTTACAGAGAAAGATAACAGGAGCAGGAGAGAGGATTTTGCCAATGTATTCCTTCACAGATATGTAATGGATGTGCTACATATATATATATATATATATATATATATATATATATATATATATATATATATATATATATATATATATATATATATATATACATACACACATATATGTAGTACATCCACATACATGTCTTTGAAGAAATGCATTTACAAAATCCTCTCTCCTCGCCACAGATGGTGTTCCCCCTCACTCTTGTGCATATATATATATATATATATATATATATATATATATATATATATATATATATATATATATATATATATATATATATATATATATATATATATATATATATATATATATATATATATATATATATATATATATATATATATATATATATATATATATATATATATATATATAGACATGCATGCAAGAGTGAAGGAAATACCATCCGTGGCGAGGAAGAACGCAGCCAATTCAATTGACTGCCGACTGAAAGAATAGAAATTCGAGATCTGCAAATTGAAAGAGAGACCGGGAAGCGATGGGAAACAAATGAAGTCAGAAAAAGTGACGGAAAAAAAGTAGAAATAAATAAAAATCCGAAATTTTACCTCTCCATATTTCTGTCCTCATATTTCAGGGGCGCTGCGGCGTCTGTTCGTCCGAATATGACAGCGTTAAGCAATGGGAAGTATGATGGAAGAAAGATTGCAAATACGCCCTTCCTTTCTTGCAAAGTCCGATGGGAGGGGAGGCTCTACTACCTAGCCTGGCTTAGAACAGAAGAACCAATTCTACAAATAGAGAGGAAAAGGGAGTGTTGATAATATTTAGAAAACGTAAAACAATAAAAATTTTTAAGGCTGTGGAACCAGCATACTTTTTAATCATCTCAGTAAGGAAATTACAGGATAGGAAAAATAATCCATAGATTCAAATGATCAAAATAGTAAAAGCTTAAATCAACTGGCTTACTTTTCTCTTCAAAAACAAGTAAACCACTCCTGAAGAGTTTTACCTCCTCCAAGTACCATCGGGAGGAGGCAGTGCCCTCACCAGCCTCTGAGCATGCGCTGTAAGTGCCCGTTTGTTTGTGCTTTGCCGGAATATCTCGAGAACGTCTGAACGGATTTCGTTGAAGCAATGCGAAAACTATTCTTTGAGGACTGCAGGAAGGTGCCCAAATCTTGTTATAAAAAATAATTGAAGATTTGTTGTAATGGAA
>JANJGK010000011.1:9937517-9940017 GCA_039081455.1 Macrobrachium rosenbergii | reverse complement strand
TTTATCTCACAGCGGGCCGCGATGCTTGACTGTCTGATCCATTTAATAACGCAAAGTGACATAACCGCCATGGCTTTTGATTCGTTGGTTCATTTAATACGGCAGAGTTCCATTGCGTCATCCACTGGCTTTTTGTTATTCGTTGATTCATTTAATACCAAAAACTAAATAACGTTACGTTGACCAATGTGTTGATTGGTTGACATTTCATATTAGAAAATAGTGTGAAAGCTTACATTGCTTTTATTAAGTGGGTGAATAATGTAATCCTATAAAATGGCATTGGAACAGCCGAGGGTTCATTTATGGATTTATTCATTCAATACCACAAAATGACATTACAACATACATGCTTTTTGATTGGTTGAGTCATTTAATACTATAAAATACCTCTTAAAAAACACGGGTCCATTGATTTCTCGAGCCATTTAATAATGCAAAATGACGCCACAGCATACATGATTTGTGACTGGTTGGTTCTTTCAGTACCGCAAAATGACGTAACAACATAGAAAGGTTTTTTACTGTTCTATTTCATACTCTAAAATAAGGTTACACCAGCCATATTTGTAGATTGGTTTAAGCATTTATTGCATTATCGATTGGTTGATGTATTTATTGCATTATTGACTGGTTTAAGCATTTATTGCATAACTGATTGGTTGAAGCGTTTACAGCATTATTGATTGGTTGAAGCGTTTATTGCGTTGTTGATTGGTCGAAGCATTTATTGCATTATTGATTGGTTGCAAATTTATTGCATTATTGACTGGTTTGTAGCATTTATTGCATCACTGATTGGTTGAAACGTTTATTGCATTATTGATTGTTTGAAGCGTTTATTGCATCAATGATTGGTTGAAGCATTTGTTGCAGTATTGATTGGCTGAAACGTTTATTGCATTATTGACTGGTTTGAAGCGTTTACTGTATCGTTGATTGGTTGAAACTTTTATTGCATTACTGATTGTTTGAAGCGTTTGTTGCATTATTGATTGGTTGAATCGTTTACTGCAATACAGATTGGTTGAAGCATTTATTGCAATACTGATTGGTTGGAGCGTTTATTGCAATACTGATTGGTTGAAGCGTTTATTGCAATACTGATTGGTTGAAGCGTTTATTGCATTACTGATTGGTTGAAGCATTTATTGCGCAACGGTGAAGTTACTTCAGTACAAGTCAAATTTCGTTTAAAATGAAGGACAAGAAAGCAACTGAGGTTGAATTTACAAAACGGGGGAAAAGCCAAGTCACAATCAAAGCAGGAATATGGAAAAAGGAAAATTTGGAGAAATGAAGACAAACAAGGAGAATCTGCAAGAAACTTGTTCTTTGGCAGCAGACGAAAGAAAGTCGAGCAATATTCTTGACAGAAAATTCGTCAGTGTAAAATAACACTGCACGTAAGATGAGAATCTACGACTGCCGTCAGCAAAGGCGGAGAGAGACAGACAGACAGACAGACAATCAAATTTAAACCGGCGAGGAAGTCGACTGTGACATAAACGAAGAGGGAAATGGCAGAAAAACACGGCCAAATCACAGACAAAGGAACAAATATTATGCAGAGGTACAGAAGGAAACAATATTCTTTTCCCATTTTGCGGTCTGGGAAGTAATATTTTTATTAATTGCTTGATGGCCAACGCTTTTCCTCGGGGAGCGAAAAGAAGATAAGGATGTAGAAGAGAGAAAAATAAGATTTATAGAAAGAATAATAGGAGAAAATGGACGATAAAGACGAAGCTAGGAGGTGAAATAAAGATGGAAGAAATATAAAACTTGAATACGATATGTGTGACTGGAAAACATTTCTGGAATTAATGGAGAAGGGTTGCTTATTCCTAAACAGTATAGATACAAGTTATGAAAATGAGAGAGAGAGAGAGAGAGAGAGAGAGAGAGAGAGAGAGAGAGAGAGAGCGAGCCAAGAATAACTAAAGATCTTGAGAAGTTCTTGGACGAGGAGCCTGCCCGCGTAAAAGCCGGGTTTCTTAGACGATGGATGGAAGCCCATCTCCCAAGGCAGCACTCCAGGTTTGACTTTTTTTTCTCTCCTTTCCCTCTCCTTCTTTTACTCTCTGGTTCATGGAGACGATTCAGAATCCTTTCATTCACAACCTAGAAGGATATTCCTTTACTCAACCCACTCCACCTCCACCACCCCTATCCCTACCCCCTGCAACCCACCAGATTCTCTTGTAGCATCTTTACAACCCTTCCCCCGTCTAGTCTTTACACTTGCTGAGTCTTGGTAGGTTCTTTCCATTTTCTTCGAAGGGTAGTTTCTCATCTCTGGCTCTGTCCAGAGGAGAAGAAGAAGAAGAAGAAGAAGAGGAAGAAAAATAAGAAGAAGAAGAGCAGGAGGAGGAGGAGGAGGAGAACAAAACCAACAAAACCAACGAGTTCTGCGATGTCTATAATAGTTACATTACTTTTCCTTACTTTATCAACCTTTGTTTTTTTTTTTTTTGAATAACACTGAAAAAAAGGCAAT